>VDFB02168118.1:146882108-146970476 GCA_007258455.2 Sequoia sempervirens | reverse complement strand
CCCCCCATCCCCTTATCCTCCCCTCTCCTCCCATTTTCCCCTCCCCCCATCCTCCTCCCCCATCCACCCAACCATTTTCTCTCCCCCCATCCCCCTATCCTCCTATCCCCCTACCCATTTCCCCCCCATCCCACCATCCCCCTATCCTACCCCCCATCCTCCCCTCGCCTCCCTCCATCCCCCCTCTCATTTTTCTCCATCCCCCTTCCCCTCCCCCAACGACGGCAGACCCATCCGCCCCCTGCAGCGACAGACCCGCCGCAGTGGTGGCAGACTGGTTTGCCCCCGCGGCTGCGGGCTGGTCCGCCCGCGATGGTGAACTGGTCCGCCCCTGCGACAATGGATTGACTTGCCGCGGCAGTGGTGGATCCATCCGCCTGCGGCGGCGGGCCTGTACGCCACTGGCGGCGGATTGGGTCGCGGGCCGCCAGCCTTCCTCCCCTTCGGTGCGCATTTCGAGGCAGTTATCCAAATTTTTTTCTACCCATTTTTCTTTTCGATGCCCCGAAAAAACCCCATGTTTTTGTTTTTCGAAAACACATGCATAAATGACTAAAAAACACAAAGTTCAGTTTTGAGCTAACCTGGCGAGGTACGGCACGGTGGGTGAAAAATATACATCTCTTGTCCGCCCGATGGATGACATCACTGTCGTACTCTGGCATGGTGTATAATCTTGCTCGCCTCCTTTTCTTCCTCTCCTCCTTCTCCACTTGCCAGCTGTCACAATGAGCCCAAGGTAAGTCAACAATTACCTTTTATCCCTTTTCACTTTTTTCCCTATTTCACCTTAGGGTCTTTTTTTTCTTTTTTTTTAACAAAAAAATTCCTCCGATTAATTCATTCAACCTCTTTCTTCCTGGGGCCGCCATTTGCACACCGTTTTTCCGATTGCGTCCATTCAAGTGACATTCTTCTCATTTTTCCGTGCTCTTTCCAACAACACGTACCATTCCATACTTTCGAGTAAGTGTTGTTGTATTGATGGTTTTTTTCACATCATGTGTTACCATCAATGCCAAAGGGGGAGATTTTTGGATGTTGTGGTTGTGTTGTTGATATGTGGTTTTCACTGATGTCAACACTATTAGCATTAGTGTATTGAAGGTTGTATATGTCGAGGATATTGAAAAAATTGTAAAAGAAGAGTTGCAAGTTGATAGTGGATCAATGAAAGTCATGAAGGTGTTGTGCTTAGTATGTTGATGTTCAGTAATTGTGGATTAAAGGGTTTATTGCTGAATGTATCTAGTTTATCCATCGAAAGTTTCAAAGGTTCACATGAAGATTTGATCTTGTTATGAATAGTTGTGTTCTGACAATGTTTTTGTGGTTTCAGTTAGTGTTCCTGATTGAAGTTGGTGTGATTCTATTAATCTCAGTTGTTGTGGATGTTTCTCTAATGGTCCTTGATTCTTTTGGATGCTTCTATATCATTCTCTATCCTTGTTGCATGTCTGTGTTTATTGGTGTGCTCGTGGCCGAATATTTTTCTCTTGTGTGTTTAGTTTTTTGTGTTCTTGGCCAACATGATGGTTATAACATGTTGTGGATCCTTGAAGATTAAAATCTGAATGTTTGGAATGCTTGAGGATGTTTTTTTGGGCCACAACATAATATTGGTCGATGGTGTTTGATTCGCATTGAAAATTTATTTGTAAATTTGGGCTAACATTTTGTATATGTTTTATGTTTTATATTTTAGCCAACGAAGTTGTTCATGTAATTCATGTATATATATAAGATTGTTTGTTTGTTTGAATTGAAGTATGATCGGTGTGCTCCTATGTATGTATGTGTGAATATCATTTGAAGGAAGAGCAGAGTGTGATGAAGTGTGTAGAGGAGAGAAAATTTTTGCTTAACTGGAACTGTAATCGGGCTTTTGGAGAAGCTACTTTCTTAGTTCAAACTCTAGATGGTTTTAATCCAAATCTCTTTGTAAGACAATATGTCTTCCATTGTATTTGAGTAGTGAGCTCTAGGCAGTGTGTCAGAATGCATATGCATTCCCATTATTATTCTTTATACTTTTGACAAGGTATAATCTTGTGAACTAGCATCCACTATTTTTTTTCTCCTAACATGCTTTCCACGTAAAAAATATTGGTGTTCTCTTTGTTTTTGATGTCTTGAATTTTTAAGGTTTATTGTTCATTCATCAGATCTGAGATTAAAGTTAAATTAAGTTTCAAAAGTAAAATATTTTGTGATAACTTATTCACCCCCCCCCTCTTAGTTGTTTATCCTTGTTTTTCCAACACACCATTTGAGTAGTCATACTAATCATAAAATATGATAGCATCTATTTTAACATAATAACTTCTCTTGAAAAATTTACCTTTGTTATTCTTATACTTGTCATTTCAAACTTTTATTGGACATATTGAAGTATAATGACCTATCTTTCAATAGTTAAAATATTTGAAAAGAACTTACCTCTATATTTTCTAGTCCCCTTTTTTAGTATCCAAAAAAAAAAATTCTTCAATCTCATCAAGATCATTTGGATCTAATCCATCATCCTTCTTTGCTTTTATAGCTTTAAAAGTAGCCTCTTTTCTTGAATCATTTTGAAAAAACTTTCTCAATTCAAAAGTAGTTAAAGGACCAAGCAATTGATCTCCAGAATAATGATCTAAATCTTGAGCTTCCACAATAGTAGAAACTTTATGACTATATGATTTAGGAAGAGTTCTTAATAGATTCTTTACTACCTCATCTTCTTGCAATTTTCCTCCAAATCCAATAATAGAATTTACAACTTCATCCACTCTATGCATGTAGCTTGTAATATCTGCATCCTCTGAAATCCTTAGGGTTTCAAACTTAGTCTTCAAATTTTGCATATTTTCTTTCTTGACCTTATCACATCCTTCATAGATACTTTCCAGCTTCTTCTAGATTTCTATACTAGTTTTGGAACTCATAACCTTCACATGTTCTAAATGAAAAATACCACTCAAAACAACATTCCTTTCTTTTCTATTATTTTCATATTCCTTTATATTATCATTAGTTATCATACCATTATTAGGCATGGTATATCTATCTTCATTTGAATTCCAAACTCCAAACCCTAGGAAAACAAGGAAACATTCCATCTTGGTTTTCCAAAATTTATAATTTGTCCTATAAAACAAGGGATCCTCCTTGTACACCATATGGATCTACCCAAGTGGTTAAGGTTCTTCCACGGAACCTTGCTTTGATACCAATTTTTAAATGCACAGGACAATTGAGAGGATGGGTAAATTAGTCGTACATTAAAACATAAAAATCGTCATTAACATTTATATCTTCATTATCCCTTAACTTCTTATCAACCATCAAACCCTTATTATGAATTCATAGAAGTAAACATCAAAAACACTAATGCAAACACATAAACACATAATAACACCTTATTTATATGGAAAACCTAAGGGAAAAACCACTATGAGGATTAGCTCACTAATATATGAATTGCAACATTGAATACAATAGGCACACTACCCAAAAGAAAGAAGGGATCATTGACAAAGGATTCACTATCTACCAATTTGAACTACTAACAATGCATCTCTCTTATACTGAAGGTACAATTCCACTAAAGAACAAACAACTCATTCAAGAAACTAAAATGTAGACACCTTTTTCTCATTGCATTGGGATTCATAGGCATTAAAGCTCACACTCAGGTCTTCACACCCAATTATTTTTATTCTTTTGCATTCCACACAATATTTTATTTATCCACATAAAAATTTTCCTTATATTTATACTAACTGCATCTTAAAATAATCTAAATTAGGCTATCCTTAAGGAAATGTATGCACCTCAACTATGGAACATCAAATAGGTCAGCACCAAACACTTTAATGATATAAATAAGTGAAGGAAGACCATGCAACTACTTGTATGGGACCAAATATACATCCACATTCTTCTCAACACTTTGTAAAACATTAGTCTTCCTCCAAAATTAGTGCTAGCCCACCAAGTCATCTGAACCAACACTAACACTAACAAGTGACTCTAAAAAAACCTCTTAGGATCTAGAAACATCTCACAGACCACACAAAAACACTTCACATCTCAAAATATTTCACATCATCAAAATATTAGCCATTTCTAGTGCAACCACCTAAAACTTAAGAACACTTTTAAATTATATGCAACCAAACACACTGGCACACACAATAAACTCACTACAAAACCTTGTGGAACACCACAAAACCTAAAAATTTAAAGTTAGATAAAAATGATATAAGCATGTTACTAGATTTGCAACACCATAACCTTCACTGCAAGGAAATGTGGAGCAATCTCATTTCTCCCAGACACCCTATTTCACCAAAAAGACATACTATTAGACACATCTTCCACTCCATAGGGATCCAAAACCTAAAACTATAGATATAGAACATTAACACCTTTAATCATCATATAAAAACCATGTGCACATATCTTCAACCATGAAGTAATGTAGAGAAGAACACTAAACACCACTCTATCACATTGAACTCTCTATTATTCAAAATTTCTGAAAAGAAATTGGAAACCAAGTGAACAAAATACATTAGTAACATTGTTTATCACATACATCAAATAAATTATTGATGATATCACCACAACATAGTGCAATTCTCCACAACATCACCAATCTCCCCCAAATCTAGTTTGACCAAAAACCTCTACAACTATATTAATGGACATCAATGAACACATCTACATATGTTGACATCTATACCAACAATTCCAAAGATCATCAATACAAACAAAATTCAACACACTCTACATACAAGGGGTTGACATAAGTGAGAATGCTCAAGAAACTCACAATAACTCAGAAACAACTCAAGCTTCCAACATCTCCAAACTTCCAATATGTGTCTAAATTTTTTATGTATGTGTTGATATTTTTGTCATCTTAGTATAAATAGTTCCATAGGGGCATTAAGTTAGGTCATAAAAGGTATAAGGATTTAAGTCTTAGGTGTCATAGAGTCACAAAATTGACAAATTATCTTTTAATGTATTCCAACATCACTCATCAAGGTGGGAAAAAAGTAAGGAAATTTTTTCCTTTCACACAAATTGCATGAGGAGATTTTAGATTTTTTCTTATGCTAAAAGATTCTTCTAGGCTTGGTGTGGATTTTTTCTCTTTTCCTTCCTAAAATCCCTTCATTTTGAAGACAAGGAGAAGAAGAAATGGCATATTGCAAATAACATCTAGTGGATTATGACATATAGTATGGACAATAGAGAAGTTCAAGGAGTTGATTAAGTATAACCCATGTTGTATCCTAATGTGGTTCCATTTACACTTAACCAAGTATCCTCTTCTATCTTCACATAAGTCTATTAATTCGTATATGCATTACAAACCTGTAGGATACTTTTGTTGAATAAGAGTCTTCCCTTTTTTCACATAATCATCTACAATTTTATGTTTTGATGGCATATATGTTTCAAATAAGACTCCCAAATTCCATTAAGTAGTCAAACAAGTTAAAATTAAATTAACTTCATGATAAAACATAGTGTTATGACTATCATTAAATGTATTATTTTTTCCAAAAAATGGATGGCTCTATCATTATGTTTTCAAAGTGTCAAAAACAACATATGGGAGTGGTATCCAAAAGGTTAGGGTTGTAAACATGAGGAAGGTATATATTTTCCCCTTCATCCAACCCTTGCTACATATTCATGTGAGATTAGGGTATTCCAAGAATTGTGCCTCTATTACAATGTGAATAAGAATTATTCAAACCCCAATTATTCTTATAAAAAATCTGAGAGTGTGTATTCATAAAGAGTCTCTAAATAGAGTTAAGGATTTTCACAAGAGTTTAATGTATGAATATGTTGCAAGAGTTTCACCCTTGCTATCCTTGTGTTGTGTAGTGTGGCACTTGGGTTCATGACATGGCTTAACTATCTCTTATGGATCTTCAATCTTGTATAAATTTAACAACTGTATCAGGCATTAATAGGTTTATATTTTGGTGAAACAATAGCTTATTGTGCAAAAATTGGTATCATAGCCAAGGTCACAAGTTTGAAGCCCTTGCTTGTGTTTTGGGGTATTTTTACAAGAGTTTCACCCTTGGTCTCGTTTTATTGTGTAGCATGGTGCTTGGGTTCATGAAATGGCTTAGCTGCGTGTTGTGGATCTTAGATCTTGTATAAATTTGGTGGTTGTATGGGGCATTAACAGGTTGATCTTTTGGTGCAACACCAACCACCTATATGTAACAAAATATACTTTTACTTATTCCAAAATGTGCATGAAGGTTCCTCTAATTCTATTCGAACCATTCAAGGCCACAAAATTTTGATAGGCCAAAGACAAGTGGGTATGTGCAGGATCATCGTGCAAAAAATAGGCCCTTAAGTGGCAAAAAATTCAGAAAAATCAGTGTTAGGCAACTTGACGTATATATTTGAATAAGTTATCTATATTATTTCAAAAATATGTAAGAATAGAATTTGTAGAAAATTGAATGTAGTTTCTAAAATACTAGGTTTATTTAAAAATAAATAAAATATATTTGGTGAAAATTTGAAATTTCAATGCAGAGTACTTAAATTTGGGAAAAATAAGAAGTAGGTGTCTGTCTGACCACCTTAACCATAATAAAATGATAATATTTTTTTGTAAGATTGTATATATAAGTAGAGGACTCATGTCCAGATGTGATGCATATTTTTTTGTAATTTTTTTCCAAGTAAATAATTAATTATGAATTTTTATTACAACTTTTAGAAAATATAAAAACTCATCTTTCGACCACCTTAACTTAGTCAAAAATTCATGAAATTTAATTTTTCTTTTTTTAATCCTATAGTATGTGAAGCATAGAATGTGACGCATGTTTTGGATTAAAAAATGTGATACCATTTGAAAGTTATAGATGTTTTTCAATTAGCCTATTGATTGGGACTTTAGTTGTAATTCTAATAGAAAATGAATAATAATTATTTATTAAATTCAAATTAAATCATAATTTATATTTTTCAAAATCTGAGAATCTCCTCTAAAAACCCTTTTCGTTTCATTAATTTTGGGTGAAAAAAAAGTCATCAGCCACATACCCTACAAATATTGCCACTTTTTGGCGCACCATGATCCTGCACATACCCAAGTAAAGGATACCATTTATGAAATGTTAGATGATAATGTGTAATATTATGTAAAGATGTTGATACCTATCATGCTAAACTAAAAGGGAGGATATAGTTAGAGACAAACATAAATAATCAATCAGTGATGATCATCAAACTAAGTCAAATTCCAAATCAAAAATCACAATACATGATAGGAATAAGTTATACGACACATTCAAGATATTATATAGAAGACTAAAAATTATTGTCATAAAAAAGATATGATTATCAAAAGGTAGTGTGTTAGTTCTAGCACCTGAATTTTTTGCTTCAAATGGTCAAGTTGAGGAAGGGGGCTATAAAAATGTTGACTATGAATAGTGTAGTGCAACAAAGGCCTATATTAATAGTTGAAGAGAAAATAAGAGAAACATAAAATTATTATAATAAGACATGATGGTAGAGGATAGTCCTTAAAAATTGATATCATACTTGAAGGATAGAGTTCTATTACTAAAGAGAATATTCAAATCGAAATTTGGATTCATCCATTGTAAAAGTATAAGAGGAATTCTAGAATATTTAATATAGAAAGTAGCAAGAAGAATTATGAAATAATAGCATTGCTAGTTTGGTGACCTTATTTAAAGGGATGGTCCTAGAAAGGATATGTGAAATATAGTGACATGAGATAGAAGAAGGTTTAATACATTATTTTATTGAAGGGACAACCTAGGAAATAAAAAACATGAAATCACCATCTATTACAAAGTACTCACTAAGAGCACAAACTTGGGATGATTATATAAAGTTCCATGTGAAGATGATCTTGAAGACTTGTGAATGCACAATCTAATAAAAAAGAACATATAAAGATAGCCACAAATAATGTAAGAGGATTGTCATAAAGATACTATCCTATAATAAAGCGATTAATTTCTAAGATAGAAAATTTTGTGGAGACATAGTCCTAAGAGATAGTTATATCAAATAAAATGTTTTAATGACAATGATAAGATAAGTGAATAGTTAAAAAGAATTCAGTGCACACTCAACTATCCACTATGAAAGTATATGGCAGCTTACAATTCTACTATAGTATCGAGGGCCAGAGATGTAAATACCAGTCTATAGGACATTATCATATGGTTGGCATGAATGATTAAATAAGAATATAATAGAATAAATTAGATCCTAAAAACATTAAGATCCTACAATATTAAGATAAAAAGGGGCCATACTCAATAAAATTAAGCTAATATTGCCATTAAGATTCAATTAAAATAAATGAAACATAATTCAAAAGAAATGAATCAATAGGAAAAGTAAACCTCTAATACCATTGTGGATTGATGCAAAATTGTGATGGATTGCTCAAATATTACTAATCCATAGTTTCAAAAGCTTGGTTTAAGAGGGGCGATTCAAAAAATATATGATTCAAGAATGCTCAAGAAATGGCTTAATAATTCTAGAGAATAATGATGCTATGAAGATTGTGAATGAATTCATGTTTGAGAGGGCTTGATTTGTAGTTTTTGGAATTTTTATCAATGGTCAAGATTGAAAATGGTAATCAATGGATGAAAGAAGATCAATGGAATGAATAAGGATCAAGGGGGATCAATGGTTTATAATTCATGCAAGCTCAACATATCTATCCTCTCATGGAAAAGAGGTTGAAGATATTTTGAATTGGAGGGAAGAATTTGAATTTGAATTGAGAATATTCACTTTTTGAAAAATGAATATTATTTATGCATGTTGGAGGGTTGGAGGTGAACCATTGATTTTTGGCTCCTATGGACAACTCTTGCTCTTCTAGGGTTTTTCACCTAAAAGGAGAGAGATAGGAGAAAAAATGCTAATGGTTCATTCAAATAATGTTAAGTGTGATGTTATCTAACCTAAATGAACTTAACTAAATGCAATTAACTAATCTGAATGGATGAAAATGAATACAAAATTGAATTTAAAGCTATGTCTGAAAACATGTCATGATATGCAAATAACGAAGTAAATGAAGAAATTATGAAAAATAGAAAGGAACAAGATGGATCTGAGTGCACCTAGGAAAAATATGATGAATTTGGAGTGTTCTAGATGCTGGTTGAAATTAATGATTTTTCACACTGGGACTCATTCGCCCAGGGTGGCGAATTAGTCCTCCTAGTGAAAAACTATCTGAAATAGGTTTATGCCTATCAAGATCCAACATCTAACAAAATTCAGATTTTTCAGTCCTAAGGTGGGACTCATTCACCATAGGTGGTAAATCAGTCCTCTCCTAAATTTTTGAAAAATTAGGAGACAACTCTGCAACATCAGATCTGAGAATCACAGCTTGTCCGATTATCAAAGTCAATTCTATATAAAATGGACAAAAATCCTTCTCCAAGCTTGAAATACACTTGAGTTGACTTGAAGCACCTAGTTGACTTGTAAACCAATCTTCAACACCAAAAAGCTTGTCAACGCTAAACACCTAAGTTTGCAAACAAACATGCAATAGGGGAAAAATGGTTTAAGGTTAGTAAATAGGGGTTTTTCCTTGGTCAAACCCTATTTTTGGTAATCAAACCTTCAATAAAATATTGAAATGCAAAGGAATGATAAAATAACAATGTAGACGTCCAATTTGATCACTTCCATATGATCAAGCGCGTCTCCTTATTCATCTGGTTGCTCATCCCCTCTGTCAATATTAATTAAACCAGTTGTTTAGTTAATACCCTGCATCTTGCACAAAGGTCCTAAAGTATTTAATTTAATACTTTACCCCTCTTCCTCCTCTAAATTAAATAAATATGCCCTTTTATTTAATTTAGTCATATCCCCCTTTTAAATTAAAATCTATTTTTAATTCCTCTTTTCTCTCTCATAGTCACATCCTCCAACTTTTGCAAGTTGGTCCCCTAATCCATCTTAATTACTTCATCTTCTTCTAATTAACTAGGGTTAGCATGTGCACACCCTTAATCATCACTAAGGTCACATCCTCCATAATTTCCCACTTGCTTCTAATGAGTCATTAGTCCATCTAATTGAGTACTTGCACAACCTTAATCATTTCATTAGCCAAACCTAATCCTCATCCTATTTATGGCATGTGTCCTTGAGTCAACCTTATTAAAGGCTTTCTCCTTTTGGACAAGGCACTCCACTTCCCCATGTGAATTTTTAATTCACCTTTTAATCCCCCAAGGCACCCAAAAGGAATTTTTAATTCCTTCACTTCTCCCCACATGTCCACTTATTCTTTATTCTTTCCCATCTCCCCATGAGAATATTTGAGGAATTTTTAATTCCTCACATGTCCTCTCACCCACATGGGGACAAGGACCTCCTTTATGAGGAGATCTTGTCCAATCCCAAGGTACTTTGTACCCCCTCCATGTCATGTACTTCTCCTTCCACCTCATGTCCACTTCACCTTTTAGGGCTAAATCACATGCCACATGTCAAGATGTGAGGGCTTGTGAGTTCTCAACTCACCTTAGCCCTACATCTTGATATTTGGTGGCTCAATCTTGACCCTCCATTTCCCCTAGGAACTCTCAAAAATCCTATAAATACCCCCTCTTTTCTCTCATTTTAGGAGAGATCATTTTGCTAGCCAAACTCTTGCAATTTTGTTTCTCAACTTATACTTAGCCATTTTCACATTTTCATCCACTTGCACTCATCCTCACAACATCATTTCGCTTGCATCTACTTTCCATCCAAGGAGCATACACATCAAAGATTGAAGGGCCAACCAAAGGATCGACTCAACGCAAGGTATAGAGTTCCATTTTGTTGCTTTTATCTTGCATTATTTCCAACTTAGGCTAATCTTCAGGTGTAGGTTGTTTAGTTGTTTATTTTCACTCTTTTACTTGCTGCTCTTTTTCTAACGCTCACATTCGACCTATCACATTTCTGGCACGCCTAGTGGGACCCACAAATAGGTCTATTTTTTTCACGTTTGATATTTTTTGCATTTTTCAAGGTCCAGGTTATAGAGTGGCAGACCTGTCCCTACAGAGTGGCGGATCTATCCTGGAGTGGCAGACTTGTCCTGGAGTGGCAGACCTGTCCTGATAGAGTGGTTGATTTGTCCTGGGGTGGCGGACCTGTCCTGGAGTGGCGAACCTATCCCTGTGCAGTGGTGGACCTGTCCTTGTGCAGTGGCGGACCTGTCCTAATACAGTGGCGGACCTGTCCTAATTCAGTGGTAGATCTGTCCTGAAGTGGTGGACCTATCCTGACAGAGTGGCGGACTTGTCCCTACAGAGTGGCGGATCTATCCCTGCAGAGTGGCGGACCTGTCCTCCAGAAGGTAAAAATTTCAAGTTTTTTCTGATTGTCTTTTGGTAAAATAGGAACATAGTTTAATTAAAGGGGTGTCAATAAAACTTGTTTGGTGTGTTTGGGAAGGCTATTTCACGTATCCAATCCCCTTGCGCCATTTGGCGATCCTGGGTGATGAGAAATCATAGCTTTCCAAGTCCTTTTGAGTCACCCTTTTTCACTTTCTTAGTGGGACCTGCTTGGGGATTTCATCACCCCAAGGGACGATTCCAACCATTTGTACCGGCAGGGTATATAAAGGGGGGAGAGCAAAAGTTGTACCTCAATCCAACCATGTTGTAATTGGCGAAGCGTCGGGATGACGTGAAGAGTTGATCCGAGCCTTTAGTATCTCGCTAAGGTTCCCGATTCACGCTTGTAACGGATTGGTGTTCACAGTTTGGGCCTCATGTACCGGGTGTATATCGAGGACTCCTTAGAAACCATGTGCATCTTAGAGTAGAAGACTTTGTTGACCATACCCGTTTCTACTAATCTTAGGGTTGTGCTGTTTGAATTGTCTTTCTTGTGCATAAACCAGTGATTATCAATTTGACCAAGTCTTTTATGATTGCTATATTTTGGGTCCTTTTCCTTACCTGTCCATCTAAACATTCAACTTAAACTTATCCTTTGACAAACCTGTCCCAACCCTGTGGCGGACCTATCCTAGTGCAGTGGCGGACCTATCCCTGTGCAGTGGCGGACCTCTGCTTATGCAGTGGCAGACCTGTCCTAGTGCAGTGGCGGACCTGTCCTTGTGTAGTGGTAGACCTATCCTAGTGCAGTGGTCGACCTGTCCTTGTGTAGTGGCAGACCTATCCTAGTGCAGTGGTGGACCTGTCCTTGTGCTGTGGTGGAAATGTCCTAATTCTGTGGTGGACCTGTCCTTTGACCAACCTATATCATCACTTGGCATTCATTGTCCCTCTATTTTGACCATCGATACGACCATTTAGCATCCAAAACAAGCTTTTGAACGTCCATTCCGAGCCTCCATCCCTTCGTTCTAAGGGTCATTTATCTTGAACACTCTTTTGCTTGTTTTGAGAGCCATTTGTCTACCCTGAGGCGCTCCCCATCTGTCCTAGACCCGCTTTCATCTCTGATCTCTATTATTCCATATAAACCTTGTTGGAGTTGTCATCCAAGTTGACCTAGGTATTCATCCCTAACCATAATCATCATAGATGGCTTAGGAGTGCTATCCATCTTAAGTCAGTTATCCTTTCTGACCCAATCAATCCACTTCTATCTCAAGTTGGATTCGGTGTCGTTATCATACATCCACCTTTCAATCAATACCTAGTGTTACCAAGGATCCTTCTTAAACTCGGTTGTGGATCTCGATCTTCATCATACTTATCATCAATTCAATCCCAATCATCAGATCAATTCAATCCCCACACCATCAAACCTATTCGGATAAAAAACCCAAACTCTAGGTTAATCCAACATCTACCAATCAATCCAATCCGATCCCATCAAGCCAATCCACGTCGGCCTAACCAATTGTCATCAACTAATCTCCCATCAAAATCGAATCAATCTTTCATCATCAAGGTTTTTCTAATATCTTGATCTACTTCATCATCTTGCATGCCTGTTCAAACTCGATCACAAGCAAAGAAAATGGCCGACCAACAAGCCCTGAATGCCCAATCAAACAACCCTCAAAATCCCACCAACATGGTCAATATCTCATTAGATCCTAACTATGGTTCTAATATCCCCCACGATCCCCACAACGGCACCTCATCACAATCCAATGTGGATGGTCAAAACACGTCACCCCCTGGGGAGGAAAACATGGCCGATCAACCCGAGCTCATGTTCGAGGAACACTTTAGCAACCCTGTTAATGCACAAATGATAGAACACGTCCTCGAAAGACATGGGGACAAAATATTGGCTCACTTGATTGACAAGGGTGTCAAGCTACCGTCAGGTGTCGACTTATCCAAGTATGGCACCTCAACTTCTAGTGTTTTTGAATAAAATACTGAAAGGAAATTTAAAATATTTTGAATTTGGGGCCAAGGAGGACTCATTTTCCACCCATGGCGAATGGGTCCGACCTAGGACCTAAAAACATGTGTTAGGAAATATGTTGTATTTAATGTTGTTTGTGAGGACAATACTTGAAAAAACACTTAATTAAGCATGTGAGAGCATAAAGGGGCCAAATAAAGCATGATAAAGGGATAAATAGTGAAGATGTGCCTAGAAAAGCATGAAAGTTTATTACAAGTCTTTACAACACTTCAAAATAGGACTTGTTGATGAATAAAAAAGGTGATTTTTAGGTGAATTATAATAAATAGAGTCTAGAAGAGTGTAGAAATGTCTTACAACACTTCACAACACCACAAGATGTTGTTCTTTGAATTTTAGTACCTAAATAAGGATGTTCAAGCCATGTCACAACATAAAATCAAAGCAACATAGTTCCAACACCATGAAACAAGACCTAAAAGGCCATGAAAATGGCAAGGGGACATTTTTCTATGGCATAGGAGGAAAATTATTCAATTAAAAAATTATTAAAATTATTTAATTATGAGGATGAGAGGAATTAATATTTTAATTAAATAATTGGGAATTATTTAATCAAAGGGGAAATTAGCATGAAAATGATGAATTATGATGAATTAATCAAATAATGTTATTTATTCAATTAATAGGAGAATAAAGTTAATTTAACTAAATAATTGGGCATTATTCAATTAAATGGAGGAATTAGGAGAAAAATGAGGAAAATGGTGTTAGTATGTGAAATCAAGGTGTGCGATCATATATTCTCCTAATGACTTGATGCTCTCAATTTAAAAAAAAATATCTCCTAATTTTACCTGATGCCTAATTGTGCCCCAATAGACGAAGGAATGATGGTGGGATTCCCCCTTGAGAGGTCATCCAGAAAAAATAATTTTTGGGTCGAGAATGTGACATGATAATAGGACTAGTTTTGTTGAAGGGAGGACAAAAAAAAGTCTTAGGAAGCCTATATACTAATCAAGAATGATAGCTAAGTTGGACAAATGAGTTGCAAGGAAAAACCCTAAGGTTTTGGGGTCATATATAGAAATTTAGGCTCAAAATATTCTCATTTTAACTCTTTGATTTATGTGATATTCAATCTCTAATTAACTATCCCCTTAAGAAACCTCAATATAGCACTCGTACCTTGTGCAACACATTATGTAGATAGGGTTGAACAATTCTAGAGGTCTACAGAAGCATGCCCATTGGTATGTACCATATTAATATTTTCTTACACATAGTTTTAGGCCTCCAAATTATTAGCTAAAGGTAGGAAAACAAATGATTCAATACATGGATCAGTGCGACTATAACTAGACATGGCATATCTATGATCACATAATTTTTCCTTTGTCAAATCATGTCATGGTTGTGATATCATATCATGATTGCATTACCTTATTGTAGATAAAGTGATGTATTTGTAAATGTGTTTGTGGCTAATATAGGGGTTTGGTATGTTTGAAATGTGATCTACATTTGATTGTCAAGCTTTACTACATTTACAAAAAAGTGGCACATTTGTTCTTTTTCTTAAAATATAGATTTTTATGAAAAGTTTGGAAACTTGATTTCATGGGTGCTATGCTTGTAGGTGATAATTCATACTATCTACTATAGGGACTGGAGATTAAGGATTTTGGATTAGATGGTGCTCTTGAGTAAGCTAGAGGTCAAGTTTCTTTCAATGGTCAAGCTCTACTATATTGCATACATGCCTGAGATATAAGCACATAGGAGGATGATTACTATGCTTATGGAGCGATGTCAATCAAATATCACTACCTTTCACCTTCCCATAAGAGAGTGTGCTATTACATTGGAGAATTTCTACTGCATTCTTAGGGTGTCAATTGAGGGTGTGTGGGTTATTTATGATATGGATTGAGACACAACAGATCCCTAGAGAGACTACTCAAAGACACTTAGATTGATATAGTGGATGGATAGCTTGATCGAGAGCCCTACTATGGAGAGGTTGATGAGATTTTTGTGACTTTAGAAGATCTTATTATGGGACCCATCATGCTATACTAGTGATCACAAGGACTCTTTGTTGGATAGGGCTATGTGATTGATAGAAAGGTGGTCAAGGGTATCACTTATGCATGGGGACCTTGTATCCTCATGCACGTATATCATGATATGAAAGAGTTTTGTTATATACATACTACTATTTTATCTATGGGCATGACTCTACTTATGGGCATGGGAGTTGATAGTAATGATTCAATAAGTTGGAGAGTCAGAGATAGAGATGAAACACCCATTTGTGTACTGATATGATCCTATTCTTACATATAAACACATTGAAGAGATACGTTTTTTGAGGAGGATCTTGCATGACATGATCAATTTTATTTGGAGGCCATGGATACACTATAAGGAATGGATAAATAATCATTTGTATCTTACATATTTTCAATAGATTTGTTGGATTGTCAAGTACACACTTCACATCTTGGAGAGGTACTTACCAAATAGAGTGTTGAGGCAATTTGGAGAGATATAAGTAGTACATGTTGATGAATATCATGCCATATTTTCCAAGAAATTTCAAGAGATGCCTGAGTGGGCTGATGTGGTAGTGCCACAAACAACACTTACTATGTTTAAATAGCTAGCTCCTCTAGCATGGGCATGGGAATGAGGTCTTGAGGATCCTGAGATGACAATTTATTATGATTCTTGGTGAGTTTAGAGATGACCACTTAGATTCACACATCCCACTAGTGGACCCAAAGGTGTAGGCATTGGTTAGAGGAGGAGAGAGGAAAAGCCTGGGCATGAGTGTTGGATGAGATAGAGAGTAGTAGTAGAGGCTTAGCTCGAGATGGTAACAAGAATCAACATGTGGTTGTTTAGTACGTTGGCTAGCAAGTGAAACCACATCAAGATCCTCCATGAAAAGATCCTCCTCAATAACAAGTTCCTTGACAATTGGACCCATAGTAGCAACATGAGGCTACGAGGGATGGTGATGGTGACTAAGATGTTAGACTAGAACTTATTTTATCTTAAAGGGATCAATCCTACAAGGAGTGCAATGACTATATATTTGAGAGAGAGATTACAACCACTCAGTTTATTCAAATGATTGCAGATAGGGATTAGGCCCTCCTAGAGAAAGACTAGGCTCTCATAAAGAGAGAAAAGCACGTGGTAGAGAATGATGTAGAGATCACCTATTGCTAGTAGGTAGAGGCTTAGGTTACTCAGATAATAGTTGAGAGATATGTAAAGCATGCTAGGAGAATGTAGCTAGAGGTAGGACAAGGGTCCATGATCCCTATATCAGATATAGGTTAAAAGTACAAAGTTGTGTCACACTTTTTGCCAACTTATCAATATATCTGAATTTTAGTATTTCTAACTAAAAATTAATTTTGGTCAAACATATGACCTAGTAAGATTAATTGTATCTAAGTTAGATATTTCCATAACTTTTTCAACTAAAACTATAGGCTAAATGCATATGTAACACTACTTTGAGGCCAATTTATCGAAAAATATGATTATTAGAAAAACTTGATGTTTCAACAACTCCTACTCATGTAAGTAATATTTTTAAAAAGATATTAAAAATACCCTTTTGTAGATCCATAAGTTTAGTTTTCAAATATTATATATTTGATTAGATAAATTTATTATTTATATTTTATTTTATTTTATTTTTCCTAAAAGTGGGTTATCAACAAAAAATATTAGGTTGATTACCATGTCAAGAAAAAATACTAAAACTAATTACAAAAAATGAAAACAATATGATGCACTAAATAAAATAATCTATATCAAGATGGTATAATTTTTTTTCTATTTTAGATAAATATTTAATATAAAAGTTGACGTCAAATGGAAACAACTATGTTTTAATGCACATTTTAATATTTATTTTAAAATATATGTTTATCAAAACTGGTAAAAATATATCCATGCACTAAATATTCAAGTTATAAACACAAACAAAAAATTTGAAAGAAAAAAATAAAATTTACTATATAAAGTTTGACATCTCATGTAACTTCATTTTTGAGCATTTTATTAGCAACTAAATTATATTATTAATTTAGTAAAAACTATTTTAAAATATTTTTTATTTTTTCAAATAAATACGAACATAAAATATACTAAAATATACACATTTCATTAGTTTACATCATTTTAAAATTCAAAACATATGTGCCACTTTTTTGTGATTCAAGTTTAAAAGTTGGATCATTGTTGGTTGTTTTTTTATAAAAGTGTGACATAGTTTTGTACATTTACCACATAACAAATGTAACATACTTGATCTTTGATCTAGGAGGCCATGTATTAAAATACTTTATACCAAATAGTTGTTCCTAAAAATCATTGACAACCTTGGTTTTATGTGTGGAGCAATATAATGGGTACGTTAGGTTGATCAGATGGTGGTTTAGTATGTCACCACTCTCAGTAGAAATAGGGGCATCAAAATGCATATGGGTCTCTAGGAAATTATCAATAACCATAGATTATGGGTCTACCACCTCTTCAACCTCCTCTTGATAGAGAGAAGCATGAGAGTTCAAGGTAATAAAATGTATAGAGACTTTTCATGTATTGATAATTGATGTAGATATATTTATATGCATTCATTGACTTTGAGCCTTATGTACATACATATATTTTATGTATATTATTTATTGTGCACTCAATGCACCAAATGTTTTGTATCATGACATTTCAATTTTTGATGATATATGAGATGATTTGATCCTTTTTCGATGCATGTATTATGATACTTCATTTTTCTATAGCGTGATGATGGATATTCATTTATTATGCTTATGATGATGTGATGTATGTTGTTAATGATTTTTATATGCAGGAAGTATGTATGGATGATGATATGGGTATGAATCTCTTTTTGTATTTTTCATATGATAAATGATGACTATCTAGTGTGGATGCTTACAGACAGTTTGTGGATGCAAGATGGGATGAATATATTTTTGTGTTGTATGTCATGATACATGGATAGAAATGATGGTATGATGAATAGAAGAAATTTATAAGAATGGATGATTGGAATAGAATGGAATAGAATGATGATTTTGATCAGGATACCAATAAATGTATAATTATTAGGATGGTTTTCCAAGATTTTATTGGATATGTGATGAGACAAGATAAATCATTTAGCTTTAAAATTTTTAGATTATGCAACATAATACAAAGCAATCCTTATTTTTATATAGCAAGTAGACACAATGCACCAAGGTATGAAGAAACAAGGTGGCATTGTATCTATTGCATGGAGTTTGACTCTACAAAAATATAGGAGTCTCCTTGCTCATGCCTAACATGCAAATACCTTGTTTGATCATGTGAGTGAATGAAGCCATCAAAGTAAGGAGACAAGTACACAATACGTATGAAGAACCTGAAATGCACTAGCCTTTGTATCTCAAGACTATCCTTGTACACAAAACACAAGTATTTGCCAAGGTCATATTACAAGAACATCCAACAAACAAATACAAACAAATAAGACGAAATCAATGACCATGCCCTATTACATACCCCTCTAGACACACCAAGATATTGAAGATGAAGGTAGTTTCAAGTGAGCGGTGTAAATGATACAAAAAGATAAAACTAAACTAAAAGATCAAAAATGACAAAACATCAATGTCATCATATCTCTTTCCAAAGAGAGTTGTTTTAGTTTGATATCCAAAATAATGTCTATTGTAGGAAAGATCTATTCGTTAACACATTCATTGGATGTTTATTTGGATTTGCAAAGGTTTAGCCTATTGATATGAAAGCTTGTTGACATGTTTGACAATGATCAAGACTTATGATTTTGCATCAATATTTGATGTTTTGACAATTGTTGTATTTCTTTCTATATGTTTTACCAAAGATGAGGGCATGGATAGGTTTATTATGAATGGGTGGATGAATGATGGGATGGATAATTATTTATTTTTTAAATTTTTCTTATGTTTTCAAGATTTTGAAATTTTATGAGGTTATTTTTGGATTTTTGGACATGTTTGAATGTTTTCCATTTTTTTTTGGTATTTTTGTGCTATTTGGATGTTTTGGATTTTGCAAAATATTTGAGGTTGTTTTTCTATTTTGACATATTTGAATTTTTTTGTATTTTTATATATTTGAATTTTTTTGAATATTTACCTAAACCATGATGTGAACTACAAAACATGGATCAAGATTTATTGCGAAGAATGATGTAAGTTTCTTCCCCCAATGTCTATCAATGTATGAAATTCTATGGATGGAAATGAAATTAATTCCAAGGACTATACTATAATAGGATAACATATTCAAATAGTGTAGGATTGCTTCAATAATGCCAGTTGTAGATGATGGTGTGACATGAGATGGTATATGATCAAAAAATATTACCATTTCAAGTTTTTACCAGAAGCAAGTTTGGAGTATAACCCTAACTTTGTTAAGATCAAGATAGATATGGAAAAATGGATCCGATGGATTATGTATTATGGTGAGATGGAAGAGATGTTGGATAAGATGGATGAATTGTTGGATTTATTATGGATCATGTGGATGGAGATTTTTTTTTTATTATGAATGGGATAAGATGCTTCCACCAAGAATGGTGCATGTAGATTCTCAATTCTACATATGATGCTTTTCTACCAAGTTTTCATCATGGTACTTGCCCAAAGTGCCACCAAAGTGGTTTTCACTAGAGGATGATTTTTCTCTTTATTATTATTTTCATTTCATTTTTGTTTATTTTAAGATTTTTTGGATTTTTGAATGAATGGATTATAAGAGTTTTTTTCTTTTGGATTAAACTATGTGTTAGTTTTTGAATTAACATTTTCGATCACACTTTGTGATCAACAATTTGGATGCAAAAAGACTTTTAGGAGTAGGAGATTACAAATTAAAAATAGTTATAAAGGAGGAGGTGAGGGGAATGGTTTCCCAAGAATCAAGATAGTTTTCTAATAGAAAAAAATGAAAATGAGAAAACATAATATAAAAATAAAATAACATTAATGAAAAAACTAAAATTAATAAAATATCACAATTATTCAAAATTAGAAAATACAACAAATCATTTCAAAAAAATTACCACATGAAAACTAAGAATAATATAATATTAATAAAATTAAAAATTTTAAGTATTTTTCATTAATTAATGTTCCAATATTAAAAACTAAAATTAATATAATATTACAAATATTGAAAATTTTAAAAAATCAACATTAAATTAATAAATTTTACAAATATTAATCTTTACATTAAAATATAAATTTATATTGTAATACTAATATAATTTTAACATTAAATAAATTTACCAAATATAAGACAATATGTGAGGAATGAAAGATGTGGAATGTATATTATAATAATATTGCTAATTCATATTTTATAATTAAATTAAAATATAAAGATATTATATTAATAAAAACACAAAAGTATTGAAGGAGGTAGGGAGGGCATCTCTCCACAACAAGGATGTGGAGAGACCGTGGTTATAATCATGCTATCCAGATGGGATGCAAGCAATACCTTTGCTCGATGGCCTTGGAGCTCCATCTAGGTTTGGTAAGGTGATGTCAACTGACTGTGTCTACTAAAGGGTGTAGTGATACTCTAATTTTTCCAGCTATGTGATCTGAGGTGGAGAGGTCATGTCTCTTCACAATCTATATGTAGGTAAGTTGTGACCATTTATGACACTATCATACTGAGGTGCAAGCAGTAACTAGGGGGGTGCGTTTTGATTTCCCAATCAATTGATAGGATGGCTCACCACAAATTCATGTACTCGTTCACTTGTATGACAACAACCTCATTTTCTCTAATCAATTGTGTGGATGGCTTATAGGAGTTATTCAAAATAATAAAGGAGGTGTTTTTGGTGGCATAATTTCATTCTCGGCTAAAGGTGGTGAAGGTAATGACTCTTTCTTTCTTTTGTGTGATAGTTTTCTTGCTTGGATTCTATTTGTCTTGAGCATCGATGGATAAGAGCTCAAAATTTATGTTGGAGATTTGATGGATTCAATTTTCTTCTTTGGGGCTAACACTTGTCTTTCCCTCAAGTGCAAATACTACCAAAATGCATTTCAGGAGGTCACGAACTAGTGTTTGAAATGTATTATGCTCAATATTGACCCATTAATGGTAGTGGTAGTGAAAATGGTGCTTGACAAGGGGCATCTAGAACACAAGGAGTACTTTCATGCAAACTCGTAGGTGGCATCATGGTTTCTTGCTTCTATTTTAGATAATCGGGTCCTCGAGGCAGAATCTAAGATACTGATGGCTAAATTTTTCAAAAAGGAACTTTTGGGTGGTTTGGAGGAGGCATTAAAAGTTTCAATTCTCAGAAAGGGAGCCTCACATTCGAGTGATTTGGAGCTGGTTAAGATTCTAGGAGAGGTAATTAAGATCTTTCCTTTTCTCCTAGACTTAAAGTGGATGGCTCTTATGTGCCATAGAATGATTTTCATGGTTGCAATCAATTTTCTCAAGAAAATATTTCGTTTAGTTGAGGTAGGTGACATGGAATGGGTACATGAGTTTGATTCCTTTGCGAATGTAAATGGATTTCTATAAATGTTGGGTCATGGTGAATTTTGGTTTCCTCTTCCTTCTATGGTAGGTTGTTACTTAGGGTTTCTGAAATCTTGTGTTATCTCCTCTACTCTTTTTTTTTGTTTTACAGTAGTTGAGAATTTTGCTTGGTTCATTTGGTTGGTTGTTTTGGTACTGGTGGTCAGTTGGTTTGGTTGGAGGTTTTGTGGCTCTTCTATTGGTGAATATGGTTGGTGCTTGATGCCCTTTCTAGTTTTCTTACATTTGCAGACGCCTATAATTCTAGTTTATTAATATAATCTCTCTTATGAAGCAAAAAAAAAAAGGCACAAAAGGCATTATAATTTTTATTATTAGACATAAAATAATAGACACAAAAAATATGAAGGATTAATAGACATAAAACAAAATAAAAGAGGGAAAGATATTAATGAGAAAAATGAAGAATGATTTGTAATATATTTGCAAATCATTTAATACAAGAATAATGAATTTCTTCATAATGATTAAAAATGTTTATAAATTCAAATTTAAAGAATATTATATAATTAATCTTTACATTATAATAATTTTTTATATTATAATAATAATATACTTTTACATTATATAAATTTACCTTCTAGAAGACATTCAAAGAGGAATTAAAGATACAGAAAGAATATTATAAGTATTTATCAATTCATATTATAATAATAAAAAAATAATATGAGATATTATATTAATAGAAACAAATAAGACATTAAACACTCAAAAAGTTACTCATAATAATATAATGATAAACTAATAGACAAATAATAATAATTAAAAGAGGGTGCTCAAGACTATTAATTTGACAAAAAGAAGAAAGATTTGCAATATATTTATACCAAACATTAATAAATAAATTATGTATTTCCTCATAAAGTTGTATTATATAATAATTATATTATGTAATAGTTATATTATGATTTCAACATGATGTATCATTGATAAATAAATTATATGTTAATAAATTTTGATTTAAAGTATATTGTAAGAGGAAAAGGATTACAAAGGTTGTATTATTTTTTATTAAAATAAATTTTATCTTATGGACATAATAATATAAACAAATAGAAGAGGAAAATAATATGAATGGAAAAGGAGACAAAAAAGGTGTAAAATCCCTAACTCAGGCACACCAATTTTTTTTATTATAAACAAAGCACAACTATTGACTTAACCATCCAATCATATTCCATGTAAATTAGAGTGTTCGTTTCAATAGCTTTGTATTCACCATGGTGGCATCAACTCATTCTAGCCAAATATATAATTGCACAAAGAGTGAAATGGTCCCAAGTTTAAGGTCTTTCCTAGACCTACGACCTAAGCCTCGAGTGTTCATGATGAACCTTCCTACATATCCCCTTGTGGGAATTAGAGGCATTGTAGTGCACCCCACAATGGCCAAGGGAGTTCAATGTCACCTCTTGTATGCGATTTATTATCTCACCTTTAACCCATAGCTATTAATTTAGTACATGTAAGCTATCAGATAATAATATTTCCATCAAGTGTTGTGTCCATACAAAACATTACCAAGCACTAGTGTACAAACATTCACAATATTCACAAGCAGAATATCATACCATAATCCCAAAGATCATACCCAATGGTTGTCATGAGCATACCCCCCCATATACACAAGTTGATTAGATCATACACAATACAAGTACAACAGTGACTGGATCATGCACAAATCACAAGTGCAACAATGGCTAGATCATACACTGATCACAAGTGCAACAATGATTGTCTTATGCACAAATCTCAAGAATACAGTGATTGGATTATACAAAAATCACAAGCACAACAAGATTAGCTCATATGTACATCACAAGTACACAAGTATTATCTCATTTGCACATCACAATTACATTAGTGACTAGCTCCAACATATATCGCAAATACATAGTGACAAGCTCCATCATACATCACATAAACACAATGGCGAGCTCCACCATACATCACATATCATAATAACAATGGCTAACTAACACATCACAATGGCTAACACATGTCCATAATGGATCCTAGATAGAAAGAATATTGGTGCATTTCACACTACACCATGGGTCCATTCTTTCCACCAGTCTTCTATACCATTGGACAAATGGGAAGAGGATTTGGTGCATCTCATACTACACTGTGGGTCCATCCTCAACTCCATAAAGCTAGGTATATAGTCTGACAACTAGGAGGGGATTTAGTGCATCCCATACTACACCACAGGTCCATCCACCATCCCAAGGGATTCCCCAAGTACTAAACCTACCAAACCCGATGGATTATAACTTTAATCACCTATAGGCCACCAATGAAAAGTTTGTCCACCCAGGAAGAAGTAGCTCCTGACATATACAACCTTGTGACCTTAGCAGTATTGTCAACTATCTTCTTCACAATCTCAAGTAACACATGGAATCGGTCACTTCTGTGCATACTACAACTAGTGAACCCTATCAATATGCGGTTAGCCCCGGATTACCATTACCTGCACAGATGGGTCCCTTCTCGTGAAACTACTACAGCCATATCATAAAAAAGGTAGCCTACTACCTTCACCTTTGTGAACCAAGTGAATGCTAACTAATCCCTAGTAGTAGTTCAGGCATCGATCATTGACATGGTCCAATGACTTATTTTCACTGCTCAAATATCCCAAAGGTTCACTCTTGGGCAGGTCATACATAGCATGATTCACAACCTCAATCCATAGATACATGGGCCTATACATAAACACATAGATATGGAGTTAGTTTTCACAACCACATAAGAGATATGTGGATCCAACACAATATGGACTTTACCCAGCATATACATATAATCAAATACCTAATATAAGGTAGTCAATCCTCGCTTATTATATCAAAGGATATTATGTATTAATTACACAATATTAGATTCCCTTAACTCGCTCATACCCATCCGATACCCATTCAGCCTCAAGATGAAACCTACTAAAGGAAGAAGGTCAAACCAATCAGGAACAACCAGGAACAACCCCAACCCTTGGAGTTGTCCCCCCTAAACCCTCCTCCTATAGACTTGAGGTCACAAAGGCATCCTTTGCCCAAGGACCACCTACATTCCTGCTTCCAAATGGGTCAAAGTCACATGTAGTTCTCCTCACAAGATCTCTCAAGGATACTTACACACTAGTTCCCAGATTATTAAATTTATACCATGACACTTCCATCTAAGGATGTCATAGGCAAGCTTGAATGTCCCAAGGTTCATCTTCACATTATAGGGGCTAATATTATTAATCCACAAAATTAACCTTGGCTAATACAATCCCATAGGAAAGTATTTACATTTGGAATTCATATAATATGTTTAATATAATGTTTCTTATACTCAAGGGGTCATTAGATGTCTTTGAAGGATGTACTTGATAATATTTGTAAGCTTGTTTTATCTATAACCAATACACAAATCCTATTTAAGCAACTTGGCAACACTATATTTATTGGGACAACATATGAAGTAATCCAATATTAATATTACTAATAATATTCTTGATCTTCTAATTTCCTTTGCCTCATGGCACAACCTCATATTCTTATAATAATTTAGTTCATAGATTGGATAATTTATTCGTATTGCTAGTTGTACTAATCCCATCCTTAACGGTCATCAGTTGGGTATCAAGAGATGCTAAATAAGATTTATCTCATAACCCACTCTCAACAACATTGTCAAATGGGACGATAGTGCCTTCCATTTACTATGTAATTAATTATATCAAGGTTCATTAGAGCTATAATATCCTTCTTTCACCGGATAATTTCCATAGCAAGGTTCTCATATTTAAGAGGTTGATAGACATCATACAGTCATAGCAAGCCTTTACCCTCAAATCTCAAGTGGGTTACCAAGAGTATTAAGAATATGTTTAATATTTTGGGGTTCCATTGCCCACTAAAATCGATCATTATCACTTACATTATTTCTCCACCATAACCAAGAACTCAGATTATGTTCATAGTCCATACTATATGAATAGGTCTACACAGTTATACCTCATTCCATGTAAAATATTAAGGTAGCATTATACAAGACCCTCTCCTTTTGTATAGTTCGTAGTTCAAGCCTTTGGAATATGAAATAATTTAATCTTGAGGGATCATCCTATAAGCATATAAGATTTTTGTGGTTTAGGGAGATAGAAAACCCAAATTCTTAAGTCTAGAAATAAACTTCATTTAATAACTATCATGACAACACTTCCCTCTTTACTAAGTTGATAGAGTGTCAACTTCTAAAGTTTGATCAATATGCATGTTACCAAGTCATATCCCCCCTATTTATAATATTAGGGATCCATACCTTTATACAAATTTTCAAACAAGCCTTAGCATTAATATTTTCAATTCCATTCCTTTTTAACAAACATATTTTGAGCATATCTCGTTACAAGAGTGTTTCTCAATGTCACATTACTTGAGGAATTTTGTCAAATAGATCACATGTCTCGTTTATGTTCACTTACTATCTTGTCGTTGTTGCAAACAACTCAAGGTTCCATAAAAGCAAGATTATATAGATTCTAATTTATATAGTTGGGAAAATTGTATATTATCAAATCATGGCTTCTAACTTACCTATGTCTGCATACATAACAATTACATTCGGTCAAGTTCTTATCAAGAGAAGGATATCTAGTATATCTCACACACATTAATAAGAACTTGAATCCCCTTTTAATAACAATTCTTGATTTGATAATATTGGATATCACCAATGTATTGGATCTTGATGTCTTGAACCACTAAAAGTCACTAATAAGAAAACTCATTAATACAAATTCATGGATAAGAATAACCCAATGGAATAAACATCACATATCATTTTCCTACACCTATTGCAATGATCATGGTAAAGGACTATTAAATACATATTAAAGTATTAGACACATAAAAATGCTACATGGCTCTTTTATTTGGAGGGGTCTCCTTTGACCATTTAAGGTTGCATTGTATTGAGATGGAAGAAAAGGTCTATCATAGTTGCTTATTGTATTCCAATTTAAAAGTCCACTACTAGTTTCTCTTGATTACAGAAATTATAATTGCATCTAGATCAACTACTACGGTGAAATTCTTGATGAAAGGATAGTATGAATGAGTTGCATAGATAGCCTTTAAACATGGTAATCAAACTATTCTATAACATAGGAGAATATTTGCAGGTCAATTTATGCAACAAATAAGAATGAGATTATAGTAGAAATGTATAAATTGAATAAACTACTTAGCTTTTCTAGAAACTTATCTTGCATATAGCCTATCGTTTCAATAAATCCACAGGTATCCCCAATTTTTTCAAATCTGTTGTTACTCTCTGAGATTCGATCTCCAACGCAGGAAGAGAGGATGCTATCAATGGTTGTGAAGTCTAGCTCTTAGACCAACTGATCCCTGATGATGAAGGTGCCATACACTTGTACGTCGCATCACACCATGCCTAGTCTTGGGAAAAATATCATCGCCAAACTCTTCATAACTGCCCACTCTATTTGTTTTTTTTTTCCCGCACTTTCTTCCACGCTATTCTGTTCCTCTCCTCGGATTTGTTTATCCCCTAATCTTTAGAGAATGTTCGTAGCTTGCCTTAAACTCTCATTTTACCGTAGACAAGGCGGATACTGGTAGTGGTTTTGGAATGTAGCTTTACACCTGCCAATCACATTGCTCGCAAATATCTAAATACTTTTCCAACAGATTAATTTTGTATATCCAGCAATCCATGAAGTCCCTGAGATGGCATTTCCTCAAGAGACTTGTGTCCACATTTGTGCCCTATCTCAGCTCCCGTTTTCTACATGTGATTTCCCAAGAAATCACCATTGACACCTTCTTCTTCCTCTGCACATTTTTCTTCCCCAGTCGCTCTTGCATTCTGAAAGTTTCTATCAAACATCGCATTATCTCTACCTTTATTTTTTCCCTGTGTTCTCCCAAAGACAAAGCTTTCCCTCATAAAATGAGGGGTCACGGGGGTTTAAAGACTATTATGTGCCTCTTTTTTTCACACTACCTACCCTCGCTTACCATTTCACATGGAAAATCAGATGAAAATATGGTGGGAGGTGAAGGGTGCCATGCCTTACTAAATGTGTTGTCGTTGTCCTTCTTTGAGTCCCCCATTCCTCTTATCCTCTCTAGTTTTAATGCCTCACAACAAACCAATATCGTAGTCATGCCTCATTAATTGGGAATTGACTATTTTGTTTCCCAAGTATTTGTTTTTATTATTTTTTTGCTCTCCAATATTCACCACAGAGATAGCTGATAGGGATGTGACATCCTTCCCCCAGTCGTCTCAACTTATTAGGAAGTTGCATTGATGAATTCTTTAGAATTTTATGTTACTAGCCAAGTAAATTACCTTTGTACCCTTATCCTTATGTCTTAGGTGATCCCCTTTTCCCTGAAAGAAATTTTTTTTATAAGATTTTAGGGGGTGCATATTAGACTATAGTTTCAGTTGAGAATTTTTGTCAATCTTATTCTCCATTTTAATTTACGAGTTGATTTTTCTTAGGAGAGGTCAATATTGTACCATTAGGTACACACATTTACTAGTTAAACCTTCCAAAAATACAACTTCTTAATTTCTTTGAATTTTAAGTTCATATCCATTCATACTTACATCATGAGGAGAATTCTTAATACTCTTAATTATGCCATGAAATTTCCCACATAACAAGGGATGAATTTCACACTACCTACCCTTGCTTACCATTTCACATGGAAAATCAGATGAAAATATGGTGGGAGGTGAAGGGTGCCATGCCTCACTAAATGTGTTGTATGTGTCCTTCTTTGAGTCCCCCATTCCTCCTATCCTCTCTAGTTTTAATGCCTGCACAACAAACCAATATCGTAGCCATGCCTCATTAATTGGGCATTGACTATTTTGTTTCCCAAGAATTTGTTTTTTTTTTAATTTATTTGCTCTCCAATATCCACCATGGAGAAAGCCAATAGGGATGTGACAAAAGGTTAATAGGAAAATAATTGACAAATGTAATAAAAGAAAAAGGGAAAAAAATAGTCAGATAAAAAGAAAAATTAAAAAAATCAACAATACTTCAATTAAGAACAAAAAGGAAGAGAAAGGAAAAATATGTCAAAATTAAAATCTAGATAAAAGAACCTCAAAAGGAGTAGAGAAAGGATGACAAAAAGAGGAGTTTCAATAGAAAGGAGGCTACAAACAAGAGGAAAGAAATAGAGAAAGGAAGGAGGGGGTAGAGAGGGGGAAGAAGAAAGGAGACTAGAGATGAGAAATGATGGGTGGGAGATGAGGGAAGCTAGGAAAAGGGGGGACCCACAAATTGAGGCTAGATAAAAGAGGTTTCCATGAGGAGCTCAAGGCCCAAACTTATTGTAATACATATTTTTACAAGTCTTAGAAAATTGTTCAAAATCAAATTTAGATATTTGATTTAAATATTTTCTATCTTAAGGTATTTTGTTTTAAAAGGGAAGAGTTAAAATTTTAATCTAAAAAACCTTGTTAAAATATTTTTATCAAAAAGATTGAAGACTATGTCTATGCTGAGGTGTAGAAAATAATGCTTTCACATGCAAGGGAAAAAATAGAGGAAAAATCAAAAGTAAACACCAAGTTTCATGGAAAAGGAGAGAATGTATGTTTGGGTGCTAAAGATAAAAGGAAAAAGAGAAAATATGGAAAAATACGTCACATTGAAATGGAATTAGGGTTTTATCGATGTTGGAACTGAAGATTGTTAGAGCTTGAATGAAGGAGCTTTTAGTTATCATGCATATCCAAAGGTTGATCTACAAGGGTTTTTACCTATTGGAGCTCCTTACACAACAATAACAAGGTTTTTATGGTGGCCAACAAAAGAAAGAGAGCCATGCAAATGTGATACCATGAGTTTTATGTCCACAATCTTCAATTATTTACATGAAAGGAGGTTTGAGTTATGGTCATGACGTGAAAACCAACACTAAGATAAGTTTCTAGGTTAGATATGTGCAAAATTTTCTTTTCATCTTCACTATCTTTTAAATGCTAGTTACCAATATAAGTAGGGTTTTGTATTCCCAAAGATGTTAGAAAAAAGTCATAAAATCTCATAGAGGACTCTAAAACTCAATAATTGTGAGGTATTTCACTTTTAGTGATCTTCAATAAGGGGAAAAGATAGCATTAAAATCTATCAAAGACCCTATTGTGCAGTTTTACACACACCCTACTGAAAGCAGGGACCCCCTTTTCGCTTTGATTTTTGGGAGTCTTGGCCCTCTATTTTTGATGATTTACTTTGCCTTGGCATGTGCTTAATTGTTTATCTTGCTAACCCAAGTGATTTCCTCAAGCTATTCATTGAAAACCTTAAGTTTTGGGAAAAGTTCGGGTTTTTGCCTGAGTTCAAGATTTTCCACCTTGGGCAGATTTTCCCAGATTTCGTTCTAACCCCAGTTATGCTCTGTGCTCCGGAGAATTCAGTTCTTCACAAAATTCCACATCGACTGGATTTTCCCAAAATCCATCTTGTCGTTGGGTTTCCATATTTTCCTTATTGTCTTGTTGGCAGCATTAATTCTCTTCATATTGCTGTGAGGGGTGCATTTAACTGATCTTTGAGGGATTTTCTCAACATTAATGACTATTTTACACGATGGACTGAAGCTCTTGCATGCAAATAGTGTACTTCTAAAGTGGTAATTGAGTTCCTTGAATTAGGTATTATGAATCATTTTGGATGTCCTCTATCTCTAGTTTATGATAATGGTCCTGCATTTGCATCTTTGAAATTTTCCAATTGGGCCTTTGATCACGGGATCATAGTAAAATTTGCATCCAATTACTATCCACAGGGTAACGGGTTGGTTGATTCTTCTAATAAAAACCTTTTAACAGTCATATGTAAGCTATTAGAGAAGAATCCTAAGGATTGGCATACTCAGCTTAGATTTTCTCTATGGGAAGATCGTACTAGACATAAGACTTCCTTAGGGACCTCTCCTTATCATCTTGGGTATGGCCAGGAACTAGTATTTTCAATCCAATTGAGGATCCCTACTTTCCAATTCATTAATGAGTATTATGATGAAGAAAGCAGGCATGAGGCCCACTTGCAAGAATTGTTACACCTTGACGAGAAAAGAGATGAAGCATTAGAGAACTTTTCCAAACATCAAGGTGTAGTTAAAAGATGGTTTGATAGAAGAGCCAAGGTAAAAGCTTTTAGGATTTCTTACTTGGTTCTCTACTAGGATAAAGCCCATGACCGTAAGGGGGAGCATGGTAAATTTGACAAACTTTGGCTTGGCCCTTACCAGATTTAAAAGATCCTAAGTGATAATGCTTTTTGTTTAAAAACTCTCACTGGGGAGGATATCCCCCTGCCTGTCAATGGGCAATACCTAAAGCATTATTTCCAGTCCTGAGTTGTTTTTAGCTCTTCTCCTGTACATAGTTAGATTAGGTCTTCTTTCTACTTTGTTTGCTTTGCCCTACTTTGGCTAGTGTAGGGTTTCCTTTTCTTCTTTTCTTTGGTTTGTTTTGGTTAGTTTAGGTTTTCTTTCAGTTTGGTATTTTTCTTTGCTCTTGCTTTGGGGGTTCTCTTGTTTTCTTTTGGATGTGTTACACCTGCATGGAAAAACTATTTTATTTGGGACTATTCTGAGTATTTCCTCACTGGACTTTAATTATGAATCTTGAATGGATGGTTGAGATATTTGTTATCCTCAAGCAGTCTAAATGTATGATTTAAAGATGATAGGTCACTAGTTTGATTTGAACTTGAAATATTCTAAAATCTTATATCTTTTATACATCTTAACAATCCTAAGGTTACTATAGGATCTTTGTGAAGTTCTATTAGGTGAAAAATCTTATTTTTACTTCAGCGCCACTGTGGTTCTTAGCCCTGAGTGTGAACTTCATTGTTCATAGGTTGAAATAAAAAGAAGTGAAAAGAAAAGAAATATCAAAAGAGAAAAGAGAAAATGTTGAAAATCAAAAGAGAGTATTCAACTTATCAGGAGTATCTGAATATCTCTACCAGGGCTATGGACGTCTAACTGGAAGTAGAGCTATGTTTGGGAGAGTCATAGCGATAGTCTCATCGGGGCTATGGATACCTGACTGGTAGCAAGGTTCTATCCAGGTTTATTTTGAAGTTAGAATCTTTACATAGCCTGTCTTGACTAGACTTGGTTTCTATAGTAGCTCAAGGAAGGAAATGAACTCATGTGCACACACTTGGATTTTTAGTCTATGCAAGGTTCAGTTTTCCTTTGGTTCTGATTCTTTAATCGTTGATTCTGATTTTTTTGTTGGATAGTAGGATCAAAACCAAAGATTTTGGGTTCTTGATTCTTGTTCATCATCGAAATGCTCTAGAGCATTTCCCTAGTATGAGTCGCCATTTGTTGTGCAGTTTTGTACACATGCCCCACTAAAATCAAGGACCCCCTTTTTACTTTGATTTTTGGGTGTCTTGGCCCTTTGATTTTGATGATTTACTTTGCCTTGGCATGTGCTTAATTGTTTATCTTGCTTACCCAAGTGATTTCCTCAAGTTATTCATTGAAAACCTTAAGTTCTAAGCAAACTTTGGGTTTTTGCCTGAGTTCAGGATTTTCTACCCTTGGTATATTTTCCCAGATTTCGTTCTAACCTCGGTTATGCTCTATGGTCTAGAGAATTTGGTTCTTCACAGAATTCCACGTGGTTTAGATTTTCCCAAAATCTGTCCTGTCATTAGGTTTTCAAACTTTCTTGGTTGTCTTGTTGGTGGCATTAATGCTCTTCGTATTGTTGTGACGGGTGCATTTAACTGATTGATTGAGGTAGAGTGTGCATTATTTGAGTGTTTGACTTGATTTGGAGCACTTGATTTGAAAGTTTCTGGCTTTGGTGGTGACTTTCTTGGTGTTGTCACTTTTGTTCTTCGTTGGGCACCATTGAACTCACATTTGTTATTTCTGAAATTGATTTCATTTCATCATGGTATGTATATGTGATCCTTTGCTTTTTATTGATGAATGTTAGTAATGCTTTGATGATATAGATTTACTTCCAATTCAAAATCTTGAATGTTTGGGCATTTTGTGGCTAGGGTTGTATAATATCATTTGATTCATCATTTCCCAAGTAGGTTTTGAATTTACTCCTTTATTTGCATTATGAGGTAATTTTCTTGTGAGTCGTGAATGGCCCCTATTGAGGATTTGGAGTTTGAAACAATTGAATCTTGAGCTTCCTTGTGCGTCAATGGAAAAATTGTAGGGTTTGATGCCTAGGGCATCACCTTTTTGCCTTATCTTGCTTTCAAATAGGCCTAGAACTCAAAGAAAATCTCTAGAGGGCCCATACCAAACATATCTTATGCCTAGTTCCCTAAAATTTATGATCAATCCATCAAACTGAGGTAAATTGTGATTGAGTGCCAAAATTCGGGTTTTTTACTCATCTCGTGATTTTTTGGCTCTCACGAATTTTCCCGATCTCTTACGTTTTCCCAGAATTCGCAAGCTTTCAGAGTTTTACCTTCCCCATGGATTTTCTTCTAACCCAGATTTTCCCTAAATCCTTTGTTCCTTGGTTTTTCTAAGATTTATAGAATGTCTCCTCCTTCACGGAAATCCGTCCTATGTGGATTTTCATGGAATCAGATGAAATGTGAAGAAATATGGAATAACATGATTTGTTAACGAATGATGGTGCATTTTATGATCAATTTATGCTATTTTGAGATCTCACATGTTGTTTCTTGATTGATAATGATCAAATTTAATTGCTAAATAGGTGTTTTCATGTTCATTCTACTGGAATCTGTATGGCCCAAAATTCTCCGAAATTCCTCCCTGGCGTGGATTCCGCGAGTGGACCTGAAACCCGAATTTTAATGTGATCATTCTATATGAGGTTTAATTGCACATTTCTTATTTGGAGACTCATTTGAAGGTTGAACATGTTGTTTATGACTAATATTTATGTGTGATCTTAACTATGGCTTATGTTGATGGGTGCAAGCTAAGTCTACCAGGACAGTGCCTGGGTTTTCGGTATCTAAAGCAGAGAGAATTAAGACGGACGTTAAGAGAAAAATCCTGGAGAGAAAAATTACATCTATCTGGTCAGAGGTGATAGACACGAATGTTGGGCTATGGGATTATGAAGAAATCAAGGTTAGAATGGCAGCTAAGGATCTTCCTATGGTGGGTAGAAGAATGATGGAATCAGGATTGGCACACGTAGCTGGATTCCCTTCCACGGTGCAGTGTTATGAATTAGTTCTTGAATATGCCAGGCATTATGACAGTGATACTCAGAGGATTATTGGTCCCCAACAGAGAGTTGTGGAAAATCTAAATCTTGTCTCCATAGCCCAGACTTTTGACATGCCAGATAGATCCCATGTGGTGGCATTCAACATGGAGGCAGCTAAAAAGTACTATGAACAAGAGACTGTTAAATCATAGCAACTTATCAATTCTTGGCTAGAGAATCCCAAGTCTCACTATTCTAAACTACCTAAGTAGTTGTTCATAGCAAAATTCAAGGAGTATTATGATGCCATCACATTGCTTAGCAGGGTGGGTGGATTGAAGAGTGTTGGTATGTTTGAAAATTGGGTGTGCCATGTTATTGTGAGGATGGAAAAAGAAAAGATCAACAATCATTGGGCAAGTGTCATAAGTAGGGTGATTCATGAGAAATTTTCCAATGTACTACAAACCAAGACCTTCACAATGACCTCATACCTAGTTTATGCACTTGCAAGATTTCATCCAGGCTACAAAGGATTAAGCATAAGGGGGGTTTTTGGACAGGATGTTATTTATGTATTTTATGCTCAATTGCACTTAGGAATCTCGAGCTATAGGAGGGCGAATGATGCATTCACCATGTATATCACCAAATTGCTTCAAGGTGCGAAACACATAAGAATTTTGGACCAAGCCAAGGAACTCCTCAAAAATATGGGGCTTGGCTCATTCAGTTTCCAACCTTCTCATACATCCAGATTGATGGCTGCCAAAGGGCTCCATACCGACTTCCAAGGTATCCCACTGATCACATCTTACTTTTGGAGGTCACTAGATAGATATGTGATTTTGATGCTATTTTCAAAAGGGACAAGCATAAGAATGGTTTTTGTGGGGACTTTCCCTTAAGGATTGGCACTGGAGAGGCATGCCCTTCCATCAGTTCTTCCCAGGCTTCTGAGGAGGAGATGAGTGTTCTTTATTTATCCTTCCACTCTAAGAGCCCTAGATTTGACATAACCAGTGAAGCTCAAAAGAGGGACAATAGAGAATATAACCATAAGGTTGAGTTAGAAGACTATTGGGCCAATTGCAGTGATGAATGTGAGGTAAGGAAAAAGAAGTTTTCTCGGCTTGCAGTTGAATCATTCAGATTGTTCAATGTAAAGGAAGTTCCATATCAACTCAAAGATGATGGAGACCTAATTCAAGGCCATTCTTACGAGGCAATTAAGGACAGGCCAATTGGTGAGGTAGACTAGCTAGGAGAAGAAAAGACAAAATTAGGACAATTAATGGATCCATTCACCAAGTATACCAAGATGTGGCTAAAGCATAAGATATGGGAGTTGGAAAATGAGGTGTACAATGCACTTTTGATTTAATGAGATATTTGGACCCACACTCTACTTCTGAGGAATCAACAGAGCAAGATCCTAAAAGTAAGGGTAAGGTGAGCTCCCCTTCCAAAATCAAGATTAAGGATGCTCAAATGGAAAAGGCTCAAGAAGCAAAAAAATAAAGGAAGCCTATTGCTAAGAAAAGAGGGCATACTTCAAGGGCTAAGAGGCCTAGAGTAGAAGAAACTAAAAAGTAGAATCCTGAGGTTGGTACTCCTATGCCTAAAAGGAGAAGAATCATAAGATTGTCACAAAAGGCAGGTTCTAAGGATGAGGAAGAAGTTGCTCCACCTATGGTAAGTGTAGAAATTTCAGGGGAAAAGACACAAGTGTATACAAGGAAGTATAGGAATCCTCCTATAGATAGTGTGCCAAAGGTAAATCCTCCTCTGGTTACCTCTCATGAGGAGCAGCATGATGATGTTCCTTCTTTCCATGAAGCTTAGAATGAACTAGATGAATCTGAAAAAGTTTAGGATCATCAAGATATGGAAGGGGAAGAATTTAATGAGGGTGAACTTTATAGGGAGGAAGCAGAAATAGAGTAATATAGTCTCCCTTGGTTGTATATGAGGACTCGCCAGTTAGAACTAAAGAAGTTAGGTCTCCTCCAAGAGAAGAAGAATCAGTTAAGTTTCCATTGCCAGTGCACAGGAAGGAGCATGATGAAGAAGAGGAAGAAAAGACCGAATAGGCTCCTGAAAATCAGAATTTGAATGAAGAGATGCCTAAAGATCAGCAAGAGGAAGTAGGGTAGAGTGAGGTGAAATTGGAGTCCACTATTCTAGAGTGGTTAGATAAGGAAATAAAGAGAAAGTAGGTTGTTGTGGAGGATGCCCCACCCAATTGGGAAGAGCTACTGGCTAAGATAGGAAAGGATAAGGGAAAGAAGAAGGCCAAGGTTATCTCCAAAATTGAAAGAGATGAGGCAAATAAATGGGTTGTTCACATTGCCACTCTTACTCTAGATAAAAATAGAGTCGAGGTAACTAGAAAAGATTATAATCTATTGACCATTAATCTGGGATCCACCCCCATGGAATAGGACATTCAAGAGTATCAGGGTTCTAATGTAGTTATCTTGGGGAGATTAAGAAAAGAAGTTCAAACTAAACAGGAGTTGAAGAAAGAAATGAAAGACTTACAAAATGCTTGGAGGATCTAATGAAACCTTTGCAGTCCATTGGCTCCTCATCTTCTGTTGCAAACCTCCTACCCCAAGAGACTATCACTGAGTTGGAATGAATGAAAGCCACCACTCTTACTACAAAAAATTGGTTACAAGGGGTGCAATCCAAAGGAAATGATGCTATCAAGGACATTCTCTCAACTGGAGGAGATGCTATGAGGGTGATAAATTGGTTGAAAGAGGTGTTAGCTCAAGATAAGGAAGATATAGATCTCTTGTTGCAGAAAACTAAAACTATCATGGAGTATACTAGGGATAAACTTGTAAGTGATGGAATTCTCCCTTCATCCAGAGCTACCAAACCTTGGGAATCATTTGAGGCTTTACAAATTAGGCAGAAGGTTCTGAAAAAGATCTATAAGCAGAGGAGGAAAATTGAAGATACCCTAATTGGTGTTTATAATGGATGCATTTCTTTCTTTGAGATAATGACAAAGAGAAGGCAGATTACACCTAAGCATTTGAGCTTGGAATAGTTGAGAAAATGGTGGCAGGAGGTTTATGTTCCAGTCAGTGATGATCCTATTACTGAGCACCAATTGTATGATGCAGCCACCTACATTGTTGTTATTGACAAATATCTAACATATAAGGTTGAGTGGGATAAATCGGTGGAGCAGTCCAAGGAAAATATTGCATCAATTGAAAGCCGACTTAGATTTTTTCCTTTGCCACCCGCAACCAACCTTGACAGGGTGATTTTGAAGGTGCATGAAATGATTGATCAAAATAAGGATAAAGGGGAAGGTAGTTAATGTTGGGCTACATAGAGATTTTTGCTTCCCTATTATTTTGCATGCATTGGTCTGAGCTACATTGAAGATCCCAGGCCAACCTAGATGGAGTTCGAGTGTTTAATGCATAACTTATCTTATTTTTAATTTCTCTTGGCTGACATGTTTTGAAGCGTCTATTAATATGGCATTCTGCCTCATTTTTGATATATAGAAAGAGAGATAGAGACATAGAGATAGGAATTATAGAAGCGAATTAAGTTGAGTATAAGTTAGAAAGTAGTGCTCTCAAGCAAATATTGTAATAGAAGACTAAAATTGTTACTACAGTGGATAATTTGATGCAAGTAATAATATTGTGGTTTGGTACGATACTTGTGTTCTTCTTATCTTGCATGGTTTTTTTTATTCTATCTTTAAAATTGCTTTGAGGAAGATTGATATTTGGATGTTTAGGATTAGATTGGATTTAATGATGTTTATGGTTTGATATTTGAAGTGTTGCAGCGATCCCTGGTCCATACTTTTTGCAGCTAGCTAACTGTTAGTTGCTCTACAAAGTTAGCTTGGACCATATATCTATTGTGCTTAGTTCAATTGTGAAGGTTTATTCATTTCAATTGCCTTAGGGTTGTCTTGGATGAATATTCATGATCTGAAAATCTTATTACCTTAGAAGATTGCACTATTCTTGTGAAATTGTAGATTCATCTGGGTTAAGCAAGAATTGGTTTATGAGGGATTGGTCCATTTCAAGTATCTCATCATTTGCATTGTTAATCTTAGAGTAGCATCAGTCTTAGTGATCTCTTTGGAACACTAATGTTTTGTTATTTTCTTTATCATTTGAGTTAGATTTAGGATTGAAGTATCATCATATTGCTAGATCTGATAAATTGAAGATTCAATCTTTTCTTGTAGTAAGGTCCCATTGTGATTACCAACATTTTCACATTTATCACTAAGTTGTTTATGCTTTGTCAAGACCTGACATTAGAGACCTTGGGGTTATCTCTTGAGGCTTTCTAATAGAGGTTTACCTTTCAAGAGAGATAGGATACTTGTATCATGTCTGAGTTGTTGTTGTGCAGAAAACATCATCAACATAACCTAATACATGAGGGTAGTCATTGTCTAGGTAGATTTTTAGGTTGAAGGACAATGGCTATGTAAGGGTTTATGTGTACTTTCACCAAGGGTAGACTATTAGCACAGTAAATCCAAGGAGAGAAATATAATCACTAATGCTATTAAAGGACATCCACCTACTCTATTCATGAAGGAGCAAGATAGTTTGAAGACCAATGAAATTAAAATGAGTAATAACCATATTTATTATGATAGTCTTTAAAGGGTTGTTGCATGAAAATAAGGTATTAAATCAATGATTTGATAAGGGTGAACATACTAGGTTATCTCAAAGACAAGCTCCCTATTCTAAACACAACCATTGACAATGTACAACTATCATAAGATGAGATCTTAAGTATATAAGGCGAGAACAAGGTCCATGATTGTGTTTTGCTCATGGCATAAGTCTCAAGATTAAGAAAACATTCTTGGAGAAGGTAGTGATGTTGATAGATACCGTAGCATGATGTAGACCTATACTCACAAACCTATAGACACAGTTGGATGACAATGTGAAATTTCAATGCATAAAGAGCTCAGCTAACCGATGGAAGAGTAGAAGCTAGTGAGTAGTCAAAAAGAAATAATTCCATTGCAATTAGGACACAATGAGTTTGTAAAACACAAATAAGGGTAGTTCCAAAGTAATAGATCAAGCACAATGAAGAAAGGACAATCACTTAGGAACTAGCATGATAGTCATAAGAAAGTTTTCAAGGTTCATATTCAATGTTTAAAAGCATAAAAAGAAAGTAAAAATAAAGGTTTAGGTATTGTGTCCTCAACCTTAAAAACTCAAGATGAGATCTATGAAAGTGTGTTCTATTAAAATCTAATTAAGATAAAAAATAGAGCATTTATGAATATTACAATCAAGGCATAGCATATTCAAATAGGGAAAAGTTGAAGAAGGTATAACATTATAGGTGATATTGCAATCATCCTTTGTAGAGAACCAAAAATTTAGAAAGGATTGTGGGTTTTTTTTTTTGTATTCTGAAATAGATATGAACACACAGAAAAATGGCACACCCTTGTTTCAAAATGGTGGTTTGTGTGGAGATAGGTCACCCAATGATGAGAGTTGTGGAATAGATTCTAGGTTGTATAGAGAAGTACCAAACTAAATGGATAGAAGGAGAATATCCAAAGAGGTCAAAGACATGATTAACCTTGATATGTTAAAGCAAGGGTTTCAATGTATATCCATACCAAAACATTGACAAGATGCCATTGCATTATGACTTAAATAGCATGAAATCGGGGAAATCAATGTACAAAAGCAAGGTCCAAAGATAGTAAGGTTGATATAATCATGGTCCAACCTACCTTGCATTGGTGAAAGTAATAGCCTACTCTATAGGGTTGCATGTCTCGCTATTTAGTCAAATACACTTGTCCTTCAAAGGGGGTAAATAATCTTATTGCACAATCATCATTTTTTAATAGGGATAATAATGAAGGTGATAGTCAAATGTATCAGAGAAAACAAACCCAACACAATGAAAATAGAATGCAATGGATCACATCAAGGGGCAGATGAAAACAATCATTTGGGACATACTTAAACAGTTTCATAGTGAAATGAGAAGTCATGTGTACTCCTTTGGTGGCAGTGAATAACCACAATGATGAAGGTTGAAAATGACAATAAGAGATCTCAATGAAGGGACTTTTTGTAGTGATAAGGGGGTTGAAAATCATGGAAGTCCTGCACCTTATTTGAAATATGTTATTTTCTTGTTGAGCATTTTTACTCAAAAGAGATAGTCCATATATATAAAAAATGGGCATTCGTAATTTTTATATCCATGGAAAAGGCAGTGTATGAAGTGGACACTATAAGGATGGGACAAAGTTATGAGCAACAAAAGCATAACAATGACTTATTTTTAGAAGGACAACAATCATAAAGTCGCCTTGAAGGAAAAATTTGAAGATCAAATGGTCAAATTATGTGAAATCAGAAATTAATTCCTTTTGAATAGTTATTAACCATCATGAACAAAGGATTTTTAAACAAATGGGGTAGAGATTCACCAATATCATAGTTGTTACAGTAGTGAAGCATCATTATAAAAGGACCCTGCCAAAACCCTACAACTCCTCCAAAGGTTTTATTAAGGAGATAAATGCAAGGTTTTGTATGGACAGTGAATGAGATCCTAAGAAGGATGCAACAAAGGACTATGCCAAAAATATTATAATAGAAAGAGTTATCTATGATAGTCTATATGAGGTTTTAGACCAGAGTAAGACAATTTCATCATTACAAACATATTGGAATTCTAAGATATTTTACTTCCTTGAAAGGGTAGGTTAAAATACTAATGAAGATATGGAAAGAAACACAATGCAGGGCCAGCAAATGATACAAATAAACAGTCCTAATATGCAAGGTGTTATAGTATAGAGAGGCCATAACAAGATGGGACAGTTCACAGCAAAGAAGATAGTCATATGCAAGTTGGAAAAAGATAGCAAGGTTGTCTAAGGGAGTTTGGAAAATTAGACAAAGTTTGCAGAACATTTGAATAGCATTGAAAGGAGTAACATTCACCATCTACTAAATCACTCTCCCTAGAGCAAATAAGGCATCAACCTAAGCTAGAAATGACCAATTACTTATGAACATAAGAAGGTAGAAAAAGACTCAAAATAGTGAAGATATTCATAAGGAGTAACTCTTAAAGGGGTAATTACCATCATTCACTCAACTATTAAAATAATTAGGATAGTCACATGTAAGAAAAAAGCAAGTCTAATGATAAAAACTTTCATTACTTTTTGAGGACATAATGGATTGTTTGCAATGAAAATGAATAATCTACCATGAATAGAGGATAGGGGCAACCTATTGTCAAAGAAAATTTTGAAGACTAACTTTTGCAAACAACTCCTCACAAGCACAACATCATACAAGGGTATCTATGATTTCTCACAATTTGAGCCATCTTTATGCTTAGTCATCATGAACTTATAAGTAGTTTTGGCCTATTTAAGGGACCCTCATGGTTATAACTAAAGTAAGGTGGAGTTAGATCCTAAAATCATGCAAATTGGGGTAGTTTGGAGCCCTTAAAATAAGGCTTTTTTCCCTTATATGCCCAACAATGATTTGGATCATGTAGATGTAGATAAGAGTAGTTAGAGGCCTACAAAGAAGGGATTATAAAGAAAATTAGTACTTCTAGTGGATTTGAAGACCCCACATGGGTATAGTATCAGTTAAGACAAGTTTTCAGCCTACAAATAGCCAGTTTGGAGCAGCTCTAAGGCATTTTGTAGAGTTTTCTCTTTTGCACAAGCCAAGGGTGATTCATCATGCAAGTTGGAGCAGATTTCAAGAAAAGAGGACAATTAGTTCATCCTCAGTCTCCCTTTTCAATCATAAGTCAAGCTTCTCTTCTATATCTTCTTCTTTCATTCCTTTCTAAAGCAAGTTCTTTCTTTCCTCTTTCTGCTTTAGGCAAAAGAGGGGCATTGTAACTCCTTTTGAGAAATATAGAATAGAAAAATTGTGTATTTGCAATTAGTTTTCAGATTTGTATCAGCTAAAGCATCTTATTATTAATAAAATTTTAGATGGGTCAGTGTAGGATGATGGGGTTCCAAACTAGGCCCTTAAGTGGCAATGAAATTTCAGAAAAATAAAGTTAGGAAACTTGACATAAAAATTTGAATAGGTTATTAACATAATTTCAAAAATATGTAAGAACAAAATTTGTAGAAAATTGAATGTAGTTTCTAAGATACTAGACCTCTTTTGGAAATAAGGTAAATCTATTTGGTGAAATTTTGAAATTTCAATATGGTAGTACTAAATTTCCAGTGAAAAAATAAAAAAGGTGTATGTTTGACCAACCTAAGAACAAGAGAAAATTAATATTATTTTTTAAAATTTTCAATATAAGTAGAGTACATATTCCTAGATGTGTCATATTAAAAATTGTTAGTTTGACCACCATAACCTGGTCAAAATTTTATGAAAGTTATTTTCTTCTTTTTTTATCCTATAGGATGGGAAGTGTAGAATGTGTCACATCTTTTGGATTCAAGAAATGTGAAATTGTTGAAGAATTATAGATTTTTTTCAATCAGAACTTTAGTCATAATGCATGTAGAAAATTGATAATAATTATCTATTTAATTTCAAATGAAGCATATCTTATATTTGTGGAAAGCTAATAAATTTATCAATAAACTCTTATCATTTAATCAAATTCGAACAAAAAAATGTCATCAACCACTTTTGGGTCATATTTCCACTTTTTGGACCCCCATGATTCTGCACTCACCCAGTTATTTTACCTTCTCAATTTATATTCTATTGTCTGTCCATGGGTGATTGATATATATTTTTTGTGATTAGTTACCAATTGTCAAATATGATGTCTCATTCCAATGCCTTTAAGAAGGAAATCTATGATTATGCAAATCCTAAGATTGTGTCATGAAAACTAGATTTTTTGCTATGAGAACACTCTTAGTTTTCCTTCTAAAATTACAAGCATTTAACCTACTTACGAAATACTGATGTGTGAGCATATATAGCATTGAATTTTGTGAAGCACTAGCTAAATAATTAATAGTTTGTGTGTTAAAGTACCAAGTATAGCTATTAGTTCATTGGTGCATCAACTCCTAAGGTTACGAAATCTATCCAATTTCAGTTCTTCTATCCCTTTTCCCAACCAAGAAGTAGTTTGTAGGAGGTTTTCAAAGGGAACCAACCCATAATCTAGAGGTTTATCCTCATATTAGGCAACCTACAAGCCTGAGGATGTCCCCATGTTATACAAGATTTATGAGCTTAAAAGCTTAGTATTTGGGGTTCAATCCTTTGTGACAATAATTTTTGGCACGCCTAGTGGGACTCATTGGACTGTCTCAATCCAATTTTTTCTAATATATCATTGATATTTAGTGTGTATGTAAGTGATATATTCCTTTGGAGGCAAGAAATCAACACACCTGGTGAGTTTGAAATGTAATTTTATTGGTTTCAATATGATCAAGTGTCAATTTATTTCAAAAAATTCTAATTTTTTCTTATTTTTTAGCTATTGAATGAATAAGCATGTTTATGTTTCATGGGAATATATCATATCATCCATCATATCATGAAAATTTTGCTATTCCACCCTCTTATTAGCCATATCAAATAAACCATGCTATTGTTTTTAGTTCAAATTCCATGAATTTTTAAGAAAACCAACATGCTTAATATGATTACCACTCACCCACCCCTACTCAACCTGCATATTAGCATATATATGCTCAAAATAAATCCCAACAAGAGTATTTTGTTGCCAACTAGCATGGTTATTCACATAATGAGCCTCAAGAAGATCCTTACAAGAATTTTTTGGTCTAATCCAAAACCTTAACCATGACCATATGGAGATTATTGATGTCAAAAGTGTGTTGTTATACATAGATAATTTGTTGGCTGACATCAATATGCAGATGAAGTTTGATATGCAATAGCAAGAGTTGGATTTTCAAGCCTATCTTTATGAGAAAGAGTTGGAGGCACAAAGGATACAGTATGAAGAAAATCTTGAGAAGGAGATAGCTACAAAAAAAGAGTAAATCAAGCCTTTTTTTTGCTCAAACACAAAGGCATGAGATCCAAATAGCTCCTTTCATTCAAGATCAGCTTATTCAAGAGGAGGTTCGTAAGTATAAGTTTCCAAGTTTCAAGCAAAGTGAGCCTCTTAACCCTCCTAATCTTAAGATTCCAAATTTTAGATATCATCTACCATTGCAAGAGTCTATGTTGGCACAATCCAAATTTGTTATTCCTTAAGACAAGCCACTTGAAGTGCCTTTTTCCCTCCAAGAAACTCAAGAAACTCCCCAAGTTTCCATACCAGATGAATCTAGTTGTCCTATCACTATTTTCCTTTATAAGATTGGACCTATTGTCTTTCAAGATAACTCACTCACCATGAAGGAATCTAGCAACATAAATTTAGTGCATACAACTATGGAGCATTATTGGTTAGAATAGGAAAATATTGAACAAGAAAAGATCTCTGAAGATGAATAGTTATATTTTTTAACTAATAAGCTTCCTTGTTTTGTTGAAGATGATGAAAATGTTGTATTACTTATCTAAGAACATCACCTAGGAAAATAGGATGAAAAGGTAAAAGAGGTTGATCAAGAGGATCATTCTTCGGTTTGGTTTAATGAATTACCTTCTTTCATTGAAAATGATGAATAAAGTGTGAGTTCACTCTCATCAACTGTAGTTTTAGAGCAACAAGAAGGTGTTAAACAATCTAATCAGTTTTTTATTGAAGACAATCAATGTGATAATGAAGCCTTGGATCATGAAGAGGAGTACAAAAGTGAACATTTTGTGGAGTCTAGAAGGTTTGATGAGAGCTTCCATGAGGTAAAAAATAGTCCTCTTTTATCAAAAATCCATGAAGAACATGATGAATATTCATTTTGGAATGATCTTGACAATTTTCTTGCAAACTTAGATAATGTGAAAGAGGTTTCAGTTAGTATGTTTGATGAACTTCCTAGTTTTGTGGATGAAAATGAAAAGAGTATGTCTATATTAGAATCAATGCCAAGTTTTGAGTAGCAAAATGATGAAAACCATTTAGATGAGGTGTTGATTAATGAGAAGATATATGAGATAAATATTGATTTTAATGATCAAGAGCTTGAGGCACATGCAAGGATTGTGCAAGATGAGAAAGAGAAAAATCAATACACTGTGTTCCAAGGTATGAGTTTTGATATCTCTTTAAGTTCTCAAAAAAACAATCATGAAGATATCTTAGAGCATTTCATGAATGAAGAAACTAATGATTAGTTGGATGAATATTTATGCACAAACATAATAGAGGATTTTTGTTCATATTTTGATGCCATGCTTTCAAGTGATTGCAATAAAAAATATGATGTTGAAACAATAGATAACTAGCAAGAAAACAATAGTAAGAGTTCAAGTTTTACCATGTCAAGAGGATGCCTAGTTAGAGGTTTAGCCAACACGCATCCCAACATGATACAACCGATTATCAATGCTCCCAATGATGATCTTACAACTAAGGAATAGCAAACCTGATTTACCCATCATGCCTAAAAGGTTGAATTTTGTTTCTCTTCTATTGCAGGGAGATAGAAAAACTAAACTCAAACACTCTCATTCAAGAACAAACCCTAGATATCTCAACCTCAAGTGTACAAAGAAGAAAGAGATCTTGCAATAGGGTTTTTCTAGGGATTGATTGTAAACTAATGTGGGATTCACCACCAAGCCAGGGCTTGGAATGACAGTGCAAAGTAATATGTAATGTATAACCCTAATTTGATGCAATATTTAACTAGATGACCTAGGAATGCATGAAAAATCATAATAGAAAGTTGTAAGATGAAATGTGTGTTGGTATGTGGCGACTGATCATCTTATATTGTATACCCCATGGTTTACTATACACCTCAACATGTATCCTTGCTAGGGTCTGGGGCTGGGCTGGGTCTCGGGTGGGGGTTCAAGGGCGGCAACCCCCGAGAAAAAAATTTCCTCCTACTTTTTCGCGTCATCACCGAAAAAAGGGAAAAATCAACAAAAAATAAAAATCTGATTTTGTAGAACCCAAAATCTGGAATCTTTTAAGCTTGTTAAAAAGGAGTTAAGATGGGTGTTATAGTATGATGAAAAATGTAATTATTCACAAGATTGTAATAATTTTTGCACTGGTTAATAAAAGTATTGGATGGTTGCAGTTTGGTGGATGTAGCCGAGATTGGGTGAACCACGTTAAATTCTTTGTGTTATTATTTATTTTGTGTGTTTTTTAGTTCTCTATTTATTAATTAAATCTTCATTTAATTGTTAGATATCTTCCATTTCTAACCTTAACAAGTAGTATCAAAGTGAGTTGTGTTTCGATTATCGTCTGTAGGAAGGTCTCACGGCTGAGTGGGAGTCTCACAGTTGAGTCAGAGCAATGGCAGAAGAGGGTAAGAAGGTTGAGAAGTTTAATGGGAAGAACTATCAGTTATGGAAAATTCAGATGGAGGACTATCTCTATCAAAAGGATTTATGGCAGCCATTGGAAGGGAAAACCAAGAAACCCCAAGCAATGTCTGATGAGGACTGGGATATTTTGGATAGAAAGGCTCTTGGTAGTATTCATTTATGCATGGCACAATCGGCGGCATTCAATATTACAACAGCAAAGACAACTCAAGAGTTGATGCAAACCCTAGAGAAGTTATATGAAAAGCCTTCCGCTTCGAATAAGGTATTTCTTATGAAGCATTTATTTAATATGAAAATGGTAGAAGGTGGGTCAGTTACTGATCATTTGAATGAGTTTAATATAGTCACCATTCAATTAACTTCTGTAAAAGTAAACTTTGATGAAGAATTTAGGGATCTTTTGATTATGTGTTCTTTTCCTGAAAGCTGGAATAGCTTGGTAATGGTTGTTAGCAATTTTGTTTCTACTTTGAATACATTTAAATTTGATGATGTTGTTGGTGTTATTTTGAGCGAAGAAATTTGTAGGAAAATCTCAGGTGGAACATCCACATCAGGCAGTGTTTTGAATGCAGAAAGAAGGGGCAAAACAAAGGAGAGAGGAAACAATTCTGGAAATCATGGAAAGTCACAACGAAAATCAAAGGACAAAAGGTCCCAATCTAGAGACAAGAGGGATTATTGGTACTGTGGTAAGCTGGGTCATTTAAAGAAAGATTGTTGCTCTTAGAAAAATAAATATGGAGACAAAAAGGAAGGAAGTAAAGAGGAAAATGTGGTAAGTAATAAATCTGATGAGGATACTTTGATTCTTTCCCTTGATAATGTTGATGATTCTTGGGTGTTAGATTCAGGGGCTTCATTTCATGCTACCCCCCATAGAAGTTATTTTCTTGATTATGTCCAAGGGGATTTTGGGCTAGTTTATTTAGGAGATAACGAACCCTGTCAGATTGTTGGAAAGGGAAGAATCAAGATTAAGTTGCAGAATGGGAATCATTGTCTAGTACATGAGGTAAGGCATGTTCCAAAGTTAAGCAGAAATTTAATTTCAGTAGGGCAACTAGATGATGAAGGTTGTGTTGTTACATTTAGTGATAAAAATTGGAAGGTCACAAAGAGTTCCTTAGTGGTAGAAAAAGGTGTGAAAGTAGGCACCTTATATCTTTGTACAGGTCATATTGTTCCTTCTACTTTAATTGTTATGAAAAAGGTCAATGTTCAGGAACAGTTGTTGCAGTTCAACAGGTAGAAGATCATACAGTTATTGTGGACTCTAAATCAGCACTGTGGCATAACAAACTTGGGTATATGAGTGCAAAAGGTATGAAATTAGATCATTCAAATAATGTTTTACCAAGTCTAAAATGTGTTAATATGGATTTTTGTGAAAGTTGTGTGTATGGAAAACAAAAGAGAGTAAGTTTTCTCAAGGATGGGAAGCAAAAGAAAGATGAGAAATTGGAGCTTGTGCATACAGATGTATGGGGACCAGCTCAAGTATCTTCTCTCGGTGGCTCTCTGTATTATGTCACATTCATTGATGATGCAACTAGGAAGGTATGGATTTATTTCCTTAGGCAAAAATCTGATGTATTTGAAACTTTTAAAAAATGGAGAAGCTTGGTTGAGAATGAGACAGGTAAAAAGATAAAATGTCTCAGATCTGATAATGGTGGTGAGTATTGCAGTAAAGAGTTTGAATATTATTGTTCCTCTAATGGTATTCGTAGGCAGAAAATAGTTCTAAGGACTCCACAGGAAAATGGAGTGGCGGAGCGTATGAATAGGACAATAATGGAGTGTGCACGAACTATGAGATTGCATGTTGGGTTGCCTTTAAAAATGTGGGTAGAGACTATAAACACTGCTATTTATTTAATTAATAGAGGTCTCTCTAGTCCTTTGGGTTGTGGTATTCCAGAGGAAGCATGGAAAGGTAAGAAGGTGAGTTACTCTTTTCTTAGAACCTTCTATTGTGAAGCATTTGCACATGTAGATTCTAAAAATAGAACCAAGCTTGATGCAAAATCTAAGAAATGTATATTTGTTGGATATGGCATTGATGAATTTGGTTATAGGCTTTGGAATTTTTAAAATCAAAAAATTGTGAGAAGCATGGATGTCATATTCAATAAGAAAGTGTTGTACAAAGATCTATTGTTGCAGCATGAGAAGAAAGAAAATGATTATGTAGTGTTGGATGATACTCCAAACAATGATGTTTCAGTGGTTCCTCATGCTGGGCAACAATAGCAACAACAAATACTACAAACTCATGTTAGATGATCTTCAAGGTTAAGTAGACCTCCAGAAAGATTCTCTCCCTCTTTGTATACTTATTTTTGAACTGATGCTGGTGAACTAGAATATTATGATGAAGCTATGCAGGTGGATACCAAGTTTCAGTGGGAACATGGAATGGAAGAAGAAATGGACTCCTTGCTGAAAAATCAGACTTGGGAATTATGCAAGTTGCTTGTAGGTAAGAAGGTTTTACCAAACAAATGGCTTTATAGGCTGAAAGATGAGGACGAAGGTAAGAAAATATTTAAAGCCATATTAGTTGTAAAGGGATTTGTAGAGAAAAAGGGTATTGATTTTGATGATATTTTTTCTCCAGTTGTTAAAATGACTTCTATTCGTATTGTTTTAAGTATTGTGGCTGTTAAAGATTTGCATTTAGAACAACTTGATGTTAAAACAGGCTTTCTCTATGGTGATTTGGAAGAGAAAATATATATGGAACATCCACAAGGATTTGAGATCAAAGGTAAGGAGAAACTAGTGTGCATATTGAAGAAAATTTTATATGGCTTGAAGCAAGCACCTCGATAATGGTATTTAAAATTTGATAGTTTTATGGCTGGGCAAGGCTATAGCAGGTGTAATTCTGACCATTGTGTTTATTTCAAAAGGTTGGATAATGACAGCTGTATTATTTTATGTTTATATCTTGATGGAATGCTTGTAGCTGGGTCTAACATGGATCACATAAGTGAGCTAAAAAAACAGTTAGAAAAATATTTTGCTATGAAGGATTTGGGGGCAGCAAAACAAATTCTTGGTATGAAAATTTGTAGAGATAGAAAAAAAATTTTTGTTTTTATCTTAGGCTAGTTATGTTGAAAAGGTGTTGCAGAGATTTCATATGGAGAATGCAAAAGCTGTCAGGACACCTTTTCCTAGTCATGTTAAATTGACTAAGGATATGTGTCCAAAGACACAAGAGGAGGAAGAAAAAATGTCCAAGATACCATATGCTTCAACTGTAGGTAGTTTAATGTATGCCATGGTATGCATAAGACTAGATATTGCACATGTTGTAGGAGTTGTTAGCAGGTATTTGAGTCATCCTGGAGTTGAGCATTGGAATGTGGTAAAATGGATTCTTAGGTATTTAAGAGGTACATCCAATAAATGTTTATGTTTTGGGGGCTCTAATACTGATTTAAAAGGCTATTTGACTCAGATTTGGCAGTAGATATAGATACCAAGCATAGTACCATAGGTTATGTATTTACAGTTGGTGGGACTACAGTGAGTTGGATTTCTCGATTGCAAAAGGTTGTTCCTTTATCCACCACAGAGGCAGAGTATGTTGCTGCAACAGAGGCGGAAAAGGAGATGATATGGCTGCAACTTTTCATGGATGAGTTGGGAAAACAACAAATAAGAAATTACTTGTATACAGATAGCCAGAGTGTTATACATCTTGCAAAGAATTTTCTTTGCATTCTAAAACAAAACACATACAGTTGATATATAATTTCATTCGGTCAGTGTTGGAGGATGGATAGGTCAAGTTGGACAAGATACATACAGATGTCAATCTAGCGGATATGTTTACGAAGGTGGTGCCAAGGGAGAAGTTGAGCTCCTCTTCAGCTTCTGTTGGCCTTCAAGGTTGAATTAAATTATAACTGAGTAGCAGGGTCCAAGGTACTTATTCTAGTGGGAGTTGTAAGTGCAGCAGTGTTGTCCAGGATCAGTCTCCAAGTGGGAGGTTGTGATGGTGTGGAGCCTGATTAATCTCGAAGTGGGAGATTTTTGGTATGTGGCAACTGATCATGCTATACTATATAGCCCATGGTATATTGTACACCCCGACATGTATCCTTGTTAGGGTCTAGGGTTGGGTCGGGTCTCGGACAGGGGTTTGGGGGTAGTAGCCCCCGAGAAAAAATCCCCTCCTACTTTTTTACATCATCACCGAAAAAAGGGAAAAATAAACGAAAAAGGAAAAATCTGATTTTGTAGAACCCAAAATCTGGAAGCTTTTAAGCTTGTTAAAAAGGGGTTCAGATGGGTGTTATAGTATGATGAAAAACGTGATTATTCGCAAGATTGTAATAAGTTTTGCACTAGTTAATAAGAGTATTGGATGGTTGCGGTTTAGTGGATGTAACCCAGATTGAGTGAACCACGTTAAATTCTCTGTGTTATTATTTATTATGTGTTTGTTTTAGTTCTCTGTTTATTAATTAAATCTACATTTAATTGTTAGATATCTGCCATTTCTAACCCTAGCAATGTGTGCACCTAGAAATTTGTAGAAGACTAAATGAAAGCCTAAAATGCTAAACATCATAATTTGAAGGCCTACTGATACTCATACACCAGTCTTGGTGATTTAGTCCTAGATTTGGGTTTCTGTACAAAAACTGGAATCTAGCAGATGGGTATCTGAAATTGAAAAAACCTAGAAATTGACTTAAACTGGGACTCAAACACCAGAACTAGCATATCAGTCTATTTAGGGTTTTTTGAAGCTTTAAAGATTGAATTTGGTCTTCAATGTATAATTTTCAATTCCTAATTGATTTCTAGATCTGAAACTTTGATTTGTAACATGTAGAAGTCTTCCAAGTATCCCCAATGCAAGGTGACAACTTTGACAACTTTAGACACTTTGAAAACTTTCTCCAAAGCTTCTCTTCAATGTGCCTTCAACCTAAACCTACAAATCATACACTAAAGAGAGGGGAAAATGTTGTTTGGTTAGTGAATAGGGGTTTTCTTTGGTCAAACCCCATTTTGGTAATCAAACCTTGAAATGAAATGAAATAGTAATGGAGAAAGATGAATAAACAAAATATGATGTTGCAACTCACCAAACCCTAGAAATAAGAGGCTACAAACATGCATGAGATGGCTCCAATGGATGTAGATCTTAACACTCACTTGAATAGGATAGATCTTGAATGACATACTAGCTTGAATCATAAAACCCTACAACACAATTGTTAGCTACAAAATAAACATGATGCATGAAGACTTTGACATGATGCTTGATGCTTGAATGATGCTCTAAAATTCTTGAAAATCTACCCTTGAATGATCTTGTAAACACTTGTATGCTCTTATGAACTCAACTTTTCTATAGGAATGCTCATTCAATTTTCTAGGCGTAAAATGAGTGAATGAAACTTGTATTTATACTTAATTATGCAAAAATACTCAAAATTACAACACTACAAGCCGACATTAGATCTAGGTGGATAAAATCCTGCCAAGAATTTGAATGTGTTTTAGTTTTGGGCCACAAAGGACTCATATTCCCAAGGTGGAATATGAGTCCCATTAGGCATAATTTATGAGACCAAATTCAAAAATCCTTAGAAAGGTGTAAAATCAAGATCGGGACCCAAACCCTAAGTGGGACTCATATGCCCAATGTGGTGTATGGGTGCCAAACCACCAAATCTAGGCCCCAAAACATAAAAACACCTAAATTATGATTGGATGTTGGTTTGTGTTAGGAATATCCTTGAAAAGATGCATTAAATGAGGCTTGTGGATGCAAAATAAGGGCAATTAAAGCATAAAGAAGCCTAGTTATTAATAACCCTAGAAAAGTATGAAAGTGTGTTACAACACTTTGCAACACCTTAAAATAATGCATGATTGAGTTTATTTAGTTTACAAGGGCCCAAGACCTAATGTGAGTGTGTTAAGCATCATTAAGCTTAATTTTATGAGGGCCCAAACAAGTGTGAGAATGTCATTGACAACATTTTTTGACACTACATTTAGCCCCCACTTTAGTGAGAGGATGAACTTGCTTCAAACTCACACTAAAGCAGATGAAATTGCATCAAGAGGGGTCCAAACACACCAATACTGGTAGGATAGGATGACAATGATCAAGAGGGGTGATCAAGCCCCTAGGATCAAGATCTTATGGCAAACCAACATAGGCACAAAATAACACACATGAAAATGATATAAAGAGCATCATAAAGGTACAAGCATACAATTCCAAAGATGAAAATGAAAAGAAAACAAAAAAAAGGGGGGGGGCGATCAAGATTCGACTGTTTGTACATCATGATGTGGATCCGATCTAGGTTATTTATCCAAAAATGCACACTCACTCTAAGACAATGAAACTTCAGGCTATTCGTTGGGTGAGGAATTGAAAAAGGTGAGACACATACACACATGATCAGTATGCACTCACACTCACATGTGAGTGGCTATGGAAAAGTCATATCTCAATTGGGCTTCCCGTCAAACCATACTAAAGTTATACCTTCTGATAACTTTGATAAGGCACCACACAAAAAATGAACTTTGAGCTTTATGAGGAAAGAAAACTTCATATGCTTGGAGCTCATGAAAAAATAATGAACTTTGAGCTTCATGATGCAAGAAAATCTTTGTATCCTTGGAACTCATGAACAAAAAAGATAGATCTACAAGCATGCAAATTGTATTATGCAAGGTGGCCATATAACTAAAATTGCAAATGCAACACTAGGGAACATTCAAAGGAGTCTTACTTGATTCATGTGAGGTCTTAACTAAGGGAAAATTGTGCCTAATGTCTCCAAGAGAGGACCAATAAAAGAATAGAAGATTTACAACTTAAGGGATGCAATGTGTCACATAAAGCCACTAAGAGTAATATAATATGCTAAGAGATATCACACCCTTGAGGGACATCACACTCAATTTCAACCACAAAGAGAAAGATGTATCGCATAAAGAAAGAAGACTACACCATGAAACATGAAAAATACAAAAGGAATAACGTCAATGTATACCCCCACTTTAAAGAAATTTCTAAACACAGTGCTATGAGAAATTACTTTAAAGTAGCAAATGATAAATGCTAACAATAAAGAGGACATGAGAGCCAACTTGGAAAGCCCTATTCCAGGTCATATGTTTCCAAATAAAGCTATGACATGCAAAAGAAGAGGGGTTTCCCCCAAAATGAAACTCCAAACACATGAGGGATCTATGGAGTTAGGGTCAGTATGTTTCTTGCCACAATGTTCTTAAGAGACCTCAAAACTATCATCATTCCCCAAATACACATAGAACTAGAAGAATGGCATGAAGAGAGAAAAAAAAAAAAAACAGACCTTTTAGGCCAACATGGAATAGACATGAATGTCTCAATGCCTTGTGTCATCCCAAAAACGGAAACACAAGACAAAGAAAAGAAATAAAGAAAAGCAAAGGAAAAGCTTTTGGGTCAACATGGAAGAGAAATGAATGTCTTGATGCTTTGCATCATCTCCAAAAGGAAAATACAAGACAAATGAAAAAGATAAAAGAATTTTTTTTTTGGTTCAACATGTAAGAGACATGAATGTCCCAATGCCTTGTGTCATCCCCAAAAGGAAAATACAAGAGAAATGAAAAAAAAAAAGTGAAAAGATGTATGAAATAGATAAGAATGAAGGTACAAATAGAGGAATTCCACAAAGAAAGAGAACATCAAACAAAACGTCATTGGGGATAAAATCATGCACATGCAATCTCACAAAAGAAAATTAAAAATAAATGATGTAAAAGACTAGTAAGGAACATGCAATTCAACCTATCCAAAGGGACAATGATAAATGCACTACTAGGAAAAGGCTATCTACTTCTTTCCCCCACTATGTGTAAGACAAGAATGAGCTGAGGTAGGTGGTGGGAAAGAGCTCCTTGAATTTTGAAATGGTTTGCAATAAATGTATAACTTGTAATGTTGAGAATTTTATTATTCTTCAACTATTACATGGCAAGGAGAGAAGGGTCCCAATTTAAGGGACTATTTCTATGATGTCAAATTGTTGAAGGATCCTTATTAAAGTACAAAATTAATTAGTAAGATGTCTAAGAGTTCGATGGTATGCACAATAATTCTTGTTATCCTTAGGAAGTTTGCTTCTAATAGGGAGTGGTAGTTTAAGCCAACATGTGTTTATAAGGTGTTCCATCTTTCAATCAATTGTTATTTGAGTATGTAAGAATGGTAATGGCTTGATCTTGTAAGGTCTTTTATTTTTTCTAGATTCACTAACTTCTCAATTTAATTGTTGAGGAGGAGGACCTAGGACGATCCTATCATCCTTAGAGTCATTATGAATCATTGGTTGTTCTTTAGGAAGGAGGATACGCATATTAGTGGGAAGATCTTGATATCCTAACCCTTTAGTAATTTCAATTGATATTTTCTCTAAAATTTGATGAATTTAATGTTCACTTGTTGTTTCACATCCTTTTTTTCTTAAGATTATGAATCCTTTACCATATATCTCTTCAAGGTTGATGGGAGTGTTTGTTACCTTGTTAGCATAGAATGGTTGAGTGTTTGCATGCTTAAAGGAACTAGGTTCACCTATTACAGGGAACTTAGGTTCAACTTTTGTCTCAACTTCAGGATGTAAGTAACTAAACATCTCAAATGGTGATATTATAGGGGGTGTTGGTTGTTCCATTGATGTATAAAATGATGCATTAGCTTTAAGGTTGTTAAGGAAATAATTTAGGAATTTATTCATGTTGTCATCATCTTCTTCAATTATGTCAATATCACAAGGAGGAAATGCATTAGGACATCAGTGAGCATGAGGAAGTTCAATTTCATTAGGGTCATTTCTAAAATCACAACTTGACACATCCACTAAGAACTTCAAGGAAATCCATAGTTTACCAAAGCACATATCCATGATGAAATGTAATGCAAATATCAGATTCTAACAAGGTAACTATGCAATGATCTTAAATGAAATATTCTAGATGCAATGTCAAACTAAATGAAATAGAAAATATTTAAATTGAAACAAGAAGTTTTTAACAGTAAATAGGAGCACAAAAACAAAGTTTTAAATTCTGGAAAATGCAGTGTAGAATATGCACTAGAACTAAATCACCTAGAGGGGTTTCTAAGTCCCAATGAGGGTTATTTTAAAAAAAATCATAAAATTTCAAGTGATTTTTATGCTTTTTAGTTTGTATGATCTGTAAACTAAATGCAAATGTGGATTTTATATGATTTTCAATTATTTGAGATACAAAAATCCAACCTATATACACTTTCACTAATGCAAAATTAGAAACCCTAGGATATCAATTAACTAATGTAAACCCTAATGCAATGTTAATGCAAGAAATATCTAGGATGATGATTGTTGTGCCTTCAGCACACATGCCCTGTTTAGAACAAGGACCCTCTCTTTCCTTTGCCTAACTGGGTCGCTTTTGTTGCCACCTCATTTTGTGTGCCCCCTACTTGGTGTTCAAAATGGTCAGTGAGCTTTAGGGAAGTCATCTCGAGTTGACCAGTTTTTTCCTCCTCAATTTTTCAAGGTTTTGAATCCTTATGGAATCCCACTAGTTGTTTGCCTTAGCTTTCCAAAGTTGGCATCCCTAGAGCCCATCGAGCCACCCCTACTAGGTTTCCATTTCCTCACAACTATCTCAAATGGCCTTTCTCTACTGGATTTCCTTCCATTGGAACCTAGAGCTCTCATCGCTATCTGTTTACCACTGAATTATCAAATGGGCATCAGCCGGCTATCGCCTGCCTGGTGGGTCCCGAAAATCCCACCGCTATTTTCAAATGACAGCCTACCAACCCAACATCCATTGTACAATCATTAATGTAGGGAATTTAATGTGTTATTTTCTATAAATAGCAAAGTTTGAGTTGTTATTGTCACCATGTTAGTTGATCAAAATGAGTTAGAGAGCCATCTTCCAACACTGCCTTCAATCCCAACAAGTCTCATAGTTGATTCAACGCATTCGCTAACTGATTTTTCACCTCCTCCATCATATTCTTGAGGTGATTTTTTCATCCCTTGCCCTCCATTATGTTTTCTTTGATTTCAAAAAGATTGATGAGCTTGAAGAGAAAAAAAACTTGATAACTACGTAGAGAAAACCAAACTGCATAAAACCCATATGTTAAAATCTTGGCAAACTTCATAAATTACCCATTATCCAATCTTAGAACCTTGACTCCCCAGTGCCATTCTTCAGCCAGAGCATTCATGCTATGTGGGCCCATGAACTCCAGTTTCCTTCACAAATGTTAGAAGTTAAACTAAACTTTGACAACGGATGACCCCTCTGGGTCCATCCTAGCGGGAGGACACTCCTCCTTCGCTGCCCAAAACTTAGCAAAATTCATAAGTGAAAATGAGGAGTCATCAAAACCATTCAGTTCTGCCCCCATAGGATTTTTTTCCCCAGGGTGCCACTCATGACCCACCATTCCAAACAGCTTTCAGACCCCAGCTTTCTAATGGTTGGACCCTGCTCTTCCAATTTCCCTATGATTAAACTCTTGTGAAATCTTAAATCATGGCCTGTCCTGGGTCTCATATTGTGGACTTCCATTGGCAGAGTTTCGTTGATGTTTTTCCTTCCAAAGTGGATTTTACAGTCTATCTATCCAACCGTCAATCCTAAACTTTCCCTCATCGGCCACCTTCATTTTTCCCTCCAAATAACCAAGTGACATCATCCTTTCAGGCCCCACCTCACAAACTTCCTCCCGTAGGCCGCCATAGTGAGATCGCCATTCTCAAATGGATTTTGAAGGACAACCTTCCACCCTCCAGGTCCCAACTCCATCTCAATCGTTTGAATGAAAAAATTCAAAATTGCTAAGTGTTCAACCTTCAGCAGGTTTCCCCTATTGGGTTGTTGTCACCAAGACTCCATCTATGCTCCGTTGTGTTCAAACAGAAAACTACCTCTGCCCTTTCGGTGCCTAAAACCTGACTACTCCATTTCCTTTGCATCCTCCAACAACAAATGAAGTACAAATTATAGTCCCATCTCCATCCGGACTTGATGTCGCGGGCCACCTCCATTGGACCACCATGTGACTTTTGTTGCCTCAAACGATGATGACCTAGTGGCCTTCCACTCTTTCCAACCCGAAGTTCCCAAATGACAACCTAACTATTAACTACCTTCTAGAGCCATGGGTCCTGCCTAGTAGAACTCCACCCATAGGACATCATCTTGCCAAAGTCATTCTCAATGACAGACTCTAAATAGCAAAGCTTCCTCCTAGTCTCGATTGCTCAAAAGGAGATCTTAACACCCTTAAATCTTCAAAGTGACTTAGACCCACATGCCAAAATGGGGCATCCTCCCTGATGGACCCTACAAACTACCCAAATCTAAAGGCAGGTTGGGATAGGTGAGTCATTGTGCCCTAATTGTCATCCCTCCTATAGTTCCTCCAAATGACCATCAGCCTAAGGATGTTCAATCCTTAGAACCTGAACTAATCAAACTCCCTACTGCAAAATGCTAATGTCAATCTGAAAGAAATGTTAGCATTCTTAAATGGTGATTTACCCAATCTAACATTATTTTGTAGCGATTTGGCTAACTTTTCTATATTTTCATGCTTGAATGTGCTCACCTCTCTTTCACCTATAGGATATATGGAATCAAGTGCAGGACCTTCAGGAGTAGCCATGGAGAAGGACAAAGGGGAGAAAATAGCCAAGGCACCCCATAGGAAAGACGATAAAGACCAAATGAAGTATAAGTTCCAAGGGGAACCTCTTAAACTCCAAAGTCACCACAACCTGGAAGGAGGTCTCTAACACAAACATCGAGCAAGTGGACATCGATGAATTTAAGCAAAGAGTTTGGATCAGCCCCACCACAGAAAATGCTAGAAAGATCAGAAGTAGTGGATTGGGAAAAGCTGCAAACTTCCCTCCCGTTCTCATTTCCCCTGACCTAGTGATGGCCTATAGAGAGGCATCCTAAGAAGAAATGAGAACCATTATAGATAGGGATGGGAACATACAGGTTGATCTATCAACCAAGTCAATAGGGAAAGCTTTTCACATCCCTACCTTTAGAGAAATGGAGGAGGCTATAATAAATGATGCCAAGGAAACATGAGACTCAAATCCCCTCAGATGCAAAAGGATTATCAAATAATATTGGTTGAAAGAGAAAAGAGGCAGTACTGCTAAGGTGCCTTAGGAATTCTATCGCAGCAAATTGTATGAGGATTACCACAATTTTGTAACCTTATTAAATAGGGTCATGGGCCTCCCTACTTCAGTCTATTTACAAGAGTGGATGTTCTACTTCATGGAGGAGATCCTTAGAGGCAAGATTAAATTCTATTGGGCAGAAATCATCACCAATTTCTTGCATGAACAATTTGTGGCCATCAAGAAGACCTCAATATTTTATATGACCTCCTACCTTGTCTATTTATTGACTGAAAAAACACAATACCAAGGCTTATTCAGAGCTCTAGATGAGGTCCCTGTCAGGGAGCTAAAAGTTTATGATAGGTACCCTCAATTGCAATTCAGGAACTTCAAGAGGGATTATTGTAGAGTTAACAACACTTTCATAGGACACATCATCAGATTGTTTGGTAGTGACTTTGAAAGAAGAGCCTCCCACAGTGCCAATGCTTTCCTCAAATAGTTTTCCTTCTTATTCATTCAATTTCCTAAGTTTACCTACATTCATGCTGAATGTTTCTCAGAGGAACCATACAAGTTGCCCTGGTATCCCAATGACCAGATAATACTATTAGAGCTCTCCTGACAGCTACAACATGCACACAATATTTTGATTAGCAAGCACAAAGTAGGGATTCCTTATCCCCTCTCTTTCAACCAAGGGATATATGAGCTCCACACCTCCCAATGTATAGATCATTTTGACAAGGAGTTGGTGGAATACCGTTTGCAATTCTACACTGCCCAACAATGGATGGACCCCCAATGGGAAACTAAGGAAGGCGATCAGGCCTAAACATGCCCATGTGCATCACGTTGAAGAATTTTGGGAAAATTGCAAGGGTGACAAAGAAGTCAGGATGAGGCACTATATGCAGATGACTGCATATTTTTTGAAAAGGGTCAAATTGTTCCCGATGCCAAACTAGGTAGTAGAGGAAGAGGATATAATAATGGATCAATGATATGAAGCAATTGCTAATCTACCATTGCCTCTAATTGATTGAGATGAATGAGAGGTCAATGACCTCAATATTTTATCAAAGCCCATTGAGGCTAGGATGAAGGAATGGATTGATGAGAAGGTTGCTTGATTGAAGCAACAAGGGATTGCCTTAACCTATGGAGAACTTGAGGAAGAGCCTGCAAGAAAGACTAATAGTGGGATGGTTGTTGCCCCAACAAAAGAAGCTTCCCAATATCCTCCAGTCACTAGATCGAGGAAGAGGAAAGAGATAGTTGAAAATCAATCTAAGCTCCAAGTATACTCATGAAAATCTTTAGAGGGTGAATCCTCCAAAAGAAGAAAGACATCAAGAGGACTTGATACCATCTAGGAAGATCCACTCCACGAGGGAAAAGAAATGGAGACCAAGTAACCAAAATCTCCACCTATTGCCTCCATTGCTGCTACTAGTGTTGCTACCACTACTACTCCTCTACCTACTTCTCAGGAAATGGTTTCCACATCCCCACCTATAGTGGATATCTTTGTCCACCTTGCTTCCACTCTTCCCATGATGTAGGTGATGATAATAGACTCTTCCTCTGTGACCACCTCTCTGCTCTCCTCCACCTCCATGTCTCTGATGACATCTCTACCACTAGCAACAAGAAAAATACCAATGTTTGTGCTCTCACTCTTAGAGGCCTTCTCCTAGCATATGAAAAACATCCCTATAGAGTTCTCAGGGTTGCTAATGAACCTAGCTATTCAAGCTACCTTGGCGTAGATTCTTGCTAATATTCCCACCTCCACTCCTCCAACTGAACCACTAGAAATGAAGGCTACAATGGAAATATTTGGAGAGTTGAAGAGATGAGAGAAGGAAGCCACTAAGGGGGTCGAGGAGGAAGCAAATGATTACCATGAGCATCCCAATTTCCAGCGCCTACCAATTGATGAAATGGTACACAAAGGTGAAGAAACATAATCCTCCAAGAGTGATGGAGAAGAGGCTAGCACCAAATATATTGTGGAAACCTTTGATGCAAACCTTGAGGATGAGTTAGCTTGACAGTTGAAGGATGTTGGAGAGGAGGTAGAAAAGCCACCTTCCAAGGAAGAAAAAGAATCAAGTGATAAAATGAAGATACTGAACCTCCAACTAGGGAGCATGATCAAAGCCCCAAAAATGATGAAGAAATTCCTCTCTCGGGAGAGCAAGAAGAGCAAGAAGAGTGAGAAAAGAAAGAACAAGAAGATGTACCACCTTAGCGTGAAGAAGAGGATAAATCCCAAGAAGAGGCTAAAACCCACGAAGGCCGAGGAACGAAGCAGCCTGAAGAACATGGGCATGAAAAGAAGAAGAAGAAAAGAAGACTACCGAAGGGGAAGATAGCCCCAAAGAGAATACAACCACTGAGTCTCCACAAAAGGAAATTGTATTCATTCATGATTCAGATGAAGAAGAAGGAGAAAGGATCAAGTAAGAGACCCTAGGTAGTAAGGTGATGGAGATTGAACACACCCATGAAGAAGAGCATGATCATGAACCACCAAGGGGAGAATCTCATATGCCTGAGTGGCTTGTGAAACAATTGGAGAAGAAAGGTCCTACCCCAAGGTACCCAAAGGAAAGGTTGGAGGCCATCTTGGCCTGAGCCCAGGTCAACACAAAGAAAGAGAAGAAACCTGAGGTCAGATCTTAGCTAACAATGGATGCCTTTGGATCTAGAATCATGCAAATAGCCACCCCAATGGTCAATGAAGAAGGGGTAAGCAATAACGTCTCCACCCTTGATCTAGGAATTCCATGCGGGAGTAGAAAATCGACCAACTTCAAGGGTCCATTACCACCATCGTGCATCAGATACACAAGGATAAGATTTCAAAGGAGGAACTAAAAGCACAAGTGGCTGATTTGACATCCTATATTCAACAATGGTCATCAGTGGAAGAGCTTCCCACCACATCATCGGTGCCACCACAATTGTTGTCTAAACACCATATTGATCAACTTGAGAAAAGGAAGAATTGGACAAATGCCATGAAGGATTGTTTTAGACAAGTCCTCTACAACGACAACATGGGAATAGACCATGTGGTTAGGACAACCAATAAATTCTTGGAATTGCAAAAAGTACTTGAGGGAATAAGGAAGTTTTTCACTGACTTCCTCGAGTTATACAGGATCACGTACCCCAAGCTTGAGGCTATCCTCAAGGTACCTGATGGATCCTGGGAAAAGGAATTTTCTTTGGAAAAAGGTGATCTTTGGCTCGTAGAGATGTGGAAACTGATCCTTGACCACAGAAAGGACGTATTGGAATAGGTGCTTCATGAGGTGGAGATTGAAATTGCCTAGATCAAGGAAGTTCAAGTTGTTTGTGAAGAATATATAAAGTTGATAATGGACTTTGATGTACCCACTGTTGAGTTAGATCCCAAAAAGATAAAGCCCTACTTTCACAAAAAAAATGGAAAATGGGACTATGGATGCACTAACGCCAGATTTCATGGCTTTTACTACTTGAGCCTTCTCTCAGTTCGAGTAGGTGATTAAGAATGCATAGAAATTTGACAAGGACTGGGATACCATCACAAAAAAATCAAGGAGGTTGAATTTCTAGGTGATCCAATCTGATATATAGAAATGGAACAAGCTCCAGGCATTAATCAAAAAATTTATGCAATGCGCCACCATGAAAAAAAGTGAAGGAAACCCTGTTATTGATAATGAGTTCCTCACTGTGTAGCTATAGCAAAGGGAAATCAGAAAAAGACAAAATTTCTACAGTGTTTCCATATGAAGAAAAAATAGGGAAAAAGACAAAGAATGTATTTTAAATTGTAATATATTTGGGGGTAGGTGAAACCCTAGTTTGTTGTGAATCTTGGACACACAATTTAATCAATCTTGGCCATTCACTTTTCTTTTGGAACACTATATATAGGGGGTATCCTCTCATTTCCAGAGAGAGTTGAGTTGTTGTAAAGGCATGCTCCAAAAAATTTAATAGAAGTTCTTTGGATTTTGATGGACTCTTGAGTTTCTATTGCATGTTACATGGTTCTTCTCCCATAGTTATTTAATTTGAAATAGATTTACTTTGTTTTATTGTTCTTCATGTTTTAACTTTCTTTAGTAGATTAGATAATGTTTTTCATTGGGTTTGAAGCATTCTGTTGTGTGTTTGCAACCTTTCTGGTCCATAATTTTTGCTATTTAATGATGGTAAAAAGCTGTGTAAAGTTAGTATGGACTTAAATTGAAATCTTCTCTAAATCTCCATTATTTGTTCATGCTTATGGTGAATGAATGATTGAATATCTGCGGTCCTTATAAGCTTACAAAAATTTAATTAGACTGTGATATAATCTAGTTAAGTGATTATTTTTTTAGGAAGGTTGTCTGCAATAGAATCCTCCATGATCACTATTCATTACTAAATTTCAGATCTAGGAACCTTCTTTGTTCCCTACCCTTTTTCCTTTTTTAATAAATAACCTATTCTAAGGTTCATTGCACATTGTAAAGCCAAATCTAGAGCAGAAATAGGAGTTTAGGACTGTTGTTTGAACTTGCAACAATTGCACACTAACTTCCCCATCTCAAGAACTCCGTTTTAAGATCCAACTTCCCTTCAACTTCACCTCATAAGTCTTCCCTCTGATTACCAATAAAATCACATTGAAACAATTGAGTGATTCCATGCATGTCATGACCTAACACCCAAGAGGCCTTGGGCTGATTTTCAGCAACTTGTTGTTGGAGATTACCTTTCAAGAGAGGTAGAGTGCCTATGCACTTCCTATGTTGAGAAGGTACAAAAAAACCCATCAACAATGATGTACTCCAAATCAAAATTATGATGTTATAAATAATGGTTTACGAAAATGAAGTGTGGAATTTTTTTTCTCTTCTATGGTAGGGAGATAGAACAACAAAACTCAAACACTCTCATTCAAGAACAAACCCTAGAGATCTCAACCTCAAGTGTGGAAAGGAGAAAGAGATCTTGCAATAGGGTTCTTCTAGGGACTGATTGTAAACTAATGAGGGATTCACCACCAAGCTAGGGCTTTGAAATAGAAATGAAATGCAAGATGTAATTCTTAACAATTTAATTTGATGCAATCTTTAACTAGATGACCTAGAAATGCATGAAAATAAAAATAGAAAGTTGTAAGATGAAATGTGTGCACCTAGAAATCTATAGAAGACTAAATGAAAGCTTGAAATGTTAAAAATCCTAATTTTAAGGCCTACTAGGACTCATATGCTTGTCTAAGTGATTTAGTCCTAGATCTAGGTTTCTATACAGAAACTAGAATCAGGTAGATGAGTATCTGAAACTACAAAAACCTAGAAATTGACCTAAACTAAGACTCATACGCCATAAATAGTGTATCAGTCAAGTTATAGTTTTTTTAGGCTTGAAAGTCTAAATCTATTCTTCAATGTCTACTCTAAACTTCTTTGATTGATTTTTGGATCTAAAACCTTGATTTGTAACCTATATAAGTCTTCCAAGTATCTCCAATGCAAGGTGACAACTTTGACAACTGTCTCAAAACTTTCTCTTCAATTTGCATTCAACCTAAACCTACAAATCACACACTAAAGAGAGGGAGAAAAATAAAAATTAGTAAATAGGGGATTTAATTGTCAAACCCCATTTTGGTAATCAAACCTTGAAATGAAATGAAATAGGAATGGAGAATGATGAATGAACAAAATATGATGTTGCAACTCACCAAACCCTAGCAATAAAAGGCTACAAAAAAGTATGAGATGGTTCCAATGGATGTAGATCTTGAATGAAATGCTAGCTTGAATCATAAAACCCTACATCACAATTAGTAGCTCCAAAAAAAATGACATATGAAGACTTTGACATGTGATGCTTGATGCTTGAACGATGCTCTAAATTTCCTGATAATCTACACTTGAATGCTCTTGTGAATTCAAATTTTCTATAGGAATGCTCATTAAACTTTATAGGTGTAAAATGATTGAAATAAACTTGTATTTATACTTAATTATGCAAAAATTCCCAAAATTACAACACTACAAGTTGACATTAGATCTAGGAGGATAAAATCCATCCATGAATTTGAATTAATTTTAATTTTGGGCCACATGGGATTCATACACCCAAGGTGGCATATGAGTCCCATTAGGCATAATTTATGGAACCAAATTCAAAAATGCTTAGAAAGGTGTAAAATCAAGATCAAAACCCAAAACACTAGGTGGGACTCATACACCCAAGGTGGTGTATGAGTCCCATACCACCAAATCTAGGCCACACAACCTAAAAACACTTGAATTATGATTGGATTTTGATTTGTGTCAAGATTATCCTCAAAAGCATGCATTAAATGAGGCTAGTGGATGTAAAAAAAGGCTAATTAAAGCATAAAGAATCCCAATTATTAATAACAACCATAGAAAAGTGTGAAAGTGTGTTACAACATTTTGCAACACCTTAAAATAAGGCATGATTAAGTTTATTTAGTTTACAAGGGCCCAAGACCTAATGTGAGTTTGTTAAACACATTACAATACTAAGTCAAGGCATCATTAAGCTTAATTTTATGAGGGCCCAAACAAGTGTGAAAAATTCACCAACAACATTTTTTGACACTACAATGCCAAATCAGCAATATGTTTGATCAAATTCAAGAGGTGAGTGAGTTTTGTTATGTTCTTCAAGAAGCATTGCAGTAGTTTGTGGGTTATCTTCTTGATCATCATCTCTTATGAGTAGTTCATAAACATGTAATGCATCCTTTGTTGGTTCGAAGTGGGAGTTATTTTATAATGCTAGCTAATGGATTTTCTTAGCATCATCATTTGTTGGTTAGAGTAGGTTAGAGTAGGTTTTTTTTTCAAATAAGTTGTTGTTCCAATGTTTTAGTTTAGTTGGTAGGTGGTTGTTGCTATTCAATGTTTCTAACAGTTGTGTTAAGGTCTGATTTTCAGTCTTTTCAAGTCATATACTAACTACTATGCCCAATGGATGCTAAAGCTACTGGTTCTTTATGTTTAGCAATAAAACACCCTTGAAAGTCACCAAGAATGTAATACATATTTTCATAAGTCTTAGGAAATTGTTTTAAATCAAATTTAGATATTTGTTTTAAATATTTTATGTCTTAAGGTCTTTTTTTTAAAAAGGAAAGAGTTAATATTTTATTCTAAAAAAGCTTGTTAAAATATTTTTATCAAAAATATTGAAGATTATGTCTATGCCAAGGTGTAGAAAACAATGATTTCACATGTAAGGGAAAAAAGAGAGAAAAACCCAGAAGTAAATACCAAGTTTCATAGAAAGGAGAGAATGTAATGTTTGGGTGCTAAAGATAAAAGGAAAAAGTGAAAACATGGATAAAACTTCACGTTGAAGTGGAGTTAGGGTTTTATTGATGTCGGAACTGAAGATGGTTAGAGCTTGAATGAAGGATATTTTAGTTATCATGCACATCAAGAGGTCAAGCAACAAGGGGTTTCAACTATTGGAGCTCCTTACATAGTAGTCATAAGGTTTTTATGGAAGCCAACAAGAGAAAGAGAGCCATGTAAATGTGATGCCACGAGTTTTATGTCCAAAATCTTCAATGCTTTATGTGAAAGGAGGTTTGATTCATCGTCAAGACATGAAAACCAACACTAAGATAAGTTGCTAGTTTCAATATATGCAAACTTTTATTTTCATCTTTACTTTCTTTTAAATGTTGGTTACTTGTATAAGTTTTGAGTTCCCAAAGATGTAAGAAAAAAATCAGAAAAACCCATAGAGGACCCTAAAACTCAATAACTAAGAGGTTTTGAATTTTTTAGTGATCTTCAATAAGGGAAAAATATAGCATGAAAATCAATAAAAGAACCTAATACATGAGGGAAGTCATTGTCTAGGAATATTTTTTAGTTCAAGGATATTGGTTGTGTAAGGGTTTATATGTTCTTTCACCAAGGGTAGATTGTTCTAAAGGATAGTCAATACAATGAGAGAAAATATTCATTAATGTTATTAAAGGATGTTCACCTAGTCTATTCATGAAGGAGTAACATAGTTTGAAGAGAAATGAAATTGAAAGGAGTAATAACCATATTTACTATTACAGTCTCTAAAGGGTTGTTGCATGAAAAATGAGGTAGGAAATCAGTGATTTGATAAGAGTGAGTATGCTAGGTTATATCAAAGATAAGCTCCCTATTCTAAACACATCCATTTAAAAGGAAAACCCAACCATTAACAATGTAAGGATACCATAAGATGAGATCTTAAGTATATAAGGTAGGAAGGAGGCACATGGTTGTGTTTTTTTCATGGAATAAGTCTCAAGACTGAGATAATATTATTGGATAAGGTAGTGATGTTGATAGATACCCTAGCATGATGCATACATATAGTCATAGACCTATAGACACAGTTGGATGACAATGTGAAATGTAAATGCATAAAGATCTCAACTAACTAATGTTAGAGTAGAAGCTAGTGAGTAGTCAAAAAGCAATGATCTCATTGCAATTAGGACACAATGAATTTGTAAAACACAAATAAGGATAGTGTCAAAGCAATAGATCAATAGCAATGAAGAAAAGACAATCACTTAGGAACAAGCATGACAGTCATAAGAAAGTTTTCAATGTTCCTATACAAAGTCTAAAAGCAAAAAAAGAAAATCAAAATAAAGGTTAGGTAGTGTATCCTCCACCTTCAAAATTCAAGATGAAATCCATGAAAGTGTGTTCCATTAAAATCTTATTTTAAGATAAAAACTGGATCATTAATGGAGATTACAATCAAGGCATTGCATAGTCAAACATGGCAATGTTCAAGAAGGTATAACATTAAAGGAGATATTGCAACCATCCTTTTCAGAGAATACAAAAAGAGAGAAAGAATTGTGGATTTTTTTCTTTATATTCTAAAATAGATATGAACACAAAGAAAAATGAAACACCCTTGTCTCAAAATGGTGGTTTTGTTGAGACAAGTCACCTAATGTTGAGAGTTGTGGAATAGTTTCTAGGCTATATAGCAAAGCATGAAAATAAATGGACAAAAGGAGACTATCCAAAGAGGTCAAAGGAATGATTAATCTTTATATGTCAAATCCATGGTTTCAATGTAAAACCATACAAAAATATTGACAAGATTCCATTGCATGATAACTTCAATAGCATGAAATTAGGGTGATCAATGTACAAGAGAAAAGTGCAAAGACAATAAGGTTTATATAATCATGGTCCAAAATACGTTGCATTGTTCAGGTTATGTGAAATCAAATATTAATTCCTTTTGTAAAATCTCTAACCATCATGAAGAGAGGACTATTTAAAAAAAGAGGGTAGATATTCACCAATATCATAGTTATTATAGTAGTGAAGCATCATTATAAAAGGCCCTTAGCAAAATAGCACCCTATAACTCTTCCAAAGGTTTTGTTAAAGAGATAAATGCAAGGTTTTGTATGGAAAATGAATGAGAGCCTAAGAAGGATGCAACAAAGGATTGTGTCAAAAAGATCATAATAGAACTTGAGTTATATATGATAGTCTATACATGTTTTCAGACCATAGTAAGACTATTTCATCATTACAAGCATATTGGAATTATAAGATGTTTGAATTCCTCAAAAGGGTAGGTTAAAATACTAATGAAAAAAATGCAAGAAACACAATGTAAGGGCAGCAAATGATACAAATGAGCAGCCCTAAGATGCAAATGTTGTATGGTATAGAGAGGCCATAAAAAGATGGGATAGTTCATAGTGAAGAAGACAGTCATACGAAAGTTGGACAAAGATAACAAGGTTATCTAAGGGAGTTTGGAGAGCATTCAAATAGCATTGAAAGGAGTAGCATTCACCATCTACTAAATCACTCGCCATGGGGAAGAGAATACATTGATCTAAGCTAGAAATGAATAATTACTTCTGAACATAAGAGTGTAGTGAAAGACTAAGAATAGTGAAGATATTCATAAGGAGTAACTCTTACAAGGGTGATTACAATCAGTCACTCAGCTATCAAAATAATTACTTGACAATCACAAAAAAAATAAAAAGCCAATCTAATGATCAAAATAGTCATCAGTTTATGAGGACATAATGGACTATTTGCATTGGAAATGAATAATCTACCATGAAAAGAGGAAAAGGGTAGCCTATTGTCACAGACGAACTTTTGCAAACAAATTCTCACAAGTAAAAAATCATACAAGGGTATCTATGAGTTCTCACAAGTTGATTCATCTTCATGCTCAGTCATCATGAACTTATAGGTAGTTTTGGCCTATTTTAGGGAACCTCATGGTCATAACTGAAGTAAAATGGAGTTAGAGCCTAAAATCATACAAATTGGAGTAGTTTGGAGCCCTTAAATTAAGTATTTTTCCCCTTATTCTCCCAACAATTATTTGGATCATGCAAGTGTAGATAAGAGTAGTTAGATGCCTAAAATGAAGGGATTTTGGGGAACATGTAGTAGTTATATTGGATTTCAAGACCCCACATTGTTCTAGTATCAGTTACAACAAGTTTTCAACCTACAAACAACCAGTTTGGAGTAGTTATAAGGTGTTTTTTAGTGTTTTTTTTATTTTGCAAGACCCAAGCCTGATTGATCATGCAAGTTGGAGGAGATTTCAAGAAAGGGGGACAATTAGTTCATCTTCAGTCTCCCTTTTTAGTCAGAAGTCAAGCTTGTCTTCCATATCGTCTTTTATTCTTCCTTTCTAAAGATAGTTCTTTCTTTCCTATTTTTTCTTTAGGAAAAAGAGATGCATTGTAACTCCTTTTGAGAAATATAGAATCTACCTAGAAAAATTATGTATACTCAATTAGTTTTTGGATTTGTATCAGCTAAAGCAACTTATTATTAATAAAATTTAAGTTATTTTACCTTCTCAATTTATGTTCTATTGTGTGTGCATGGGTGATTGATACATATTTTCTACGATTAATTACTAGACCTCAAATATGATGCATAATTCCAACACCTTTAAGCAGGAAATCTATGTTTATGCAAGTCATAAGATTGTATCATAAAAGCTAGAATTTTTGCTATGAGATTGCTCTTAGTTTTGCTTCTAAAGTTACAAGAATTTAACCTACTTATGAAATACTGATGTGTGAGCATATATATCATTGAATTATGTGAATCACTAGCTGAATAATTGGGAGTTTGTGTTAAAGCAATAGGTATAGGTTTTAGTTCATTGGTGCATCACATCCTAGGGTTAGGAAATCTTTCCAATTCTAGTTCTTCTATCCCTTTTCCCAACCAAGCAATAACTTGTAGGAGGTTTTCAAAGGGAACCAACCCATAATTTGGAGGTTCATCCTCATCTTAGGCAACCCACAATCCTAATGATGTCCCCATGTTGCACAGGATTGTCGAGCTTTAAAGCTTAGCATTCAAGGTGCAATCCTTCTTGATAACAATTATAATATACATTCCACATCTTTAATTCCTCATATATTGTCTTCTATTTGGTAAATTTATTTAATGTTAAAATTATATTAATATTACAATATAAACTTATATTTTAATGCAAAGATTAAAAATGGAAAAATGGTAAAGTCTATAAGGTTAACTATTATGTTTATAAGGTAACATATTAATATAATGTAAAGAATAATATTTGTAAAATATATTAATTTCATGTTGAAAAAAATATTTTTTAATTTTCAATGTTTGTAATATTATATGATGCAGGAGCATTCGGGTAGTGGCAATCAACATCAACCAAAAACAAGCTTCAAGTTTGAATTTAGTTTTGGTGTGATTTGGGGTTCATTTGACATCTCTCAACTTTGGAAAAGCTCTTGGTGTGTTCAAATTTGAATAAAGTCATTTTTTATCAAATCATTGTTTTAAGGTTTTGTAGGTAGTTTTCAAAAAAAAAAATTGGAAATCTCATAAGGATTGGAGTAGAATACTTTGGTAGGGACATTCATGGAGATGGCACATAGAATTTTAAAAAAGAATCGAAGTAATGCATTTTCTAGTTTGGGATATTTTAATGATAGAAGTTGGTTAAAATAATGTCAGCTATTTTAAAAATGTTTAAAATTTCTAAATCTATGAAGGCTTGGATGAAATCATTTTGTAGAGGTCGATTGGATACCATTCCAAGATTGCATGCCGATTTTTGTGTGAATTAGAGAACTTTCATTTTTTCACCTACCAGTACACTTCCAAAGCACCAATTTGATCAATTTTATTTTGGGAAGGTATTATGGATATCATGGAAATTAAATATCATTTAAATTATTCATTCATTAATCATTTATCTATTGCATAATCATAATGGGGGAGTTTGGAGCATAAAAGAGGTTGAAAATCAATATTTTAAAAAAAATTAAATTCTCATAATAGAGAAAAATGCCCCTTGAATAAAGGTGGCATTGAAAGGATTTTCTAAAAGTTTAAATATCTCAATTAAGGCTAAATAAACATAGCATATGCAGAGCTATTATTGTGGGGGAGTTGGGAGCCCATTCTAGGGCAATAATGGATGATTTTTAATACATTTTTTCAATGGTTTTTGAAGAAAACATAGGAAGAAGTTTGTGAGGAATGGAAAGGAGAAGATATACCTCTATAGAGGTATCATTAGGATTTTTGTGTTGTAAGGTTGAGAAGCACCAATGAAGAGAAGATAAGGCAATGGTATTTGTGAGAGGTGAAGAAAAATATAAGTCATATGAAGGTTTGAACAATAGTGAAGAGAGCTTGGGGCAGCAAGAAGAGACTACAAGAAGAGCCATGTTTCATTAATCTTGTGTGTAGATTTTTGTATGCTCTATGGTGGCATTTAATTTTTTCATTTGATGTAATTTTCATGAGTTGATTTCATTCAATAAAAATAATCGGATTTTTTTTGTTTTTTTTTTTGTATTGTGAGTGCTCTTTGTTGTAGCAGAGTTTGCATTACATTGTGGATTTTTGTGAGAAGCTATTTGTTTGCATTAGTGGTATCAGAGCCAGTGATCATGAGTGTGTGGGTAGATCACCAAATGTGAGGTAGCCTACACAAAGACCTATAGTTAGAGAAGAGGTGGTGGTTGTGGAAAGATCAAAAGGATTGTTGCAGGTAGGAGAGAAGCCCTGAGCATTTGAGAGCTAGGAAGCCACAAAGGAAATGTCTTTGCAAATTACAGAGCATATGATGTGAGTTGAGAAAATTGCAGCAGTTGCGAAGATGGGATGGGTCTTAAGGAGGACCATAAGAATTTTATTCTAGGAACAATATTGGGAAAAAGTGGAAAATAAGAAGCACTGTGAAGAGTTTGAAAAACTCTAGGCTTAAGTGAATATACTAGAAAAGAAGATTAAAAAGAAAATGAGAATGTGGGAAGAGAGATATGGGAAGAAGAATGTTCTCTTAGAAAAGGATGGTGAAAAGAAGAGAATAAAGAAAGAGTGTTGCAGCCCTTTAGTAGGGGTTGAATGTGAGAAAGAATATGTGGGGGTAGCCCACACAAGTGAAGAAGATGATGAGGTGCAAGTTGTAGAGATATCAAGTGAATGGAGTGCATTTTCTGAAGTGGATGAAGAGTGTTTGCAATCAAAAATTGTGAACATGGATGGTCCTAAGTTTGACAAGTGGGCTGGTGAGGAAGAGGATGATTTGATAATGCACTTGGAAGCAATTGAAAGGGAGTGGAATGAGAAAATTTTAGCTAACAAAAAGGTTGCAGCCAAAGGTAATGAGGTAATTTCTGATTTATATGTTTTTTATGATGAGAAAAATGATGTAGTTGCAATAGTAGATGTGTTGGAGATAGGTGAGAGTGATGAGCAATATCTGAATGTGAATTTGGATTTTATTGATGATTCCTTGATTGAGAATGATGAAGGCGAAGATTCACTGATAGAAGAACTTGATTACTTGTTGTAGAAGGTGGATGATATGTCACAAGATTATTATTATAACATTGTTTTGGGTTTAGAAAATCAGTTTGTAGTAGTCTAGAGTGTCTTTCTAAAGGAAACAACAAAGTGACAAGTTGCATTGAAGACAAGGAAAAAGAAGAAGAAGGTAAATTTTTATTTTAAGCTTAGAGGTGATGACTATTTACCATTTAAAGAAGAGTTTGCAATAATAGAAAATGAGGTTGTAGTTGTGAAAGGGTATAGGAATGTTGCATGCTTGTGAATAGAGGTTGTAGATGATGGTGCAAGAGGAAATTGGTGAAGGTGGTCAGTTTGTGGTGGGTTGGATCCCACAAAGAAGGAAAGGAGGAAACAAGAGATATGGTGAAGGAGGATGGCCTATGGTGGATGTGATTCCATGAAAATATTGATGAATAGAGTGCACAATTGGTGGAGGAGAATGGCATGTATCTTAGCTAAGTGTTGGAAGATGCAGAGGAAGAATTTTTTTTTCCTAAATCATTGATGCAGTTCCCTTCAAGTTATCCACAACTTGAAAGAGTATTCCTACTACTCCACTCCATTTTGTGAGTTCTTGAACTCTAGGAAAATGGATGCTTTATGGCTTAGGTCATAGAACATGACTTTTCTCCCATTATCATTCAAGGATGCCCTGGGATCCAAATTGGATTGACTATCAACACAAAGGTGAGTCACTTCTCAACAAGGAAGACCTAGGGAGGATCCTTAGGCCTTAGGGGGTTCACCACTAGCCAAAATCTTGGAAAAGTAAACTTGATATTCAAATCACAAAACCTAGTAATGTAAGCCAAATAATGAGTGCAAATGACAAAATTAAGCAATTAGCAAGTTAGGGTGTGTGTATCTGGGGAGTTTGGAAATGTGATGAGGATTCTATAAATTCAAAAATGTTATCAAAATATGCTACTGAGGACTAAGACGCCCTTACTGTTGTCTTAGTCCCACTGCTATTTTTTAGGGAAGATGTGGAATCTTCAGATGTCGAAACAAAATATAAAATTCTCTGTAAAATACCATTGGGAGGACTAAGATTTCCTTACTATTGTCTTAGTCTTGATCTAAATTTTTGCAACTTTGAAATATGATCCTAAGGTTCAATGTTTGCACTTCCTTCTTCTAAGATCTTAGGTCCTGAAACTTCTATATCTGATCTATAGGTGAGATTTTGTAAAGATGACAACTTTGCAATGCAACTTTGAAACTTTACAACTTTACAACTTTTCACTTCAAATGATCTTCAACCTAAATTTGCAAACACAAACACACAAGAGAGGAAAAACTTGTTGATTCTTAGTAAATAGGGGTTTTCCTTGGTCAAACCCCTTGTTGGTAATTAAACCCTAGAATGAAATGAAACAATGAAGGGAAATGATGAATGAACAAAGTTCTATGTTGCAACTCACCAAACCCTTGTTATGAAATCTGCAAACTTGTGTGATATGGCTAGCTTCAATGTAGATCTTGACTTGAATGAATTTTTGATAGATCTTGACTTGAATTTCTTGCTTGAATGAAAATCCTACATCACAAATGTTAGCTCAAAAACACACATGATGCAAGAATATCCTTGATATGATACTTGAATCTTGATGATGGCTCCAAATGCTTGATGAATTTCTCTTGAAAGATCTTGTGAACTCAAATTTGCTATTAGGAATGCCCATGCAACTTGATAGATGAGAAATGAGTGAAAGAACCTTGTATTTAAACTTATCCATGCTTAATATCTTGAAATTACACCACACCAAGCTGACATATGAATTCATTAATTAAAGGAGGCTAAATCCCACCAAGATTTGAAATTAAATCTTGAAAATAACTTAAGGGGGACTAAGATTCCCTAGGTTGCATCTTAGTCTTGAGGCTTAACACTCGAGGAACAGACCTCAAAAAGGGGCCTATTTAAGGAACATTTGAAAAGAGGGTCCCAAGACCTTTGGAGGACAAAGAAAACCTAGGTCACATCTTAGTCCTAGTCCAAAAATCAAGGACACACAGCTAGAATCATTAAATTATCATTTATCTTGTGATTTTTATCAGGGTTAGCCATGAAAAGATATAATTTATTAGGCTTGTGGATACAAAATTGAACCAATTAAGACATAAATAAGGATAAATAAAGTAAGCAGGGCCCAAACAAGTGTGAAAATGCAAGGGTATGCATTTTCTGATGCTAGATTTATCCCCCACTTTAGTGAGAAGATGAACTTGCTTCAAACTCATAATAAAATATCCAACCACACAATCAAGAGGGGTTCAAATGTACAAATTCTAGTAAGATAGCGTGGCAATGACCAAGAGGGTGGCCATGCCCCTAGGATCAATATCTTATGGCAGACCAACATAGGCACAAAGGAACACATTTGTGGATGATATATGAAGCCATAACCAGATCACAAACATATTCCATCAAAGATAGAAAAAGGGCAAAAAAAAAAAAAGAAACAAAAATTCAATGGATCACACTTCAACTAACCATCCAATGCACCATGGATTGGGTCTAGGATGTTTATCCAAAAAGGTTTACAAGTGGAATGCACTATCCACTATGCAAACAAAATACATGCTCACAAGGGCTAGTGAAGCCAGTTTTCCACTAGGTGAGCCCCAAGAGATACATATCAAATTCATACCCCCATGACTATGATAGGGACAAAAGGAAAATGCATGATCACAAGGGCTAGTGAAACTAGTTGTTCACTAGATGAGCGCCAAGAAACCATATCAAAGACATACCTCCATTACTTTAATAAGGTACCAAAATGCAATGCAACAAGAAAGAGGGATGTTCGAAGGGATTTTACTTAATTCATGCAAGGTCTCATCTTAGGGAACATTATGCTTAATGTTTCCAAGAGAGAACAAGTCAAATAAATATCACATTCTTGGAGGAAATCAGACCTAATGACACCACCAAGAAAGGAATACATCATAGGAATAAAGAAAATTGCCAATGAAACATGTGAGTGTCGATGTATGTCCCGACTTTAAAATGGCTCCTAACACCATTACTATGAGAAATTTCTTTAAATAGAAGAATACATGAGAGCTTACTCGGAAATCCCTATCCCAAGTCATATGTTTCTAATAAGCTATATCATGAATAAGTATGTCACATGCGAGCCAAATAAAGGCATTTCATCCACATCCAAAGCTTTCTCTTTTATGTACATGAAAGGTTATCAACTAGCCAAAAGAGACAACGAAAAGTGACATACAAGGATAAGGCTATCTAACCCCTTTCCCCCACTTAGTGTAGGACAAGGATGAGCAGAAATGAAAAGAAAAACTAGGTGATTCAATGCAAGGGAGAGCACCACAATCCTTAAGATATTGAATTTTTTTTGTCAAATCCTTACATTCATTAGTAGAATAACCATGAACTCTATTATATGCACAAAATGAACTCTTGTAGTAAAATTTATTTCATGTTCTTAGAGGGAGATATATCAAGCGATCTTGGAGGAGTCTCAACAAGATATCCTCTTGATCAAAAGTAGAGTCCATGTTCCTTTATTTGCACAAGATTTCATATACACACTAAATGATAAGAATTTAGATGAAAAGGGAGGTAAACCTAGATATTTCTTGAAAGAGCATGGTATGTCAATTTTCTTCGTGTGTTCATTACATACATGTGTAGAAGGGAAATTGTATCTAGTACCATAAAAATATTCCAAGTCAAATGAAGGGGGTTTATGCTTCTAAGAAGGATTGTTTTCTTCATGAGAACACAAATCCTTTTTAAAGTTATGCATTGTCCCCCCATGAGGGATGGGAGTTATATAGCCCCCATCACAACTATGGGGTAATGTTGTAGAATTAAGTTGAGAAAATGACACACAAGGTTTTTTTGGTTTAGATTGTGAGATTTTGCACTCTCATATAAAGCAAGTTGTAAAACCCCAATCATCAATGGAACTTGTATCTGAAAAGGAATCATTTTTACATGACTCTTTGAACTTTGAGGGTGATATTTTGGATTCTTTATTGAAACGAAGCGTAAAATATATTGAACCCCAATTATCACTTAAGGGTTTTGTTGTAGGTGAAGGATCAGCATCAACTTGTATAGGTTTAACTTCTAATCTTGGAATGAAAGTATTAGGTGAGTTGAAGTGTGGTGATCATATGGATCACAGCTTCATTCATCTGCTTCAATCATGTATATCTTGTTGTTGTATTCAAATTTCATTGTACAGTGAAGAGTAGATGGGACTCCTTTCATAGCATGAATCCATGGTCTCCCTAAGAGAATATTGTATGAAAGATATCTTGGCATGATATGGATAGGGGTACACAACACTACAGGTCCAACCTCAATAGGTAATGTGATCATTCCTAGTGGTTTCCTATTAACATTGTCAAAGCTATGAATATGATCATTATTAAGTTGAATGAGCCTTTTGTCCATGCCAATTTTTTCTAAGAGGCCAATGCTCCAAACATTAATTTTTTCTCCATTCTCTATGAGAGTGCACCTAATTGCAGTTTCATTAATGATCACCTTTATCATTAAGGTTCATTCTTGTTTTGAATCTCAAGTGAGGGAAAATTCATGTTTAGGGAATATAATTTTTTATTGTGTGACTTGTGTGGGATGAAAGGAGGATGTTACATTATTCAATTTCATATAAGATAGGATCTCCTCCTACTTTATTTGTAATATTTTTTGAAATAGACACTTGTATGTAGGTGATAGTGGAATGAGTTTCCACATGGATGTATTAACATGAGTCTTTTTAAGATTGTCAACACTAGGCATAATAAGTTGAAGAAATGGTGATGTTGTGGGAGTGATTTGTGTTACCTTATATGATTGAGAAACTATCTTATATCTTGGTTGTTGCAAAAAATTGTTACATTTCATCATAAATTTCAAGAAATCTCTTAGTTTATTATGTGATTCACTAATGGGAGGTGACTTAGGAAGCTCACTAATTAAAGGAGATCCAATTTGTGTCATCATAACCTCAAAAAACTTGTAGCTATTTGCATGATTTCTTAGTGAAGAGGATTCTAATGTCACTTCATCATATTCATCTAAGGAATCCCCTTTACATGTGTCAATGTTCAAGATTTCTTGCACCATGATATCCTCCCTAGGAGGAGATTTTTTAGAACTACAAACTAAATGTTCATGGCATTCAAAGGTTGGTTCTTCTCAAATGGTTTCATCACAAGTAGGGGAATGAGCAATGGTTGAATTCTCTTGCTCAATAAGGGTTTCCTTAGGTGATTCAAGGATAAGGACATGTTTGTGTGTAGGTTAAGGTTTGTTTGAAGGTGAATAAAGGATAAGTTGAGGTTGAATGACATTTACTTCTCTTTGTTTAGGTTTGTTTGAACAAGCCTTATGTTGTGGTATGTGGCGACTGATAATGCTATACTGTACACCTGGAATGTATCCTTGTCGAGGTGTGGGACCAAGTCGGACCCCAGGTAGGGGTTCGAGGGCAATAGCCCTCAAGAAAAAAAAATTGTGTTGTCACCGAAAAAGAAAAAAATGACTTTGTAAAATCCTAATTTTGGAAGCTTCTAAAGGCTTGTTATGAGGGGTTGGGATGGGTGTTACAGTAGGTGTAAAAAAGGAAATTATTCACGAGATTGTAATAATTTTTTCACTAGATAATAAAATCATTGGATGGTTGTGGTTTTGTGGATGTAGCCCAGATTGGGTGAACCACATTAAATTCTGTGTTGTCTTATTTTTGCTATAATTTTCTTTGTGTTTTATTTTTCTATTTTATTGATCAAATATGTATTTAACTGTTATATATCTATCTTCTAACCCTATCAAGTGGTATCAGAGTGAGGTTTTGTTTGATTATCATCTACAGGAAAGTCTCACAATTGAGTGGGAGTCTCACGGTTAAGTGGGAGAAATGGCGGACAAGGGTAAATTGAAAGTACATAAATTCAATGGGTAGAACTATCAACTATGGAAGGTGAAAATGGAGGATTATCTCTATTAAAAGGATTTATGGAGGCCATCAAAAGGAATAGCCAAGAAACCAGCAACAATGAGTGATGAGGAATGGAAACTTTTGGATAGAAAGGTATTGGGAGAAATTTGTTTATGACTGGCACAATCAATGGCATTCAACATTACAACAACAAATACAAGTCAAGAGTTGATGGAAACCCTAGCAAAGTTATATAAAAATCCTTCTGCTTCGAATAAGGTATTTCTTATGAAGTGTTTGTTTAATATGAAAATGGTAGAAGGTGGGTTAGTTGTTGATCATTTAAATGAGTTTAATATGGTTACCAGTCAATTAACTTCTATAAATATAAACTTTGATGAAGAAGTTAGGGATCTTTTGATTCTATGTTTTTTTCCAAAAATTTGGAATATCTTGGTAATGGTTGTCAGTAATTTTGTTTCTAGTTCAAATACATTGAAATTTGATGATGTTGGTGGCGTTATTTTGAGCGAGGAAATTCATAGGAAAGGCTCAAGTGGAACATCCACATCAAGCAGTGTTTTGAATGCAAAAATTTGGGGTAGAACAAAGAAGAGAGGAAATAATTTTGGAAGTCATGGGAATTCACAAGGAAAATCAAGGACAAAAGGTCCCAATCTAGAGACAAGAGGGATTGTTGGTACTATGGTAAGCTGGGTCATTTAAAGAAAGATTGTTGGTCTCAGAAAAATAAAGGAGACAAAAAGGAAGGTAATAAAGAGGAAAATGTGGTAAGCAATAAATATAATGAGGATGCTTTGATTCTTCCCCTTGATAATGTTGATGATTCTTGGGTGTTAGATTCAAGGGCTTCATTTCATGCTACGCCTCATAGAAGTTATTTTCTTGAATATGTCCAAGGGGATTTTGGGCTAGTTTATTTGGGAGATATTGAACCCTGTTAGATTGTTGGAAAGGGAAGAATAAAGATTAAGTTGTAGAATGGGAATCATTGGCTACTACATGAGGTAAGACACATTCCAAAGTTAAAAAGAAATTTAATTTTAGTAGGGTAACTAGATGATGAAGGTTGTGTTGTTACATTTAGTGATAAAAATTGGAAGATTACAAAAGGTGCCTTAGTGGTAGAAAAGGGTGTGAAATTAGGCACCTTATATCTTTGTACAAGTCATAATATTCCTTCTACTTTAGCTATTTTAGATAAAAATCAATGTTTAGGAATAGTTGTTGCAGTTCAGCATGTAGAAAATCAAACAATTGCTATGGATTCTAAATTAGCACTATGGCGTAATAGACTTGGGAATATGAGTGCAAAAGGTATAAAAGTACTTCATTCAAAGAATGTATACCAAGCTTGAAATGTGTTAATATGGATTTATGTGAAAGTTGTGTGTATGGAAAATAGAAGAGAGTTAGTTTTCTCAAGGATGGGAAGCAAAAGAAAGATGAGAAATTGGAGCTTGTGCATATGGATGTATGGGGACTAGCTCAAGTATCTTCTCTTAGTGGATCTTCGTATTATGTCACTTTTATTGATGATGCAACAAGGAAGGTATAGATTTAATTTCTTAGGAAGAAATCGATATATTTGAAACTTTTAAGAAATGGAAGAGCTTGGTTGAGAATGAGACTGTAAGTAAAAACTAAAAATGTCTTAGATTTGATAATGGTGGTGAGTATTGTAGCAAAGAGTTTGAAGAATATTGTTCCTCTAACGGTATTCATAGGTAGAAAACAATTCCAAGGACTCCATAGGAAAATGGATTGGTTGAGCGCATGAATAGAACAATAATGGAGCATGCATAGACTATGAGATTGCATGTTGGGCTGCCTTTAAATATGTGAGTGGAGGCTATAAACACTATTTTTTATTTAATCAATAGAGGTCCCTCCAATCCTTTGGGTTGTGGTATTCTAGAGGAAGCATGGATAGGTAAGAAGGTGAGTTATTCTTTTCTCAAGACCTTTAGTTGTGAAGCATTGGCACATGTAGATTCTGAAAATAGAACCAAGATTGATGCAAAATCAAATAAATTTATATTTGTTGGATATGGCATTGATGAATTTGGTTATAGGCTTTGAGATTTTGAAAATCAAAAAATTGTGAGAAGCAAGGATGTCATATTCAATGAGAAAGTGTTGTACAAAGATCAGTTGCAGTAGCATGAGAAGAAAGAAAATGATTATGTAGTGCTAGATGATACATCAAACAATGATGTTCCAGTGGTTCCTCATGCTCTGCAACAATATCAATAGAAAATACCACAAACTCTAGTGAATGTTAGATGATCTTCAAGGATAAGTAGACCTCCAAAAATATTTTCTCCCTCTTTATATTCTATCTTATTAACTAATGTTGGTGAACCGAATTTTTATGATGAAGCTATGCAGGTGAATACCAAGGTTTAGTGGGAGTATGGAATGGAAGAAGAAATGGACTTCTTGCTAAAAAATCAGACTTGGGAATTATGCAAGTTGCCTATAGGTAAAAAGGCTTTACCAAACAAATGGGTTTATAGGCTAAAAGAGGATGGAGGTAAGAAAATATTTAAAGCCAAATTAGTTGTAAAAGGATTTGCATAGGAAAAGGGTATTGAATTTGATGAAATATTTTCTCCATTTGTTAAAATGACTTCTATTTGTACTATTTTATGTATTGTGGCTGATCAAGATTTGCATTTAGAACAACTTGATGTTAAAATATCCTTTCTCAATGGTGATTTGGAAGAGGAAATATATATGGAACAACCACAAGGATTTGAGGTCAAAGGTAAGGAGAAACTTTTGTGCAGATTGAAGAAAAGTCTATATGGCTTGAAGCAAGCACCTCAATAATAGTATATTAAATTTGATAGTTTTATGGCTAAGAAAGGCTACAGTTGGTGTAATTTAGAATATTGTGTTTATTATAAGAGTTTAGATGATGATAGCTACATAATCTTATGTCTATATGTTGATGATATGCTTGTAGTGAGGTCTAACATGGATCACATAAGGGAGTTAAAACAACAGTTAGCAAATTCATTTGCTATGAAGGATTTGGGGGTAACAAAGAAAATCCTTGGTATGAAGATTATAAGAGATAGGAAAAATAGAAAAAAAAATTATCTCAAGTTGATTATGTTGAAAAGGTGTTACAAAGATTTCATATGGAGAATACAAAAGTTGTTAGCACAGATTTTCCTAGTCATGCTAAATTGACTAAGGATATGTGTCCAAAGACACAAGAGGAGGAAGAAAAAATGTCAAAGGTACCATATGCTTCAACTGTAGGTAGTTTAATGTATGCCATGGTATGCACGAGACCAAATATTGCACATATTGTAGGAGTTGTTAGCAGGTATATGATTCATCCTAGTGTTGAGCATTGGAATGCAGTAAAATTGATTCTCGGGTATTTGACAAGTACATACAATAAATTTTTATGTTTTGGGGGCTCTAATATTGATTTAAAAGGCTATTTTGACTCAGATTTAGTAGGGGATATTGATACCAGGTGGAGTACCACTGGTTATGTATTTACAATTGGTGGGATAGCAATGAGTTGGATTTATTGATTGCAAAAGGTGGTTACTTTATCCACCATAAAGATAGAGTATGTTGTTGCAAAAAAGGCAGCAAAGGAGATGATATGGATGCAAATTTTCATGGAAGATTTGGGAAAACAATAGGCTAAAAATTACTTGTTTACAGATAGCCAAAGTTTTATACATCCTATAAAAAAAATTTCCTTGCACTCTAAAACCAAACACATACAATTGAGATATCATTTCATTTGGTTAGTATTGGAGGATGGATAGTTCAAGTTGTACAAGATACATACAGATGCCAATCTAGTGGATATGTTTACAAAGGTAGTGACAAGGGAGAAGTTGAGCTCCTCCTCAGCTACGATTGGCCTTCAAGGTTGAATTCAAGTATAATTAAGCAACAGGGTCCAAGGTGATTATTTCCAGTGGGAGTTGTAAGTCAATAGGGACTAAGACACCAACAAGGGCATCTTGGTCCTACTGATGAAATTTGGAGGTTCCAGAAACTGGAATAGAAAGCAAGCAACCTAGACAGGATTTTGAGGCAAAAACCCACAGAGGGACTAAGATGCCAATAAGGTTGTTTTAGTCCTAATAAAGGTTTTTTTTTCTAAAATAACAAAATCTAAGTTGATAACAATGTTCCCAAGTTGCCTACCCAGGGTCCTAATGTTTAGAAATAGGAAAGTGTACAAATGAATGCAAGAAAAATTGACTAATGACAAACAATTGAATGCATTTTTTTCAATTTTGAATGCAATATAAATGTTCCTAAATGCAATTAGAATGATTGACAATGCACTTTTCAATTTTTCAATGAGATAGGATGATGCAAGAAAGCAAAAATGCAACCAATATGCACTTTCACCAATGCAAAATGTGAGAAACCCTAGATTCACTTTCACTAATGCAAGATGCAATGCAAGAATGAATGCAGCCTAGATCTAGGACTTTACTGAACTCCAAATTAGAAAAAAAAATGTCCAAAATGCCGAGTTCACCAAAATGATTAATGGGAAAATGGGTGCTTTATGACTTAGGTCACAGAACACTACTTTTCTCCCATTATCATTCAAGGATGCCCTAAGATCCAAATCGGATTGACTATCAACACAAAGGTGAGTCACTTCTCAACAAGGAGGACCTAGGGAGGTTCCTTAGAGTTCGGGGGTTCACCACCAACCAAAAGCTTGGAAAAGACAACTTGGTATTCAACTCACAAAACCAAGTAATGCAAGCCAAATAATGAGTGCAAATGACAAAAAATGACAAAATTAAGCAATCATCAAGTTAGGGTGTGTGTACTTGGTAAGTCTATAAATGCAAAAATGTTGTCAAAATATGCTAGGAAGGACTAAGAAACCCTTACTATTTTCTTAGTCTCACTACTATTTTTGGGGGTAGATACAGAATCTTTGAATGTAAAAACAAAATCTAAAAGAATCTCTACAAAATACCCTTAGGAGGACTAAGATGCCCTTATTTTTGTCTTAGTCTTTATCTAAATTTTTGTAACTTTGAAATGTGATCCTGAAGTTCAATGTCTACACTTCCTTCTTCTGAGATCCCAGGTCCTAAAACTTCTAGATCTGATTTGTAGGTGAGATTCTATGAAGATGACAACTTTGCAATGCAACTTTGCAACTTCACAACTTTGCACTTCCAATGATCTTCAACCTAAATATGTAAACACAAACACATAAGAGAAAAAACTTATTGATTGTTAGTAAATGGGAGTTTACCTTGGTCAACCCCTTTGTTGGTAATTAATCCATGGAATGAAATAAAATAATGAAGGGAAATGATAAATGAACAAAGTGCTATGTTGCAACTCACCAAACCCTTATTATGAAATATACAAACTTGTGTGAGATAGCTAGCTTGAATGTAGATCTTTACTTGAATGAATACTTGATAGATCTTGACTTGAATTACTTGCTTGAATGAAAATCCTATATCACAAATGTTACCTCAAAAATACACATGATGCAAGAGTGTCCTTGATATGATGCTTGAATCTTGATGATGGTTCCAAATGCTTGATGAATTACTCTTGAATGCTCTTGTGAACTCATACTTGCTATTAGGAATGCTCATTCACCTTCCTAGATGAGAAATGAGTGAAGGAAACTTGTATTTATACTTGTCCATGCTTAATATCCCAAAATTACACCACACCAAGCCAACATATGAATTCATTAATTAAAAGAGGCGAAATCCTACTAAGATTTGAAATTAAATCCTGAAAATAACTTAAGGGGGACTAAGACACCCTAGGTGGCGTGTTAGTTTTGAGGCTTAACACTTGGGGCAAAGAATCCAAAAAAGGGGCCTCTTAAAGGCACATTTGAAAAGAGGGTCCCAAGACCTTTAGAGGACAAAGACACCCTAGGTGACATCTTATTCTCAGTCCAAAAATTGAGGACACAGCCAAAATCATTAAATTATCATTTATCCTTTGATGTTTTTCAGGATTAGCCATGAAAAGATATAATTTATTAGGCTTGTGAATGCAAAATAGGACCAATTAAGACATAAATAAGGATAAATAAAGCAAGGAGGGCCCAAACAAGTGTAAAAATGAAAGGGTATGTATTTTCCTATACTATAGTTCTAATCAGAATCATTTTCCTACTCGACGTGTCTAATGCAGGAGCATTTGGGCATATTGGCAATCAACATCAACTAGAAACAAGTTTCAGGTTTGAATTCAATTTTGGTGTGTTTTGGGGTTAATTTTCCATCTCTCGGCTTTGGAAAAGCTCTTGGTGTGTTCAAATTTCAATAAAGTCATTTTTTATCAAATCATTATTTTAAGGCTCTACATGTAGTTTTCAAAAATTATTTCTTGAAAACTCATAAGGGTTGGAGTAGAATACTTTGGTAGGGGAATTCATCGAGGTTGCACAAAGAATTTGTAAAAAAATCAAAGTTATACATTTTCTAGTTTGAGAGATTTTAATGCTAGAAGTTGGTTAAAATAATGTCAACAATTTTTAAAATTTTAAAATTTCTAAATCTGTGGAGGTTTGGGTGAAATCCTTTCTACAGAGGTCCATTGGATACCATTCCAAGATTGCACACCAATTTTTTTGTGAATCATTGAAAAAAAATTTCACCTACCAATGTGCTTCCAAAGCACCAATTTGATCAATTTTATTTTGGAAAGGTATTATGGATATCATGGAAATTAAATATCAATTTTTATTCATTCATTAATCATTTATCTATTGCATAAATCATATGGGGGGAGTTTGGAGCATAAAAGAGGCTAAAAATCAAGATTTTTAAATTTTTTAAATTCTAATAATAGAGAAAAACGCCCCTTGAGTAAAGGTAGCATTTGGAGGATTACTAGAAGTTTAAATGCCTCATTTAAGGCTAAATAAGCATAGCATATGTAGAGCTATGGGCAATAATGGATGATTTTCAATGCATTTTTCAAGGGTTTTTGAAGAAAAACGTGGGAAGAAGTTTGTGAGTAATGGAAGGAGAAGATATGCTTTTGTAGAGGTATCATTGGGATTTTTCTCTTCCAGGGTTGAACAGCACCAGCGAAGAGAAGATAAGGCACTAGTGTGTGAAAGTTGAAGAAAATGATAAGAGTCATATGAAGGTTTGAACAATAGCAAAGAGAGCTTAGGGTAGTGAGAAGAAGCTACAGGAAGAGCCATGGTTGATTAATCTTGTGTGTAGAATTTTGGATGCTCTATGGTGGCATTTTTATTTTCCATTTGATGTAATTGTCATGAGTTCATTTCATGCAATAAAAAAATCATAGTTTGTTTGCATTTTTTTTTGTATTGTGAGTGTTCTTTGTTGTGGAAAATTTTGCATTGCTTTGTGGGTTTCTGTGAGAAGCTATTTGTTTGCATCATTATATTAATTTTAGCTTTTTATATTCATTTATTAATGAAAAAGTCTAAATTAATGGGAAGAACTTCAAATTTTTAATTTTCTTAACATTATATTATTCTTAGTTTTTATGTGGTAATTTTTTTGAATTAATTTTTTTATTTTCTAACTTTGAATAATTATAATATTTTATTAATTTTAGTTTTTTCATTAATTTTTTTCTTTTTATATTATATTTTCTCCTTTTAAATTTCTTCTATTGGAAACCTATCTTGATTCTTGTGCAACATCTCCCCTCACCTCCTCCTTTATAATTGTTTTTTATCTACAATTTATCCTACTCATAAAACTCTTTTTGCATCTTTATGATGGATCATGGAGTGTGATTTGAAGCATTGATTCAAAAACTAACACACTGTTTAATAAAGAAGCAACAAACTATTATTGATATGTACTATGGAAATATAATGTCTTTGATTGATTGGATTATGTCGCAAAACTAGGTGGTGCTAATGTGGATATTGTTGTCATGATATGCCAACGATATCCTACATGGAGGATTTATTTTTCCAAGATATGAGTGCTTGTACGTAACCATTAAATGTTCTTATCTTCACTGGTATTGGATTTAACAATATCTAGATGTGCACATCACGACAGAGTGCTTATGATAAAGAGTTTCTACCAAGATATGGTTGATGCAAGAGTTGGATATTCTTGATTTTAAGTGAGATGGTGGATTTCGATGAGAGATATGAGATGAAGATGGATCCTTTGATAGTTTGGATAATGAATATTTGATTCTCCAAACTTGGGATTATAAGAAATGAAAGGTGGATATTGAATTTTAAGTGGATTTGGGGCATTTACATTGGTGGACATCTTTGATGGATGGAAATATCTTTTTGATTTTTCCCCATAATTTTTTGACTAATAGAGTTTGATAGGGATTTTTTTCTTTATTTTTATTTAGAATCCATTTTAACTTCATGTGTATATTTTTATTTTTTTATTCAAAGCTTCAATAACTTGCTCTTTTATTTTGTAAGGAGTTTCTTCTTATTGGTCCCAATCAGTGGGTGGAAATATGTGAGGATGAAAATTCATAACATGGATGGTTGAAGTGCTAGCAAGGGTTTTCTTATAAGGACTCTTCATGACTCCCATGTTGATGTTTGTATTAGATATATTTACCCCTAGTATCACAGAGGTATTGTTGACATGATTATATTATTTTATTTTTGAATAACTGATACCTTGATGATTAGGATTGGCGACAAATTACATAGGTTCTAGGATACTCTATTTATGTAGATTTGATCCTTTTCCTTGATAATGCATCCGCTTCCATATTGCAAGTGAATATGATTTTTCTTGAAAACAAGCTTCTAATCCTTCTATACGTTATTGTGAATCTTAAAAGGTAGTAGTAGAAATACTAGATTTTGATTGTTCTTCTAAGTGGGTGTAGGAATCTTCTTCATGGTTGGTTTTTGAAATCTCACTATGAAATTCTATGAATTTTATTATAGCTTGATCATTTGTGAGGATGTTGAGAGTAGGAGAATATTTTTTTGGAGGAGGGTCATCTACATGTCCATTGGAAGTAAGCATCTCATGGGTAGATGTAGGAGTGATTGTTGTATGGATATGGTTTTCTTTTGTGAAATAATGTATGGATTGGAAAAATACTCATTAGATCATGGTAGTGTTTTGGGGATGTAGACTTTTGATCTTGACTTGTTTCCAAGAAAATGTCATTAACATATTGGAAAATTCTCATTAGATCAATGGTAGTATTTTGGGGATATGGATTCCTAATCTTGACTTATTTCAGAGTTATATTCGATAACATATTGGAAAATACTCATTAGATCATTGTAATATTTTGGGGATATGGATTCTTGATATTTATTTTTGTTTGGATTTATCTTCATTATGCTTTGGATTATGTTCTTGGCATGGTTTAAGTTCAAATAATAGATTATCTATAAAATATCTTTGGATACTTTCAACATGCGAGTATGTGTATGATAGATGTTGGCTTAGATTTTTTGCATTAAGCACAAGAGGCGATTAGATGCATGATAGTATTGGATTAAGGATTAATGGATCAAGTTCAAATAATATATTAGGGA
>VDFB02168118.1:146780996-146882008 GCA_007258455.2 Sequoia sempervirens | reverse complement strand
AGCATGGTTATTCACATAATGAGCCTCAAGAAGATCCTTACAAGCATTTTTTTTATCTAAGTGAAAACCCTAACCATGACCATATGGAGATTACTGACGTGAAAAGTGTTTTGTTATACATGGATAAGTTGTTGGCTGACATCAATATGTAGATGAAGTTTGATTTGCAATAGCAAGAGTTGGCTTTCTAAGCCTATCTTTATGAGCAAGAGTTGGAGGCACAAAGGATACAATTTGAAGAAAATATTGAGAGGGAAATAGCTACAAAAAAGGAGTAGATCAAGCTTTTGTTTGCTCAAACACAAAGGCATAAGGTCCAAATAGCTCCTTTCATTCAAGATCAGCTTATTCAAGAGGAGGTTCATAAGTATAAGTTTTTGAGTTTTAATCAAAGTGAGCCTCTTAACCCTCCTAATGTCAAGATTCCAAATATTAGATATCATTTACCACTGCAAGAGCCTATGTTGGCACAATCTAAATTTGTTATTCCTTAAGACCAGCCACTTGAAGAGCCTTTTTCCCTCCAGGAAACTCAAGAAACTCCCCAAGTTTCCCTACCAGATGAATCTGATTAGCCTATCCTTATTTTCCTTTATAAGGGTTGACCTATTGTCTTTCAAGATAACTCACTCTATCCTTATTTTCCTTTATAAGGGTTGACCTATTGTCTTTCAAGATAACTCACTCACCATGAACAAATTTAGCAATATAAATTAAGTGCATACAACTATGGAGCAGTATCAGTTAGAATAGGAAAATATTGAACAAGAAAAGATCTCTCAAGATGAATATCTATATATTTTAACTAATAAGCTTCCTTGTTTTGTTGAAGATGATGAAAATATTGTATTACTTATCTCAAAACATCAGCTAGTACAACAAGATGAAAAGGTAAAAGAGGTTGATCAAGAGAAGCATTCTTTGGTTTGGTTTAATGAATTACCTTCTTTCATTGAAAATGATGAATAAAGTGTGAGTTCACTCTCATCAAGTTAGTTTTAGAGCAACAAGAAGATGTTAAACAATCTGATCAATTGTTGATTGAGGGCAATCAATGTATAATGAAGCCTTGGATCATGAAGAGGAGTACAAAAGTGAACCTTTTGTGGAGTCTAGAAGGTTTGATGAGAGCTGCCATGAGGTAAAAAATAGTCCTCTTTTATCAAAAATCCAAGAAGAACGTTATGAATATTCATTTTGGAATGATCTTTACAATTTTCTTACAAACTTAGATAATGTGAAAGAGGTTTCAATTAGTATGTTTGATGAGCTTCCTAGCTTTATGGATGAAAATGAAAAGAGTGTGTCTATATTAGAATCAATGCCAAGTTTTGAGTAGCAAAATGATGAAAGCCATTTAGATGAGGTGTTGATTAGTGAGAAGATATATGAGAGAAATATTGATTTGAATGATCAAGAGGTTGAGGCACATGCAAGGATTGTGCAAGATGAGAAAGAGAAAAAGCAAGACACTATGTTCCAAGGTATGAGTTTTGATATTTCTTTAAGTTCTCAAAAAAGCAGTCATGAAGATATCTTAGAGAATGTCATGAATGAAGAAACTAATGATCAATTGGATGAAGATTTATGCACAAACATAATAGAGGAGTTTTGTTCAAAGTTCGATGCCATTCTTTCAATTGATTACAATAAAAAATATGGTGTTGAAACAATAGATAACCAACAAGAAAACAACAGTAATATTTTAGGTTTTACACTTTCAAGAGGATGCCCAGTTAGAGGTTTAGCCAACATGATACAACTGATTGTCAATGCTCCTAATGATGATCTCACAACTGAGGAATAGCAGACTTGACTTACTCATCATGCTTGAAAGGTTTAATTTTTTTTCTCTTCTATGGTAGGGAGATAGAACAACAAAACTCAAACACTCTCATTCAAGAACAAACCCTAGAGATCTCAACCTCTAGTGTACAAAGGAGAAGGAGATCTTGCAATAGGGTTGTTCTAGGGATTGATTGTAAACTAATGTGGGATTCACCACCAATCCAGGGCTTGGAATCACAAATACATTGTAATATGTAATGCTTAACCCTAATTTGATGCAATATTTAACTAGATAACCTAGAAATGCATGAAAAATCAAAATAGAAAGTTGTAAGATGAAATGTGTGCACCTGGAAATCTATAGAAGACTAAATGAAAGCATAAAATGTTAAAAATAATAATTTTAAGGCCTCATAATACTCATACACCAGTTTGAGTGATGTAGTCCTTGATCTGGGTTTTTGTACAAAAATTGGAATCTAGCAGATGGGTATCTGAAATTGCAAAAACCTAGAAATTGACTTAAATTAGGACTCAAACACCAGAACTGGCATATCAGTCTATTTGGGGTTTTCTAAAGCTTTAAAGATTGAATTTGGTCTTCAATGTATTCTTTGCAATTCCTAATTGATTTCCAAATCTGAAACTCTGATTTGTAACTTGTAGAAGTCTTCCAAGTATCTATAATGCAAGGTGACAACTTTGACAACTTTAGACACTTTGAAAACTTTCTCCAATCTTTCTCTTCAATGTTCCTTCAACCTAAACCTACAAATCACACACTAAAGAGAGGGAAAAATGTTGTTTGGTTAGTGAATAGGGGTTTGCTTTGGTCAAACCCCATTTTAGTAATCAAACCTTGAAATGAAATGAAATAGGAATGGAGAAAGATGAATTAAAAAAATATGATGTTGCAACTCACCAAACCCTAGAAATAAGAGGTTGCAAACATGTATGAGATGGATCCAATGGATGTAGATCTTAACTCTCACTTGAATAGCATACATCTTGAATGAAATACTAGCTTGAATCATAAAACCCTACAACACAATAGTTAGCTCCAAAATAAACATGATGCATGAAGACTTTGACATGATGCTTGAATGATTCTCTAAAATGCTTGACAATCTACCCTTGAATTCTATTGCAAACACTTGTATGATCTTATGAACTCAAATTTTCTATAGGAATGCTCATTCAATTTTCTAGGTGTAAAATGATTGAAAGAGACTTGTATTTATACTTAATTATGCCAAAATACTCGAAATTACAACACTACAAGCCGACATCAGATCTAGGTGGATTAAATCCTGCCAAGAATTTGAATTTATTTTAGTTTTGGGCCACAAAGGACTCATACGCCCAAGGTGGCATATGAGTCCCATTAGGCATAATTTATGAGGCCAAATTCAAAATTCCTTAGAAAGGTGTAAAATTAGGATCGAGACGCAAAACCCTGGGAGGGAATCATATGCCCAAGGTTGTGTATGGATTCCATACCACCACATCTAGGCCACACAACCTAAAACCACCTGAATTATGATTGTATGTTGGTTTGTGTTAGGATTATCCCTAAAAATATGTGTTAAATGAGGTGTGTGGATGCAAAATAAGGCCAATTAAAGCATAAAGAAGCCCAATTATTAATAACCCTAGAAAAGTGTCAAAGTGTGTTACAACAGTTTGCAACACCTTAAAATAAGGCATGATTAAGTTTATTTATTTTACAAGGTCCCAAGACCTAATGTGAGTGTGTTAAGCATCATTAAGATTAATTTTATAAGGAGGGCCCAAACAAGTGTGAAAATGTCATTGACGACATTTTTTGACACTACATTTAGCCCCCACTTTAGTGAGAGGATGAACTTGCTTCAAAATCACACTAAAGTAGATGAAATTGCATCAAGAGGGGTCCAAACACACCAATGCCATTAGGATAGGATGACAATGATCAAGAGGGGTGATCAAGCCCCCGGGATCAAGATCCCATGGAAAACCAACATAGGCACAAAATAACACACATGAAAATGATATAAAGAGCATCATAAAAGGTACAAGAGTACACTAGCAAAGGGAAAAGAAAAAAGAAAAGAAAAATGGGGCCGGATAAAGCCCGTTGAACATCGTGATGTCGATTAGATCTAGGTTGTTTTTCCAAAAAATACAAGCTCACTCTGAGGAAACAGAACTTCAGGCTGTCTGTTGGGTGAGGATCTGAAAGAAGTGAGACAAATACACACATGACCATTATACACTCACACTCACATGTGAGTGGCTAAGGGAAAGTCATATCTCAATTAGGCTTCTCATCAAACCATACCAAAGTTATACCTTTTGATAACTTTGATAAGGCACCACACAAAAAATGAACTTTCAGCTTCATGAGAAAAGAAAACTTTGTATGCTTGGAGCTCATGAAAAAACAATGAACTTTGAGCTTCATCATGCAAGCAAAGCTTTGTGTGCTTGGAACTCATGAACAAATAGGATGGATCAATTGGAATGCAAAGTGTGTTATGCAAGGTGGCCATATAACAGAAATTGCAAATGCAATATAGTGTAAGGTATGTTCAAAGGAGTCTTGCTTAGTTCATGTGAGGTCTTATCTCAAGGAACATTGTGACTAATGTCTCCAAGAGAGGACCAATCAGAATGAAAGATTCACAGCAAGGATGCAATGTGTCACATCAAGAGCCACTAAGAGGAATATAATATGCTAAGAGAGATCCACACCTTAGTGATCACACTCAATTTCAACCACAAAGAGAAGGCATCACATAAGGAAGAAGACTACACCATGAAACATGAAAATTCAAAGGAATAATGTCAATTTATGCCTCCACTTTAAAGAAATTTCTAAATAGAGTGCTATGAGGAAATTACTTTAGAGTAATAATGATAAATGCTAACAATAAAGAGAACATGAGAGCCAATTGGAAAGCCCTATTCCAAGTCCTTATTTTTCTAAATAAAGAAGCTATGAAATGAAAAGAAGGGTTTCCCCAAATGAACTCAAACACATGAGGGATCTATGGATTTGGGGTCAGGTATGTTTTCTTGCTACAATTTTCTTAGAGGCTTCAGGCTGTCATCATTCCCCAAATGCATAGAATTGGAAGAATGACACAAAGAGAGCAAAACAAGAAAAATTTTAGGCCAACATGGAATAGACATGAATGTCTCAATGCCTTGCGTCATCCCAAAAATGGAAACACAAGACAAAGAAAAGAAATAAAGAAAAGCAAAGGAAAAGCTTTTGGTTCAACATGGAAGAGAAATGAATGTCTTGATGCTTTGCATCATCTCCAAAAGGAAAATACAAGACAAATGAAAAAGATGAAAAAAAAAAAATTTGGTTCAACATGTAAGAGACATGAATGTCCCAATGCCTTGTGTCATCCCCAAAAGGAAAATACAAGAGAAATGGAAAAAAAAAAAGTGAAAAGATGTATGACATAGATAAGAATGAAGGTACAAATAGAGGAATTCCACAAAGAAAGAGAACATCAAACAAAACATCATTGGGGATAAAATCATGCACATGCAATCTCATAAAAGAAAATTAAAAATAAATGATGTAAAAGACTAGTAAGGAACATGCAATTCAACCTAGCCAAAGGGACAATGATAAATGCACTACTAGGAAAAGGCTATCTACTTCTTTCCCCCACTATGTGTAAGACAAGAATGAGCTGAGGTAGGTGGTGGGAAAGAGCTCCTTGAATTTTGAAATGGTTTGCAATAAATGTATAACTTGTAATGTTGACAATTTTATTATTCTTCAACTATTACATGGCAAGGAGAGAAGGGTCCCACTTTAAGGGAGTATTTCTATGATGTCAAATTGTTGAAGGATCCTTATTAAAGTACGAAATTAATTAGTAAGATGTCTAAGAGTTCGATGGTATGCACAATAATTCGTGTTATCCTTAGAAAGTTTGCTTCTAATAGGGGGTGGTAGTTTAAGCCGACATGTGTTTATAAGGTGTTCCATCTTTCAATCAATTGTTATTTGAGTATGTAAGAATGGTAATGGCTTGATCTTGTAAGGTCTTTTATTTTTTCTAGATTCACTAACTTCTCAATTTAATTGTTGAGGAGGAGGACCTAGGACGATCCTATCATCCTTAGAGTCATTATGAATCATTGGTTGTTCTTTAGGAAGGAGGATACGCATATTAGTGGGAAGATCTTGATATCCTAACCCTTTAGTAATTTCAATTGATATTTTCTCTAAAATTTGATGAATTTAATGTTCACTTGTTGTTTCACATCCTTTTTTTCTTAAGATTATGAATCCTTTACCATATATCTCTTCAAGGTTGATGGGAGTGTTTGTTACCTTGTTAGCATAGAATGGTTGAGTGTTTGCATGCTTAAAGGAACTAGGTTCACCTATTACAGGGAACTTAGGTTCAACTTTTGTCTCAACTTCAGGATGTAAGTAACTAAACATCTCAAATGGTGATATTATAGGGGGTGTTGGTTGTTCCATTGATGTATAAAATGATGCATTAGCTTTAAGGTTGTTAAGGAAATAATTTAGGAATTTATTCATGTTGTCATCATCTTCTTCAATTATGTCAATATCACAAGGAGGAAATGCATTAGGACATCAGTGAGCATGAGGAAGTTCAATTTCATTAGGGTCATTTCTAAAATCACAACTTGACACATCCACTAAGAACTTCAAGGAAATCCATAGTTTACCAAAGCACATATCCATGATGAAATGTAATGCAAATATCAGATTCTAACAAGGTAACTATGCAATGATCTTAAATGAAATATTCTAGATGCAATGTCAAACTAAATGAAATAGAAAATATTTAAATTGAAACAAGAAGTTTTTAACAGTAAATAGGAGCACAAAAACAAAGTTTTAAATTCTGGAAAATGCAGTGTAGAATATGCACTAGAACTAAATCACCTAGAGGGGTTTCTAAGTCCCAATGAGGGTTATTTTAAAAAAAATCATAAAATTTCAAGTGATTTTTATGCTTTTTAGTTTGTATGATCTGTAAACTAAATGCAAATGTGGATTTTATATGATTTTCAATTATTTGAGATACAAAAATCCAACCTATATACACTTTCACTAATGCAAAATTAGAAACCCTAGGATATCAATTAACTAATGTAAACCCTAATGCAATGTTAATGCAAGAAATATCTAGGATGATGATTGTTGTGCCTTCAGCACACATGCCCTGTTTAGAACAAGGACCCTCTCTTTCCTTTGCCTAACTGGGTCGCTTTTGTTGCCACCTCATTTTGTGTGCCCCCTACTTGGTGTTCAAAATGGTCAGTGAGCTTTAGGGAAGTCATCTCGAGTTGACCAGTTTTTTCCTCCTCAATTTTTCAAGGTTTTGAATCCTTATGGAATCCCACTAGTTGTTTGCCTTAGCTTTCCAAAGTTGGCATCCCTAGAGCCCATCGAGCCACCCCTACTAGGTTTCCATTTCCTCACAACTATCTCAAATGGCCTTTCTCTACTGGATTTCCTTCCATTGGAACCTAGAGCTCTCATCGCTATCTGTTTACCACTGAATTATCAAATGGGCATCAGCCGGCTATCGCCTGCCTGGTGGGTCCCGAAAATCCCACCGCTATTTTCAAATGACAGCCTACCAACCCAACATCCATTGTACAATCATTAATGTAGGGAATTTAATGTGTTATTTTCTATAAATAGCAAAGTTTGAGTTGTTATTGTCACCATGTTAGTTGATCAAAATGAGTTAGAGAGCCATCTTCCAACACTGCCTTCAATCCCAACAAGTCTCATAGTTGATTCAACGCATTCGCTAACTGATTTTTCACCTCCTCCATCATATTCTTGAGGTGATTTTTTCATCCCTTGCCCTCCATTATGTTTTCTTTGATTTCAAAAAGATTGATGAGCTTGAAGAGAAAAAAAACTTGATAACTACGTAGAGAAAACCAAACTGCATAAAACCCATATGTTAAAATCTTGGCAAACTTCATAAATTACCCATTATCCAATCTTAGAACCTTGACTCCCCAGTGCCATTCTTCAGCCAGAGCATTCATGCTATGTGGGCCCATGAACTCCAGTTTCCTTCACAAATGTTAGAAGTTAAACTAAACTTTGACAACGGATGACCCCTCTGGGTCCATCCTAGCGGGAGGACACTCCTCCTTCGCTGCCCAAAACTTAGCAAAATTCATAAGTGAAAATGAGGAGTCATCAAAACCATTCAGTTCTGCCCCCATAGGATTTTTTTCCCCAGGGTGCCACTCATGACCCACCATTCCAAACAGCTTTCAGACCCCAGCTTTCTAATGGTTGGACCCTGCTCTTCCAATTTCCCTATGATTAAACTCTTGTGAAATCTTAAATCATGGCCTGTCCTGGGTCTCATATTGTGGACTTCCATTGGCAGAGTTTCGTTGATGTTTTTCCTTCCAAAGTGGATTTTACAGTCTATCTATCCAACCGTCAATCCTAAACTTTCCCTCATCGGCCACCTTCATTTTTCCCTCCAAATAACCAAGTGACATCATCCTTTCAGGCCCCACCTCACAAACTTCCTCCCGTAGGCCGCCATAGTGAGATCGCCATTCTCAAATGGATTTTGAAGGACAACCTTCCACCCTCCAGGTCCCAACTCCATCTCAATCGTTTGAATGAAAAAATTCAAAATTGCTAAGTGTTCAACCTTCAGCAGGTTTCCCCTATTGGGTTGTTGTCACCAAGACTCCATCTATGCTCCGTTGTGTTCAAACAGAAAACTACCTCTGCCCTTTCGGTGCCTAAAACCTGACTACTCCATTTCCTTTGCATCCTCCAACAACAAATGAAGTACAAATTATAGTCCCATCTCCATCCGGACTTGATGTCGCGGGCCACCTCCATTGGACCACCATGTGACTTTTGTTGCCTCAAACGATGATGACCTAGTGGCCTTCCACTCTTTCCAACCCGAAGTTCCCAAATGACAACCTAACTATTAACTACCTTCTAGAGCCATGGGTCCTGCCTAGTAGAACTCCACCCATAGGACATCATCTTGCCAAAGTCATTCTCAATGACAGACTCTAAATAGCAAAGCTTCCTCCTAGTCTCGATTGCTCAAAAGGAGATCTTAACACCCTTAAATCTTCAAAGTGACTTAGACCCACATGCCAAAATGGGGCATCCTCCCTGATGGACCCTACAAACTACCCAAATCTAAAGGCAGGTTGGGATAGGTGAGTCATTGTGCCCTAATTGTCATCCCTCCTATAGTTCCTCCAAATGACCATCAGCCTAAGGATGTTCAATCCTTAGAACCTGAACTAATCAAACTCCCTACTGCAAAATGCTAATGTCAATCTGAAAATGTAGGATTCTTAAATGGTGATTTACCCAATCTGACATCATTTTATATGGATTTGGCTAACTTTCCCATATTTTCATACTTGAATGTACTCACCTCTCTTTCGCCTACGGGGATGCCTATGGAATTAGGTCGCGGGACCTTGAGGCGGTACAGAAGGACAAAGGGAAAGCGGCCGAAGGCACCCCACAAGAAGAGCCAGGAGATAAAAGACCAAGGGAAGTAAATCAAACCTTGAAATGAAATGAAATAGGAATGGAGAATGATGAATGAACAAAATATGATGTTGCAATTCACCAAACCCTAGCAATAAAAGGCTACAAACAAGTATGAGATGGTTCCAATGGATGTAGATCTTGACTCTCACTTGAATAGGATAGATCTTGAATGAAATGTTGGCTTGAATCATAAAACCCTACATCACAATTATTAGCTCCAAAAACAACATGACACATGAAGACTTTGACATGTGATGCTTGATGCTTGATGCTTGAACGATGCTCTAAATTGCCTGATAATCTACACTTGAATGCTCTTGTGAATTCAAATTTTCTATAGGAATGCTCATTAAACTTTCTAGGTGTAAAATGAGTGAAATAAACTTGTATTTATACTTAATTATGCAAAAATTCCCAAAATTACAACACTACAAGTTGACATTAGATCTAGGAGGATATCCAGCCATCAATTTGAATTAATTTTAACTTTTGGGCCACATGGGACTCATACACCCAAGGTGGCATATGAGTCCCATTAGGCATAATTTATGGAACCAAATTCAAAAATGCTTAGAAAGGTGTAAAATCAAGATCAAAACCCAAAACACTAGGTGGGACTCATACACCCAAGGTGGTGTATGAGTCCCATACCACCAAATCTAGGCCACACAACCTAAAAACACTTGAATTATGATTGGATTTTGATTTGTGTCAAGATTATCCTCAAAAGCATGCATTAAATGAGGCTAGTGGATGTAAAAAAAGGCTAATTAAAGCATAAAGAATCCCAATTATTAATAACAACCATAGAAAAGTGTGAAAGTGTGTTACAACATTTTGCAACACCTTAAAATAAGGCATGATTAAGTTTATTTAGTTTACAAGGGCCCAAGACCTAATGTGAGTTTGTTAAACACATTACAATACTAAGTCAAGGCATCATTAAGCTTAATTTTATGAGGGCCCAAACAAGTGTGAAAAATTCACCAACAACATTTTTTGACACTACAATGCCAAATCAGCAATATGTTTGATCAAATTCAAGAGGTGAGTGAGTTTTGTTATGTTCTTCAAGAAGCATTGCAGTAGTTTGTGGGTTATCTTCTTGATCATCATCTCTTATGAGTAGTTCATAAACATGTAATGCATCCTTTGTTGGTTCGAAGTGGGAGTTATTTTATAATGCTAGCTAATGGATTTTCTTAGCATCATCGTTTGTTGGTTAGAGTAGGTTAGAGTAGGTTTTTTTTTCAAATAAGGTGTTGTTCCAATGTTTTAGTTTAGTTGGTAGGTGGTTGTTGCTATTCAATGTTTCTAACAGTTGTGTTAAGGTCTGATTTTCAGTCTTTTCAAGTCATATACTAACTACTATGCCCAATGGATGCTAAGGCTACTGGTTCTTTATGTTTAGCAATAAAACACCCTTGAAAGTCACCAAGAATGTAATACATATTTTCATAAGTCTTAGGAAATTGTTTTAAATCAAATTTAGATATTTGTTTTAAATATTTTATGTCTTAAGGTCTTTTTTTTAAAAGGAAAGAGTTAATATTTTATTCTAAAAAAGCTTGTTAAAATATTTTTATCAAAAATATTGAAGATTATGTCTATGCCAAGGTGTAGAAAACAATGATTTCACATGTAAGGGAAAAAAGAGAGAAAAACCCAGAAGTAAATACCAAGTTTCATAGAAAGGAGAGAATGTAATGTTTGGGTGCTAAAGATAAAAGGAAAAAGTGAAAACATGGATAAAACTTCACGTTGAAGTGGAGTTAGGGTTTTATTGATGTCGGAACTGAAGATGGTTAGAGCTTGAATGAAGGATATTTTAGTTATCATGCACATCAAGAGGTCAAGCAACAAGGGGTTTCAACTATTGGAGCTCCTTACATAGTAGTCATAAGGTTTTTATGGAAGCCAACAAGAGAAAGAGAGCCATGTAAATGTGATGCCACGAGTTTTATGTCCAAAATCTTCAATGCTTTATGTGAAAGGAGGTTTGATTCATCGTCAAGACATGAAAACCAACACTAAGATAAGTTGCTAGTTTCAATATATGCAAACTTTTATTTTCATCTTTACTTTCTTTTAAATGTTGGTTACTTGTATAAGTTTTGAGTTCCCAAAGATGTAAGAAAAAAATCAGAAAAACCCATAGAGGACCCTAAAACTCAATAACTAAGAGGTTTTGAATTTTTTAGTGATCTTCAATAAGGGAAAAATATAGCATGAAAATCAATCAAAGAACCTAATACATGAGGGCAGTCATTGTCTAGGAAGATTTTTAGGCTGAAGGATATTGGTTGTGTAAGGGTTTATATGTGCTTTCACTAAGGGTAGACAGTTTGGATAGTCAAGAAAATGAGAGAAAATATTCATTAACATAGTTTTGAAATTGAAAGGAGAGTCTCTAAATGCATGAAAAATGAGGTAGGAAATCAGTGATTTGATAAGAGTGAGTACTAGGTTATATCAAAGATAAGCTCCCTATTCTAAACACATCCATTTAAAAGGAAAACCCAACCATTAACAATGAAGGATACCATAAGATGAATCTTAAGTATATAAGGTAGGAAGGAGGCACAGTTTTTTTTGGAATAAGTCTCAAGACTGAGATAATATTATGGATAAGGTAGTGATGATAGAACCCTAGGATGCATACATATAGTCATAACCTATAGACACAGTTGGATACTGCATGACTAATGTTAGATAGAAGCTAGTGAGTAGTCAAAAAGCAATGATCTCATTGTAGGACACAATGAATTTGTAAAACACAAATAAGGATAGTGTCAAAGCAATAGATCAATAGCAATGAAGAAAAGACAATCACTTAGGAACAAGCATGACAGTCATAAGAAAGTTTTCAATGTTCCTATACAAAGTCTAAAAGCAAAAAAAGAAAATCAAAATAAAGGTTAGGTAGTGTATCCTCCACCTTCAAAATTCAAGATGAAATCCATGAAAGTGTGTTCCATTAAAATCTTATTTTAAGATAAAAACTGGATCATTAATGGAGATTACAATCAAGGCATTGCATAGTCAAACATGGCAATGTTCAAGAAGGTATAACATTAAAGGAGATATTGCAACCATCCTTTTCAGAGAATACAAAAAGAGAGAAAGAATTGTGGATTTTTTTCTTTATATTCTAAAATAGATATGAACACAAAGAAAAATGAAACACCCTTGTCTCAAAATGGTGGTTTTGTTGAGACAAGTCACCTAATGTTGAGAGTTGTGGAATAGTTTCTAGGCTATATAGCAAAGCATGAAAATAAATGGACAAAAGGAGACTATCCAAAGAGGTCAAAGGAATGATTAATCTTTATATGTCAAATCCATGGTTTCAATGTAAAACCATACAAAAATATTGACAAGATTCCATTGCATGATAACTTCAATAGCATGAAATTAGGGTGATCAATGTACAAGAGAAAAGTGCAAAGACAATAAGGTTTATATAATCATGGTCCAAAATACGTTGCATTGTTCAGGTTATGTGAAATCAAATATTAATTCCTTTTGTAAAATCTCTAACCATCATGAAGAGAGGACTATTTAAAAAAAGAGGGTAGATATTCACCAATATCATAGTTATTATAGTAGTGAAGCATCATTATAAAAGGCCCTTAGCAAAATAGCACCCTATAACTCTTCCAAAGGTTTTGTTAAAGAGATAAATGCAAGGTTTTGTATGGAAAATGAATGAGAGCCTAAGAAGGATGCAACAAAGGATTGTGTCAAAAAGATCATAATAGAACTTGAGTTATATATGATAGTCTATACATGTTTTCAGACCATAGTAAGACTATTTCATCATTACAAGCATATTGGAATTATAAGATGTTTGAATTCCTCAAAAGGGTAGGTTAAAATACTAATGAAAAAAATGCAAGAAACACAATGTAAGGGCAGCAAATGATACAAATGAGCAGCCCTAAGATGCAAATGTTGTATGGTATAGAGAGGCCATAAAAAGATGGGATAGTTCATAGTGAAGAAGACAGTCATACGAAAGTTGGACAAAGATAACAAGGTTATCTAAGGGAGTTTGGAGAGCATTCAAATAGCATTGAAAGGAGTAGCATTCACCATCTACTAAATCACTCGCCATGGGGAAGAGAATACATTGATCTAAGCTAGAAATGAATAATTACTTCTGAACATAAGAGTGTAGTGAAAGACTAAGAATAGTGAAGATATTCATAAGGAGTAACTCTTACAAGGGCGATTACAATCAGTCACTCAGCTATCAAAATAATTACTTGACAATCACAAAAAAAATAAAAAGCCAATCTAATGATCAAAATAGTCATCAGTTTATGAGGACATAATGGACTATTTGCATTGGAAATGAATAATCTACCATGAAAAGAGGAAAAGGGTAGCCTATTGTCACAGACGAACTTTTGCAAACAAATTCTCACAAGTAAAAAATCATACAAGGGTATCTATGAGTTCTCACAAGTTGATTCATCTTCATGCTCAGTCATCATGAACTTATAGGTAGTTTTGGCCTATTTTAGGGAACCTCATGGTCATAACTGAAGTAAAATGGAGTTAGAGCCTAAAATCATACAAATTGGAGTAGTTTGGAGCCCTTAAATTAAGTATTTTTCCCCTTATTCTCCCAACAATTATTTGGATCATGCAAGTGTAGATAAGAGTAGTTAGATGCCTAAAATGAAGGGATTTTGGGGAACATGTAGTAGTTATATTGGATTTCAAGACCCCACATTGTTCTAGTATCAGTTACAACAAGTTTTCAACCTACAAACAACCAGTTTGGAGTAGTTATAAGGTGTTTTTTAGTGTTTTTTTTATTTTGCAAGACCCAAGCCTGATTGATCATGCAAGTTGGAGGAGATTTCAAGAAAGGGGGACAATTAGTTCATCTTCAGTCTCCCTTTTTAGTCAGAAGTCAAGCTTGTCTTCCATATCGTCTTTTATTCTTCCTTTCTAAAGATAGTTCTTTCTTTCCTATTTTTTCTTTAGGAAAAAGAGATGCATTGTAACTCCTTTTGAGAAATATAGAATCTACCTAGAAAAATTATGTATACTCAATTAGTTTTTGGATTTGTATCAGCTAAAGCAACTTATTATTAATAAAATTTAAGTTATTTTACCTTCTCAATTTATGTTCTATTGTGTGTGCATGGGTGATTGATACATATTTTCTACGATTAATTACTAGACCTCAAATATGATGCATAATTCCAACACCTTTAAGCAGGAAATCTATGTTTATGCAAGTCATAAGATTGTATCATAAAAGCTAGAATTTTTGCTATGAGATTGCTCTTAGTTTTGCTTCTAAAGTTACAAGAATTTAACCTACTTATGAAATACTGATGTGTGAGCATATATATCATTGAATTATGTGAATCACTAGCTGAATAATTGGGAGTTTGTGTTAAAGCAATAGGTATAGGTTTTAGTTCATTGGTGCATCACATCCTAGGGTTAGGAAATCTTTCCAATTCTAGTTCTTCTATCCCTTTTCCCAACCAAGCAATAACTTGTAGGAGGTTTTCAAAGGGAACCAACCCATAATTTGGAGGTTCATCCTCATCTTAGGCAACCCACAATCCTAATGATGTCCCCATGTTGCACAGGATTGTCGAGCTTTAAAGCTTAGCATTCAAGGTGCAATCCTTCTTGATAACAATTATAATATACATTCCACATCTTTAATTCCTCATATATTGTCTTCTATTTGGTAAATTTATTTAATGTTAAAATTATATTAATATTACAATATAAACTTATATTTTAATGCAAAGATTAAAAATGGAAAAATGGTAAAGTCTATAAGGTTAACTATTATGTTTATAAGGTAACATATTAATATAATGTAAAGAATAATATTTGTAAAATATATTAATTTCATGTTGAAAAAAATATTTTTTAATTTTCAATGTTTGTAATATTATATGATGCAGGAGCATTCGGGTAGTGGCAATCAACATCAACCAAAAACAAGCTTCAAGTTTGAATTTAGTTTTGGTGTGATTTGGGGTTCATTTGACATCTCTCAACTTTGGAAAAGCTCTTGGTGTGTTCAAATTTGAATAAAGTCATTTTTTATCAAATCATTGTTTTAAGGTTTTGTAGGTAGTTTTCAAAAAAAAAAATTGGAAATCTCATAAGGATTGGAGTAGAATACTTTGGTAGGGACATTCATGGAGATGGCACATAGAATTTTAAAAAAGAATCGAAGTAATGCATTTTCTAGTTTGGGATATTTTAATGATAGAAGTTGGTTAAAATAATGTCAGCTATTTTAAAAATGTTTAAAATTTCTAAATCTATGAAGGCTTGGATGAAATCATTTTGTAGAGGTCGATTGGATACCATTCCAAGATTGCATGCCGATTTTTGTGTGAATTAGAGAACTTTCATTTTTTCACCTACCAGTACACTTCCAAAGCACCAATTTGATCAATTTTATTTTGGGAAGGTATTATGGATATCATGGAAATTAAATATCATTTAAATTATTCATTCATTAATCATTTATCTATTGCATAATCATAATGGGGGAGTTTGGAGCATAAAAGAGGTTGAAAATCAATATTTTAAAAAAAATTAAATTCTCATAATAGAGAAAAATGCCCCTTGAATAAAGGTGGCATTGAAAGGATTTTCTAAAAGTTTAAATATCTCAATTAAGGCTAAATAAACATAGCATATGCAGAGCTATTATTGTGGGGGAGTTGGGAGCCCATTCTAGGGCAATAATGGATGATTTTTAATACATTTTTTCAATGGTTTTTGAAGAAAACATAGGAAGAAGTTTGTGAGGAATGGAAAGGAGAAGATATACCTCTATAGAGGTATCATTAGGATTTTTGTGTTGTAAGGTTGAGAAGCACCAATGAAGAGAAGATAAGGCAATGGTATTTGTGAGAGGTGAAGAAAAATATAAGTCATATGAAGGTTTGAACAATAGTGAAGAGAGCTTGGGGCAGCAAGAAGAGACTACAAGAAGAGCCATGTTTCATTAATCTTGTGTGTAGATTTTTGTATGCTCTATGGTGGCATTTAATTTTTTCATTTGATGTAATTTTCATGAGTTGATTTCATTCAATAAAAATAATCGGATTTTTTTTGTTTTTTTTTTTGTATTGTGAGTGCTCTTTGTTGTAGCAGAGTTTGCATTACATTGTGGATTTTTGTGAGAAGCTATTTGTTTGCATTAGTGGTATCAGAGCCAGTGATCATGAGTGTGTGGGTAGATCACCAAATGTGAGGTAGCCTACACAAAGACCTATAGTTAGAGAAGAGGTGGTGGTTGTGGAAAGATCAAAAGGATTGTTGCAGGTAGGAGAGAAGCCCTGAGCATTTGAGAGCTAGGAAGCCACAAAGGAAATGTCTTTGCAAATTACAGAGCATATGATGTGAGTTGAGAAAATTGCAGCAGTTGCGAAGATGGGATGGGTCTTAAGGAGGACCATAAGAATTTTATTCTAGGAACAATATTGGGAAAAAGTGGAAAATAAGAAGCACTGTGAAGAGTTTGAAAAACTCTAGGCTTAAGTGAATATACTAGAAAAGAAGATTAAAAAGAAAATGAGAATGTGGGAAGAGAGATATGGGAAGAAGAATGTTCTCTTAGAAAAGGATGGTGAAAAGAAGAGAATAAAGAAAGAGTGTTGCAGCCCTTTAGTAGGGGTTGAATGTGAGAAAGAATATGTGGGGGTAGCCCACACAAGTGAAGAAGATGATGAGGTGCAAGTTGTAGAGATATCAAGTGAATGGAGTGCATTTTCTGAAGTGGATGAAGAGTGTTTGCAATCAAAAATTGTGAACATGGATGGTCCTAAGTTTGACAAGTGGGCTGGTGAGGAAGAGGATGATTTGATAATGCACTTGGAAGCAATTGAAAGGGAGTGGAATGAGAAAATTTTAGCTAACAAAAAGGTTGCAGCCAAAGGTAATGAGGTAATTTCTGATTTATATGTTTTTTATGATGAGAAAAATGATGTAGTTGCAATAGTAGATGTGTTGGAGATAGGTGAGAGTGATGAGCAATATCTGAATGTGAATTTGGATTTTATTGATGATTCCTTGATTGAGAATGATGAAGGCGAAGATTCACTGATAGAAGAACTTGATTACTTGTTGTAGAAGGTGGATGATATGTCACAAGATTATTATTATAACATTGTTTTGGGTTTAGAAAATCAGTTTGTAGTAGTCTAGAGTGTCTTTCTAAAGGAAACAACAAAGTGACAAGTTGCATTGAAGACAAGGAAAAAGAAGAAGAAGGTAAATTTTTATTTTAAGCTTAGAGGTGATGACTATTTACCATTTAAAGAAGAGTTTGCAATAATAGAAAATGAGGTTGTAGTTGTGAAAGGGTATAGGAATGTTGCATGCTTGTGAATAGAGGTTGTAGATGATGGTGCAAGAGGAAATTGGTGAAGGTGGTCAGTTTGTGGTGGGTTGGATCCCACAAAGAAGGAAAGGAGGAAACAAGAGATATGGTGAAGGAGGATGGCCTATGGTGGATGTGATTCCATGAAAATATTGATGAATAGAGTGCACAATTGGTGGAGGAGAATGGCATGTATCTTAGCTAAGTGTTGGAAGATGCAGAGGAAGAATTTTTTTTTCCTAAATCATTGATGCAGTTCCCTTCAAGTTATCCACAACTTGAAAGAGTATTCCTACTACTCCACTCCATTTTGTGAGTTCTTGAACTCTAGGAAAATGGATGCTTTATGGCTTAGGTCATAGAACATGACTTTTCTCCCATTATCATTCAAGGATGCCCTGGGATCCAAATTGGATTGACTATCAACACAAAGGTGAGTCACTTCTCAACAAGGAAGACCTAGGGAGGATCCTTAGGCCTTAGGGGGTTCACCACTAGCCAAAATCTTGGAAAAGTAAACTTGATATTCAAATCACAAAACCTAGTAATGTAAGCCAAATAATGAGTGCAAATGACAAAATTAAGCAATTAGCAAGTTAGGGTGTGTGTATCTGGGGAGTTTGGAAATGTGATGAGGATTCTATAAATTCAAAAATGTTATCAAAATATGCTACTGAGGACTAAGACGCCCTTACTGTTGTCTTAGTCCCACTGCTATTTTTTAGGGAAGATGTGGAATCTTCAGATGTCGAAACAAAATATAAAATTCTCTGTAAAATACCATTGGGAGGACTAAGATTTCCTTACTATTGTCTTAGTCTTGATCTAAATTTTTGCAACTTTGAAATATGATCCTAAGGTTCAATGTTTGCACTTCCTTCTTCTTAGATCTTAGGTCCTGAAACTTCTAGATCTGATCTATAGGTGAGATTTTGTGAAGATGACAACTTTGCAAAGCAACTTTGAAACTTTACAACTTTACAACTTTTCACTTTAAATGATCTTCAAACTAAATTTGCAAACACAAACACACAAGAGAGGAAAAACTTGTTGATTCTTAGTAAATAGGGGTTTTCCTTGGTCAAACTCCTTGTTGGTAATTAAACCCTAGAATGAAATGAAACAATGAAGGGAAATGATGAATGAACAAAGTTCTATGTTGCAACTCACCAAACCCTTGTTATGAAATCTGCAAACTTGTGTGATATGGCTAGCTTCAATGTAGATCTTGACTTGAATGAATTTTTGATAGATCTTGACTTGAATTTCTTGCTTGAATGAAAATCCTACATCACAAATGTTAGCTCAAAAACACACATGATGCAAGAATATCCTTGATATGATACTTGAATCTTGATGATGGCTCCAAATGCTTGATGAATTTCTCTTGAAAGATCTTGTGAACTCAAATTTGCTATTAGGAATGCCCATGCAACTTGATAGATGAGAAATGAGTGAAAGAACCTTGTATTTAAACTTATCCATGCTTAATATCTTGAAATTACACCACACCAAGCTGACATATGAATTCATTAATTAAAGGAGGCTAAATCCCACCAAGATTTGAAATTAAATCTTGAAAATAACTTAAGGGGGACTAAGATTCCCTAGGTTGCATCTTAGTCTTGAGGCTTAACACTCGAGGAACAGACCTCAAAAAGGGGCCTATTTAAGGAACATTTGAAAAGAGGGTCCCAAGACCTTTGGAGGACAAAGAAAACCTAGGTCACATCTTAGTCCTAGTCCAAAAATCAAGGACACACAGCTAGAATCATTAAATTATCATTTATCTTGTGATTTTTATCAGGGTTAGCCATGAAAAGATATAATTTATTAGGCTTGTGGATACAAAATTGAACCAATTAAGACATAAATAAGGATAAATAAAGTAAGCAGGGCCCAAACAAGTGTGAAAATGCAAGGGTATGCATTTTCTGATGCTAGATTTATCCCCCACTTTAGTGAGAAGATGAACTTGCTTCAAACTCATAATAAAATATCCAACCACACAATCAAGAGGGGTTCAAATGTACAAATTCTAGTAAGATAGCGTGGCAATGACCAAGAGGGTGGCCATGCCCCTAGGATCAATATCTTATGGCAGACCAACATAGGCACAAAGGAACACATTTGTGGATGATATATGAAGCCATAACCAGATCACAAACATATTCCATCAAAGATAGAAAAAGGGCAAAAAAAAAAAAAGAAACAAAAATTCAATGGATCACACTTCAACTAACCATCCAATGCACCATGGATTGGGTCTAGGATGTTTATCCAAAAAGGTTTACAAGTGGAATGCACTATCCACTATGCAAACAAAATACATGCTCACAAGGGCTAGTGAAGCCAGTTTTCCACTAGGTGAGCCCCAAGAGATACATATCAAATTCATACCCCCATGACTATGATAGGGACAAAAGGAAAATGCATGATCACAAGGGCTAGTGAAACTAGTTGTTCACTAGATGAGCGCCAAGAAACCATATCAAAGACATACCTCCATTACTTTAATAAGGTACCAAAATGCAATGCAACAAGAAAGAGGGATGTTCGAAGGGATTTTACTTAATTCATGCAAGGTCTCATCTTAGGGAACATTATGCTTAATGTTTCCAAGAGAGAGCAAGTCAAATAAATATCACGTTCTTGGAGGAAATCAGACCTAATGACACCACCAAGAAAGGAATACATCATAGGAATAAAGAAAATTTCCCAATGAAACATGTGAGTTTCGATGTATGTCCCGACTTTAAAATGGCTCCTAACACCATTACTATGAGAAATTTATTTAAATAGAAGAATACATGAGAGCTTACTCGGAAATCCCTATCCCAAGTCATATGTTTCTAATAAGCTATATCATGAATAAGTATGTCACATGCGAGCCAAATAAAGGCATTTCATCCACATCCAAAGCTTTCTCTTTTATGTACATAAAAGGTTATCAACTAGCCAAAAGAGACAACGAAAAGTGACATACAAGGATAAGGCTATCTAACCCCTTTCCCCCACTTAGTGTAGGACAAGGATGAGCAGAAATGAAAAGAGAAACTAGGTGATTCAATGCAAGGGAGAGCACCACAATCCTTAAGATATTGAATTTTGTTTGTCAAATCCTTGCATTCATTAGTAGAATAACCATGAACTCTATTATATGCACAAAATGAACTCTTGTAGTAAAATTTATTTCATGTTCTTAGAGGGAGATATATCAAGCGATCTTGGAGGAGTCTCAACAAGATATCCTCTTGATCAAAAGTAGAGTCCATGTTCCTTTATTTGCACAAGATTTCATATACACACTAAATGATAAGAATTTAGATGAAAAGGGAGGTAAACCTAGATATTTCTTGAAAGAGCATGGTATGTCAATTTTCTTCGTGTGTTCATTACATACATGTGTAGAAGGGAAATTGTATCTAGTACCATAAAAATATTCCAAGTCAAATGAAGGGGGTTTATGCTTCTAAGAAGGATTGTTTTCTTCATGAGAACACAAATCCTTTTTAAAGTTATGCATTGTCCCCCCATGAGGGATGGGAGTTATATAGCCCCCATCACAACTATGGGGTAATGTTGTAGAATTAAGTTGAGAAAATGACACACAAGGTTTTTTTGGTTTAGATTGTGAGATTTTGCACTCTCATATAAAGCAAGTTGTAAAACCCCAATCATCAATGGAACTTGTATCTGAAAAGGAATCATTTTTACATGACTCTTTGAACTTTGAGGGTGATATTTTGGATTCTTTATTGAAACGAAGCGTAAAATATATTGAACCCCAATTATCACTTAAGGGTTTTGTTGTAGGTGAAGGATCAGCATCAACTTGTATAGGTTTAACTTCTAATCTTGGAATGAAAGTATTAGGTGAGTTGAAGTGTGGTGATCATATGGATCACAGCTTCATTCATCTGCTTCAATCATGTATATCTTGTTGTTGTATTCAAATTTCATTGTACAGTGAAGAGTAGATGGGACTCCTTTCATAGCATGAATCCATGGTCTCCCTAAGAGAATATTGTATGAAAGATATCTTGGCATGATATGGATAGGGGTACACAACACTACAGGTCCAACCTCAATAGGTAATGTGATCATTCCTAGTGGTTTCCTATTAACATTGTCAAAGCTATGAATATGATCATTATTAAGTTGAATGAGCCTTTTGTCCATGCCAATTTTTTCTAAGAGGCCAATGCTCCAAACATTAATTTTTTCTCCATTCTCTATGAGAGTGCACCTAATTGCAGTTTCATTAATGATCACCTTTATCATTAAGGTTCATTCTTGTTTTGAATCTCAAGTGAGGGAAAATTCATGTTTAGGGAATATAATTTTTTATTGTGTGACTTGTGTGGGATGAAAGGAGGATGTTACATTATTCAATTTCATATAAGATAGGATCTCCTCCTACTTTATTTGTAATATTTTTTGAAATAGACACTTGTATGTAGGTGATAGTGGAATGAGTTTCCACATGGATGTATTAACATGAGTCTTTTTAAGATTGTCAACACTAGGCATAATAAGTTGAAGAAATGGTGATGTTGTGGGAGTGATTTGTGTTACCTTATATGATTGAGAAACTATCTTATATCTTGGTTGTTGCAAAAAATTGTTACATTTCATCATAAATTTCAAGAAATCTCTTAGTTTATTATGTGATTCACTAATGGGAGGTGACTTAGGAAGCTCACTAATTAAAGGAGATCCAATTTGTGTCATCATAACCTCAAAAAACTTGTAGCTATTTGCATGATTTCTTAGTGAAGAGGATTCTAATGTCACTTCATCATATTCATCTAAGGAATCCCCTTTACATGTGTCAATGTTCAAGATTTCTTGCACCATGATATCCTCCCTAGGAGGAGATTTTTTAGAACTACAAACTAAATGTTCATGGCATTCAAAGGTTGGTTCTTCTCAAATGGTTTCATCACAAGTAGGGGAATGAGCAATGGTTGAATTCTCTTGCTCAATAAGGGTTTCCTTAGGTGATTCAAGGATAAGGACATGTTTGTGTGTAGGTTAAGGTTTGTTTGAAGGTGAATAAAGGATAAGTTGAGGTTGAATGACATTTACTTCTCTTTGTTTAGGTTTGTTTGAACAAGCCTTATGTTGTGGTATGTGGCGACTGATAATGCTATACTGTACACCTGGAATGTATCCTTGTCGAGGTGTGGGACCAAGTCGGACCCCAGGTAGGGGTTCGAGGGCAATAGCCCTCAAGAAAAAAAAATTGTGTTGTCACCGAAAAAGAAAAAAATGACTTTGTAAAATCCTAATTTTGGAAGCTTCTAAAGGCTTGTTATGAGGGGTTGGGATGGGTGTTACAGTAGGTGTAAAAAAGGAAATTATTCACGAGATTGTAATAATTTTTTCACTAGATAATAAAATCATTGGATGGTTGTGGTTTTGTGGATGTAGCCCAGATTGGGTGAACCACATTAAATTCTGTGTTGTCTTATTTTTGCTATAATTTTCTTTGTGTTTTATTTTTCTATTTTATTGATCAAATATGTATTTAACTGTTATATATCTATCTTCTAACCCTATCAAGTGGTATCAGAGTGAGGTTTTGTTTGATTATCATCTACAGGAAAGTCTCACAATTGAGTGGGAGTCTCACGGTTAAGTGGGAGAAATGGCGGACAAGGGTAAATTGAAAGTACATAAATTCAATGGGTAGAACTATCAACTATGGAAGGTGAAAATGGAGGATTATCTCTATTAAAAGGATTTATGGAGGCCATCAAAAGGAATAGCCAAGAAACCAGCAACAATGAGTGATGAGGAATGGAAACTTTTGGATAGAAAGGTATTGGGAGAAATTTGTTTATGACTGGCACAATCAATGGCATTCAACATTACAACAACAAATACAAGTCAAGAGTTGATGGAAACCCTAGCAAAGTTATATAAAAATCCTTCTGCTTCGAATAAGGTATTTCTTATGAAGTGTTTGTTTAATATGAAAATGGTAGAAGGTGGGTTAGTTGTTGATCATTTAAATGAGTTTAATATGGTTACCAGTCAATTAACTTCTATAAATATAAACTTTGATGAAGAAGTTAGGGATCTTTTGATTCTATGTTTTTTTCCAAAAATTTGGAATATCTTGGTAATGGTTGTCAGTAATTTTGTTTCTAGTTCAAATACATTGAAATTTGATGATGTTGGTGGCGTTATTTTGAGCGAGGAAATTCATAGGAAAGGCTCAAGTGGAACATCCACATCAAGCAGTGTTTTGAATGCAAAAATTTGGGGTAGAACAAAGAAGAGAGGAAATAATTTTGGAAGTCATGGGAATTCACAAGGAAAATCAAGGACAAAAGGTCCCAATCTAGAGACAAGAGGGATTGTTGGTACTATGGTAAGCTGGGTCATTTAAAGAAAGATTGTTGGTCTCAGAAAAATAAAGGAGACAAAAAGGAAGGTAATAAAGAGGAAAATGTGGTAAGCAATAAATATAATGAGGATGCTTTGATTCTTCCCCTTGATAATGTTGATGATTCTTGGGTGTTAGATTCAAGGGCTTCATTTCATGCTACGCCTCATAGAAGTTATTTTCTTGAATATGTCCAAGGGGATTTTGGGCTAGTTTATTTGGGAGATATTGAACCCTGTTAGATTGTTGGAAAGGGAAGAATAAAGATTAAGTTGTAGAATGGGAATCATTGGCTACTACATGAGGTAAGACACATTCCAAAGTTAAAAAGAAATTTAATTTTAGTAGGGTAACTAGATGATGAAGGTTGTGTTGTTACATTTAGTGATAAAAATTGGAAGATTACAAAAGGTGCCTTAGTGGTAGAAAAGGGTGTGAAATTAGGCACCTTATATCTTTGTACAAGTCATAATATTCCTTCTACTTTAGCTATTTTAGATAAAAATCAATGTTTAGGAATAGTTGTTGCAGTTCAGCATGTAGAAAATCAAACAATTGCTATGGATTCTAAATTAGCACTATGGCGTAATAGACTTGGGAATATGAGTGCAAAAGGTATAAAAGTACTTCATTCAAAGAATGTATACCAAGCTTGAAATGTGTTAATATGGATTTATGTGAAAGTTGTGTGTATGGAAAATAGAAGAGAGTTAGTTTTCTCAAGGATGGGAAGCAAAAGAAAGATGAGAAATTGGAGCTTGTGCATATGGATGTATGGGGACTAGCTCAAGTATCTTCTCTTAGTGGATCTTCGTATTATGTCACTTTTATTGATGATGCAACAAGGAAGGTATAGATTTAATTTCTTAGGAAGAAATCGATATATTTGAAACTTTTAAGAAATGGAAGAGCTTGGTTGAGAATGAGACTGTAAGTAAAAACTAAAAATGTCTTAGATTTGATAATGGTGGTGAGTATTGTAGCAAAGAGTTTGAAGAATATTGTTCCTCTAACGGTATTCATAGGTAGAAAACAATTCCAAGGACTCCATAGGAAAATGGATTGGTTGAGCGCATGAATAGAACAATAATGGAGCATGCATAGACTATGAGATTGCATGTTGGGCTGCCTTTAAATATGTGAGTGGAGGCTATAAACACTATTTTTTATTTAATCAATAGAGGTCCCTCCAATCCTTTGGGTTGTGGTATTCTAGAGGAAGCATGGATAGGTAAGAAGGTGAGTTATTCTTTTCTCAAGACCTTTAGTTGTGAAGCATTGGCACATGTAGATTCTGAAAATAGAACCAAGATTGATGCAAAATCAAATAAATTTATATTTGTTGGATATGGCATTGATGAATTTGGTTATAGGCTTTGAGATTTTGAAAATCAAAAAATTGTGAGAAGCAAGGATGTCATATTCAATGAGAAAGTGTTGTACAAAGATCAGTTGCAGTAGCATGAGAAGAAAGAAAATGATTATGTAGTGCTAGATGATACATCAAACAATGATGTTCCAGTGGTTCCTCATGCTCTGCAACAATATCAATAGAAAATACCACAAACTCTAGTGAATGTTAGATGATCTTCAAGGATAAGTAGACCTCCAAAAATATTTTCTCCCTCTTTATATTCTATCTTATTAACTAATGTTGGTGAACCGAATTTTTATGATGAAGCTATGCAGGTGAATACCAAGGTTTAGTGGGAGTATGGAATGGAAGAAGAAATGGACTTCTTGCTAAAAAATCAGACTTGGGAATTATGCAAGTTGCCTATAGGTAAAAAGGCTTTACCAAACAAATGGGTTTATAGGCTAAAAGAGGATGGAGGTAAGAAAATATTTAAAGCCAAATTAGTTGTAAAAGGATTTGCATAGGAAAAGGGTATTGAATTTGATGAAATATTTTCTCCATTTGTTAAAATGACTTCTATTTGTACTATTTTATGTATTGTGGCTGATCAAGATTTGCATTTAGAACAACTTGATGTTAAAATATCCTTTCTCAATGGTGATTTGGAAGAGGAAATATATATGGAACAACCACAAGGATTTGAGGTCAAAGGTAAGGAGAAACTTTTGTGCAGATTGAAGAAAAGTCTATATGGCTTGAAGCAAGCACCTCAATAATAGTATATTAAATTTGATAGTTTTATGGCTAAGAAAGGCTACAGTTGGTGTAATTTAGAATATTGTGTTTATTTTAAGAGTTTAGATGATGATAGCTACATAATATTATGTCTATATGTTGATGATATGCTTGTAGCGAGGTCTAACATGGATCACATAAGGGAGTTAAAACAACAGTTAGGAAATTCATTTGCTATGAAGGATTTGGGGGTAACAAAGAAAATCCTTGGTATGAAGATTATAAGAGATAGGAAAAATAGAAAAAAAAATTATCTCAAGTTGATAATGTTGAAAAGGTGTTACAAAGATTTCATATGGAGAATACAAAAGTTGTTAGCACAGATTTTCCTAATCATGCTAAATTGACTAAGGATATGTGTCCAAAGACACAAGAGGAGGAAGAAAAAATGTCAAAGGTACCATATGCTTCAACTGTAGGTAGTTTAATATATGCCATGGTATGCACGAGACCAAATATTGCACATATTGTAGGAGTTGTTAGCAGGTATATGATTCATCCTAGTGTTGAGCATTGGAATGCAGTAAAATTGATTCTCGGGTATTTGACAAGTACATACAATAAATTTTTATGTTTTGGGGGCTCTAATATTGATTTAAAAGGCTATTTTGACTCAGATTTAGTAGGGGATATTGATACCAGGTGGAGTACCACTGGTTATGTATTTACAATTGGTGGGATAGCAATGAGTTGGATTTATTGATTGCAAAAGGTGGTTACTTTATCCACCATAAAGATAGAGTATGTTGTTGCAAAAAAGGCAGCAAAGGAGATGATATGGATGCAAATTTTCATGGAAGATTTGGGAAAACAATAGGCTAAAAATTACTTGTTTACAGATAGCCAAAGTTTTATACATCCTATAAAAAAAATTTCCTTGCACTCTAAAACCAAACACATACAATTGAGATATCATTTCATTTGGTTAGTATTGGAGGATGGATAGTTCAAGTTGTACAAGATACATACAGATGCCAATCTAGTGGATATGTTTACAAAGGTAGTGACAAGGGAGAAGTTGAGCTCCTCCTCAGCTACGATTGGCCTTCAAGGTTGAATTCAAGTATAATTAAGCAACAGGGTCCAAGGTGATTATTTCCAGTGGGAGTTGTAAGTCAATAGGGACTAAGACACCAACAAGGGCATCTTGGTCCTACTGATGAAATTTGGAGGTTCCAGAAACTGGAATAGAAAGCAAGCAACCTAGACAGGATTTTGAGGCAAAAACCCACAGAGGGACTAAGATGCCAATAAGGTTGTTTTAGTCCTAATAAAGGTTTTTTTTTCTAAAATAACAAAATCTAAGTTGATAACAATGTTCCCAAGTTGCCTACCCAGGGTCCTAATGTTTAGAAATAGGAAAGTGTACAAATGAATGCAAGAAAAATTGACTAATGACAAACAATTGAATGCATTTTTTTCAATTTTGAATGCAATATAAATGTTCCTAAATGCAATTAGAATGATTGACAATGCACTTTTCAATTTTTCAATGAGATAGGATGATGCAAGAAAGCAAAAATGCAACCAATATGCACTTTCACCAATGCAAAATGTGAGAAACCCTAGATTCACTTTCACTAATGCAAGATGCAATGCAAGAATGAATGCAGCCTAGATCTAGGACTTTACTGAACTCCAAATTAGAAAAAAAAATGTCCAAAATGCCGAGTTCACCAAAATGATTAATGGGAAAATGGGTGCTTTATGACTTAGGTCACAGAACACTACTTTTCTCCCATTATCATTCAAGGATGCCCTAAGATCCAAATCGGATTGACTATCAACACAAAGGTGAGTCACTTCTCAACAAGGAGGACCTAGGGAGGTTCCTTAGAGTTCGGGGGTTCACCACCAACCAAAAGCTTGGAAAAGACAACTTGGTATTCAACTCACAAAACCAAGTAATGCAAGCCAAATAATGAGTGCAAATGACAAAAAATGACAAAATTAAGCAATCATCAAGTTAGGGTGTGTGTACTTGGTAAGTCTATAAATGCAAAAATGTTGTCAAAATATGCTAGGAAGGACTAAGAAACCCTTACTATTTTCTTAGTCTCACTACTATTTTTGGGGGTAGATACAGAATCTTTGAATGTAAAAACAAAATCTAAAAGAATCTCTACAAAATACCCTTAGGAGGACTAAGATGCCCTTATTTTTGTCTTAGTCTTTATCTAAATTTTTGTAACTTTGAAATGTGATCCTGAAGTTCAATGTCTACACTTCCTTCTTCTGAGATCCCAGGTCCTAAAACTTCTAGATCTGATTTGTAGGTGAGATTCTATGAAGATGACAACTTTGCAATGCAACTTTGCAACTTCACAACTTTGCACTTCCAATGATCTTCAACCTAAATATGTAAACACAAACACATAAGAGAAAAAACTTATTGATTGTTAGTAAATGGGAGTTTACCTTGGTCAACCCCTTTGTTGGTAATTAATCCATGGAATGAAATAAAATAATGAAGGGAAATGATAAATGAACAAAGTGCTATGTTGCAACTCACCAAACCCTTATTATGAAATATACAAACTTGTGTGAGATAGCTAGCTTGAATGTAGATCTTTACTTGAATGAATACTTGATAGATCTTGACTTGAATTACTTGCTTGAATGAAAATCCTATATCACAAATGTTACCTCAAAAATACACATGATGCAAGAGTGTCCTTGATATGATGCTTGAATCTTGATGATGGTTCCAAATGCTTGATGAATTACTCTTGAATGCTCTTGTGAACTCATACTTGCTATTAGGAATGCTCATTCACCTTCCTAGATGAGAAATGAGTGAAGGAAACTTGTATTTATACTTGTCCATGCTTAATATCCCAAAATTACACCACACCAAGCCAACATATGAATTCATTAATTAAAAGAGGCGAAATCCTACTAAGATTTGAAATTAAATCCTGAAAATAACTTAAGGGGGACTAAGACACCCTAGGTGGTGTGTTAGTTTTGAGGCTTAACACTTGGGGCAAAGAATCCAAAAAAGGGGCCTCTTAAAGGCACATTTGAAAAGAGGGTCCCAAGACCTTTAGAGGACAAAGACACCCTAGGTGACATCTTATTCTCAGTCCAAAAATTGAGGACACAGCCAAAATCATTAAATTATCATTTATCCTTTGATGTTTTTCAGGATTAGCCATGAAAAGATATAATTTATTAGGCTTGTGAATGCAAAATAGGACCAATTAAGACATAAATAAGGATAAATAAAGCAAGGAGGGCCCAAACAAGTGTAAAAATGAAAGGGTATGTATTTTCCTATACTATAGTTCTAATCAGAATCATTTTCCTACTCGACGTGTCTAATGCAGGAGCATTTGGGCATATTGGCAATCAACATCAACTAGAAACAAGTTTCAGGTTTGAATTCAATTTTGGTGTGTTTTGGGGTTAATTTTCCATCTCTCGGCTTTGGAAAAGCTCTTGGTGTGTTCAAATTTCAATAAAGTCATTTTTTATCAAATCATTATTTTAAGGCTCTACATGTAGTTTTCAAAAATTATTTCTTGAAAACTCATAAGGGTTGGAGTAGAATACTTTGGTAGGGGAATTCATCGAGGTTGCACAAAGAATTTGTAAAAAAATCAAAGTTATACATTTTCTAGTTTGAGAGATTTTAATGCTAGAAGTTGGTTAAAATAATGTCAACAATTTTTAAAATTTTAAAATTTCTAAATCTGTGGAGGTTTGGGTGAAATCCTTTCTACAGAGGTCCATTGGATACCATTCCAAGATTGCACACCAATTTTTTTGTGAATCATTGAAAAAAAATTTCACCTACCAATGTGCTTCCAAAGCACCAATTTGATCAATTTTATTTTGGAAAGGTATTATGGATATCATGGAAATTAAATATCAATTTTTATTCATTCATTAATCATTTATCTATTGCATAAATCATATGGGGGGAGTTTGGAGCATAAAAGAGGCTAAAAATCAAGATTTTTAAATTTTTTAAATTCTAATAATAGAGAAAAACGCCCCTTGAGTAAAGGTAGCATTTGGAGGATTACTAGAAGTTTAAATGCCTCATTTAAGGCTAAATAAGCATAGCATATGTAGAGCTATGGGCAATAATGGATGATTTTCAATGCATTTTTCAAGGGTTTTTGAAGAAAAACGTGGGAAGAAGTTTGTGAGTAATGGAAGGAGAAGATATGCTTTTGTAGAGGTATCATTGGGATTTTTCTCTTCCAGGGTTGAACAGCACCAGCGAAGAGAAGATAAGGCACTAGTGTGTGAAAGTTGAAGAAAATGATAAGAGTCATATGAAGGTTTGAACAATAGCAAAGAGAGCTTAGGGTAGTGAGAAGAAGCTACAGGAAGAGCCATGGTTGATTAATCTTGTGTGTAGAATTTTGGATGCTCTATGGTGGCATTTTTATTTTCCATTTGATGTAATTGTCATGAGTTCATTTCATGCAATAAAAAAATCATAGTTTGTTTGCATTTTTTTTTGTATTGTGAGTGTTCTTTGTTGTGGAAAATTTTGCATTGCTTTGTGGGTTTCTGTGAGAAGCTATTTGTTTGCATCATTATATTAATTTTAGCTTTTTATATTCATTTATTAATGAAAAAGTCTAAATTAATGGGAAGAACTTCAAATTTTTAATTTTCTTAACATTATATTATTCTTAGTTTTTATGTGGTAATTTTTTTGAATTAATTTTTTTATTTTCTAACTTTGAATAATTATAATATTTTATTAATTTTAGTTTTTTCATTAATTTTTTTCTTTTTATATTATATTTTCTCCTTTTAAATTTCTTCTATTGGAAACCTATCTTGATTCTTGTGCAACCTCTCCCCTCACCTCCTCCTTTATAATTGTTTTTTATCTACAATTTATCCTACTCATAAAACTCTTTTTGCATCTTTATGATGGATCATGGAGTGTGATTTGAAGCATTGATTCAAAAACTAACACACTGTTTAATAAAGAAGCAACAAACTATTATTGATATGTACTATGGAAATATAATGTCTTTGATTGATTGGATTATGTCACAAAACTAGGTGGTGCTAATGTAGATATTGTTGTCATGATATGCCAACGATATCCTACATGGAGGATTTATTTTTCCAAGATATGAGTGCTTGTATGTAACCTCTAAATGTTCTTATCTTCACTGGTATTGGATTTAACAATATCTAGATGTGCACATCACGACAGAGTGCTTATGATAAAGAGTTTCTACCAAGATATGGTTGATGCAAGAGTTGGATATTCTTGATTTTAAGTGAGATGGTGGATTTCGATGAGAGATATGAGATGAAGATGGATCCTTTGATAGTTTGGATAATGAATATTTGATTCTCCAAACTTTGGATTATAAGAAATGAAAGGTGGATATGGAATTTTAAGTGGATTTGGGGCGTTTACATTGGTGGACATCTTTGATGGATGGAAATATCTTTTTGATTTTTCCCCGTAATTTTTTGACTAATCGAGTTTGATAGGGATTTTTTTCTTTATTTTTATTTAGAATCCATTTTAACTTCATGTGTATATTTTTATTTTTTTATTCAAAGCTTCAATAACTTGCTCTTTTATTTTGTAAGGAGTTTCTTCTTATTGGTCCCAATTAGTGGGTGGAAATATGTGAGGATGAAAATTCATAACATGGATGGTTGAAGTGCTAGCAAGGGTTTTCTTATAAGGACTCTTCATGACTCCCATGTTGATGTTTGTACTAGATATATTTACCCCTAGTATCACAGAGGTATTGTTGACATGATTATATTATTTTATTTTTGAATAACTGATACCTTGATGATTAGGATTGGGGACAAATTACATAGGTTCTAGGATACTCTATTTGTGTAGATTTGATCCTTTGCCTTGATAATGCATCCACTTCCATATTGCAAGTGAAAATGATTTTTCTTGAAAACAAGCTTCTAATCCTTCTCTACGTTATTGTGAATCTTAAAAGGTAGTAGTAGAAATACTAGATTTTGATTGTTCTTCTAAGTGGGTGTAGGAATCTTCTTCATGGTTGGTTTTTGAAATCTCACTATGAAATTCTATGAATTTTATTATAGCTTGATCATTTGTGAGGATGTTGAGAGTAGGAGAATATTTTTTTGGAGGAGGGTCATCTACATGTCCATTGGAAGTAAGCATCTCATGGGTAGATGTAGGAGTGATTGTTGTATGGATATGGTTTTCTTTTGTGAAATAATGTATGGATTGGAAAAATACTCATTAGATCATGGTAGTGTTTTGGGGATGTAGACTTTTGATCTTGACTTGTTTCCAAGAAAATGTCATTAACATATTGGAAAATTCTCATTAGATCAATGGTAGTATTTTGGGGATATGGATTCCTAATCTTGACTTATTTCAGAGTTATATTCGATAACATATTGGAAAATACTCATTAGATCATTGTAATATTTTGGGGATATGGATTCTTGATATTTATTTTTGTTTGGATTTATCTTCATTATGCTTTGGATTATGTTCTTGGCATGGTTTAAGTTCAAATAATAGATTATCTATAAAATATCTTTGGATACTTTCAACATGCGAGTATGTGTATGATAGATGTTGGCTTAGATTTTTTGCATTAAGCACAAGAGGCGATTAGATGCATGATAGTATTGGATTAAGGATTAATGGATCAAGTTCAAATAATATATTAGGGATTTATTGATCATCCAATGGATGTGCATTTAGTGTTTGATTGACTTGACATGTATCTATGAGGGATAGCCCTTGGAAGGAAGTTAGAAATGTGTCACTGTTTGATGGATCATTTGATAAGGATGTTGTGGTTGGAGATTGTGGAAGAGTTGAGGATGGTGGTTTTGGATTAGGGATGTAATTTTTTTTGGAAATTTTCTCCAATGTATGCCACCATGAGGTCAAATGATTTTAATATGTCATGAAATGGATCATTGCTAAACACTGATGAAAGACCTTGATCATGCTTTGGAAATGTATCTATGTCTTCTAGTTTATTATCTCAGGTATTATTTATGGATGGATTTTGAAGGTTATTCTCAACATTGGTTGTACTTTGATCAATAAGGTCGTGTATGAGGTTCTTGAGTTTTATGCAACTTGACATTTCATGACCTCTTTTGGTATGGTATTCATAATAAGCATTGTCATCATACCATAAGGGCACTGTGAATTGAAGTTTATAATCCCCTTGTGGCTTTGGAAGATTGATGAAATTGGATTGGAATAACTTGTTTAACACGAACTCGATTGGCTCCCCTAAAAGAGTATAGTCATGTTTTGTGGTAATTTTGTTTGATTGTGATGTTGTTGTTGGAGGATCCATGTTTTTACTATTTGGTTGATAGATTTGTGGGTAAAAGCACAATATTGTGTCACACTTTCGGCCAAATAAATAGTTTCGAGTGAACTATTTTCTGCCAAAAGATATTCGGCCAAGTTGCTTTTGGCCAAAACCACATAGCACCAATGTGGCAAGTACCTTTTTGGCTGAAGAGGTTTCGGCTGAAAGCCATTCGACCGAATACGTCTAGCCAAAAACGTGAAAATAGTGAGCGTATTTGGTATTTATAGCTTGAAAATATCAAGCTATTTTCGATCGAGTATGTTTCAATTGAAACATGCTCGACCGAAACGTACTCGGCTGAGCATGTTTAGTTGGCATCCTACTTAGCAACCAACTCACCTTGTTTCAAAATTTTATGGAACATTCAACTTTGGAAGAGTATTTCTCTAGTCAGAATGATTTTTCTACAAAAGAAGAAAAATACCCTTTTGTAGAGCTCGGAGTGGTGAATCCAAATATATATATATATTTTAATATTTTTATTAGTTTTAATATATTTTATTTTTAAAATAATGCAAGTAGGTTGTTAAAGTTAAAAAAGAGGTTGATTATAAATTAAGAAAAAATAGTAAAACATATTAATTTTTTTTTAAATCTTATATGGGGCACAAGAAGAGAGAGTCTTCTTCAAAAGGGTATAATTTATTTTTTGAAAATGATCTAAAAATTTGACAATGGTTGATATCCCATGAAAACTATCAAATTTTGACAAGTTTGAATTTAAAATGTTATTACGAGAAAAATATACATCAAAATTTGACATTTTTTTCCATGCACAAGATATTGAAATTACCTATTTGGAGAAAAAAAAATTAGGGAGAAATGAAGTTTTTTTCAATTTCTTGCTTGGCGTCTCGTAAAGTCACTCTTTTCTGAAATTTTTAGCATTTCAAAATCTGTCCTTAAATTGATAAAAACAAAATGAAAAGAATTTTTTTTAAAATTTAAAAAATTAAGGAAAAAACTTCATCAAAAGTTCTACATTTCATTCTTTTACACCATTTTGAAATTCAAAACATAAAGACCAGTTTTGTGTGGTCGAAGTTCAGATTTTTTTTTTTGTTGGTGGATTCCTTTATAAAGTGTGATACAGGTTTGTGCTTTTACCTTTCAAGTAAGAATTGACATTCTTTAAGGGTGATCCCACAAAGTTGGTTTACAATTTCTAGGAGATTCTATTTTTTGTTGAAATCACATATTTTTAAAAAATATAATGATTTAAGACTTAAAAAGTTTGCAATGCCCAAAATTTCACACTAAAATACAATTAAGGACAAAACACAAACTTCAAATTTCAACCACAAACACTAACATAATTCCCAAAAGCTAATTCCTACACATGCACCTCATGAAAGCCTAGCAAACATTAGGCCAATAATTTATAAGGACCTCGACCATCAACACCATTGACTTGACAAATCATGGTCAAGTTTCAAATGGAGATATGGAATCCACATCACTCAGGTAGGTTGGATTGGATCTACAAACTCATCAATAAACACATACTTAATTGAAGTCACAATTTATGCAAATAGAATATACATATCAATAGTAACTTTAAATATTTAATAAGAGGACAAGCCTAGGGGCCAAACCTAATTCATTAAGGGCTCATCTCTGACGGTCTTTCCTATGTATATAATTCACAGAGGAACTGTAGTTCGACACTTTGAACTTTCACAAAAATTAGATTGGTCAATAACGTATTAACATATAAGTTCAACTCACCAATGATACCACAATAGTTTAGTAAATACATAGAATAGTTAGCAATGGACTTAAAACAGCACTATTTGGGTTGATATTAATGTATATCATCAAATCTCTCAAATCACAAGATACTATAATAAGGGTAAACAAAATATTATCATTGGGACACCCATAGTACCTCCCAATAATGTTGAAACAAAGGATTACATAGACAACAGTATGATTAAATATAATATTATCCCATACAAGTATAATTGACCTATTAGGAACAGAAGATATTATACCAATGAGTTCACACAAAATATCATCACTTAAACACAATTTATATGGTTTTCTCAAGAAAAGCTCAATGAGGCATAGATACACCTTCATTTGAGAATATTAGTATAGGTGGACACTAATTATGTAGGAAACACAAACAATACTCAAGCACACACAATCGATATAATTCTATAACAATCTACTATCTTAATTGTTGAAGCAGATCGAACTAAGAAAGAAAGAAAAATTGATAATAACTTGCTCATAACTTTCAGCTTGCTGATCACAACAACAACAAAAAATGATATTGTAACAGTGATAACTTTCACAATACTAAACAAAATTTTAAAATTTAATATGATCTAGAAAGGAAAAAGACCAAAGATTAAAACCCAAAAATAGTTTAACATAAATCTCAAACGTGTATGAGCAGTTTTTTTCTGCAACTCAACATGTTATTCCTACCTAGTTTATTAGAAATTCATGCCATAGTTCCTCAAATAGATTTCACGTTCTAATGTTACAAAAAAAAATTATGTTATATTATAGATATTAGATTTTCATTTTATGTCATCCTCAAAGAAAATAAATGATCACATAACTAAATTAAAGACTATGCCAACTGCATTAGATAAATGTATTTGCATGCACAACATAAGTTAAGAACAAAATATTTACACTCTTCAAATACTTTGTAAAACCAATTTCTCTCTATATTGTCCTCTATTATCTAAAAAATAAAACAGACACAATAGCTCACATCATTGCTAACTTTAGAAAGACTACAACTAGTGGAGTGTCTTCTTCTTGTTCATAGTTTTATATCTTGCTCTATTTTTTTGGATACCCTAGAATTTGCAGCTCGTAAGTCTGTAGAATATAATTGGAAGCATATAAGGTTTTGTGCATTTTAATAATCATCATTTTCTCCTCTCAATCATTCAATGTAGGAGTAATATTTTCACTAATGAAAAGATACTTCTATGTTGAAACTCCAAGATTGTTGGGTTGGGAAAATCCCCTAGATTATTATTTGTTTTATCAACATCAAACTTTTCATATTACAATAAAAGTATTTTATTTTTAGTTCACATTATCTAACACCTCAATATTTTCATTGAGCAACCAATTTGACCATCCCTTCAATTAATAAGCTATCAAGGACATCCAACCTCTAACTAATTAAAACTAAATGAATGAAATCAATTTGCTAGATTATAGCATGTACATGTATGTTTGCATTATATATTTTGAAAAGTAATTATTTTCTTTTAATTTTCTAAATATATTTGTAATTAATACTTTTTATAAACTATTGTAAATATTTATCGATTTTATATTCAAATCTTTTTCTTTTAGGATACCCAACGATGGCTGGTATTGAATCTGAGTTTATTTTATTTTATTGCTACTTCGATACAAGGATCATGTAGTAAATTTTTAATATGCATGAAATAGAAAATGAATTTAGTAATGGGAAAAAGGGAGCATTCTTGGTGATAAGAACTTGACCCTTACCTTCATGGGAAGCATTGAAGAATATAAATTTAAGAATCATGAACATGAAGTTGCACCAAGGATTTATGTAAAAGAGGGGAAATATTTGTATAATGGGTGACATATGAATCTTGTATTGTAGCTCATTGAAAATTTAGAAGACATGGAACAATGTGATAGGAAAACTTAATGGACCATACACCTATGGATGAAAGGAAAATCTCAACAAAGAAGAGCTTGAATCATTACTGTTGGCTTTACAGTGCTCAAGGAAAATAAATTATTAAACAAGCCACTACTCAGATTTGGTGTGCTTCCATCCTAGAAGAAATCCAAGTGGAAAATCACCTCTAAGGCACTAGACAACCCTGGAATAGTTGTTGTATCTCCTTTAGCAACTTTCAATCCAAAAACTCGCACAGTGAGACAACATCCTCATCACATATTATCTACTCAATGAAATTATGAGGAATAATTTTGTCAATATATATAAATGTTTATTTTATGTGTATAGAAATACAATAATTTAGTGAAACAATATATATGTAGCTGGTCATGCCATACACTAAAATTGTGGATTGAGCTCAAGTTCGGTTAGTGATAACCTACTACAGTTTGATTCAAGGATCCTAAAGATCATAACCATATGGAATTATGTTATGGAATTATTTATTAGTTCTATAAAGTTATAAAGGAGAGTATTTGATATTAAATTCATAACTGTCTAGCCTAACCTTTTATCTCTCAATTGGTTAGAAAGGATGCTAGTTTCAAATTATTCACCATACACCCACGTATGACACATTTATTGGGAATATACGTAAATTAGCATTTAAACCGGTGTGAATGATAAAATAACTATTAACATGTTGGAATAAGGATGAATAGGTTTTCACCCATGTTTATTAGTTTCAGACCATATTTTTTTTCAAGCTGTACATAAAGATGTCTTTTTCACTCATTATTTTTAGAATAATTATGTTGGGACCAATGCTACTCTACAATTTATTTTTATTTATTAAAATTGGTTGAATGTCATTGCTCTCAAATGTAGATAAAAAATAGATGATGAATATGTGCATGAGCAAAAAGTAGTACCATCCAAGCATAACATGTGCTTCCCTTAGATATTTCACATCATTTATTTTAACTTCTCCTGCAACTGGTAAGGTTCTTCATTGACACAGCTCTTCCAATGTAGGGAAAAATGAACATGCTAAATAAACACAGGGGACAATATGATAGTCCTCTATCTCATAAGAATTTATGAACAACACTACATCTTTTATACCTATCTTATTTCCTAGTGGAAAATTTTGTCGCTTAAAGGTTAATGAATTTGAAGTTACAACATTCAAGTAGATATAAACGTAGAATGTAAAATCCTCACTAGTAACATGAGTTGTTTGACAAGATACCTGGAGTAAATAAGATAACATTTGTAGGCCACACAAGTTTCCTGCACCATAGGCAATGCGAAGTGTTTAGATGAAATTCCAAGGAATGCACCCAATCCGCTCCATGAATAATGGGTTTTTTTTTTCTTTACAGCCATAGTAAACCTAGATTTCCATTTTCATAGAAAAGAGAGTGAAGGAATTCTACCCTTCCAAAATTATGCATGACAAGAACACACCACTGATGATAACTGTTGCACCTTTGCATCCCCCTAACACTAACATCCTCTTAGATTTTAACCTCTAGTTGTATATATCCTAGAAGTTAGGAGAACTTGAATGGCCTTGTTCTCCTTAGTATTCACTCCAGTACTGTCATTCCCTCTTTTTTTTTCCCACTTGAACCCTTTTTGTCCTTCCACCTTATCATATCATCAAAAACATAGATGAAAACTGCATAGCCAATAAATGAGAGTTTTCACAAATGATTTATGCCACCTTCCCTCTCCCTTTTTACTACATAGCTCCTCTAAAATTACTTTGGCACTAGGCACATCCACTACCTTGAATATTTTACCAACTCTTCCTACAAGAATGTTGCCCCCTTAGATCTTTGGCAGATTTCCTTAGAACTCACTCGCATGCCACCAAACTAGTTGTCTTTTCACTTGGAAGTTTTCCACCTCTTTCACCACCGACCCTCCTACTTTCTGAGTATCTTCTCTACCACTCATATTGTTGGTAATAAATATTGGGAACACATGAGTATTCATTTCCATGTTTGTATTATTATTTCTCTCTCCCAACTTTACTCTTTATGTCTGTATTTAATTTCCTACTAAAGGAATGACAGGCGTATCTTTTTGAGTGATCTCCTCTTTTGTTTTTTTTTTAGCGAATAGAAGTATTTATGATTGACTTATTTTCTGTTCACTACATTCACCTCTAATACATTGAATGATATTGAAGGATCTCTACTACAACATTAAACACTATACTACTTTTCTTTTAACTCAGGAAATCTGATATCTAATTATGCATCAGTCACCCCTAGAAGAGGTATTATCTGACACATGTCATGTTGGTTGGCATGTCGTTTATGCTACTATTAATACTACTCTTTGAATTTTACCCAGTGAGTGCCTCCAATCATTTGTAATAATTTTAGCACTAAAACCATGGGATATATATGATCTAGGGTACACTCGAGGCTATGTATTTTTTTTTAAACCATAATAATATCATCTCTTGATTTTTCAACCCTAATAATAACGTCAATATTTGAACATTAACATCAAAAATGTTATAAATTAATTATAGTTAAAATATTATTATTTGATTCCCAAAGAACCTAATTGATGATTTATTTGACTCAATAATGATAATATTCCAATTAAATATAACTTTGATGATGATTCTACTATTATTAAACATTTCAGCAATAAAAATCATTATCTAGTCACAATTTAATTGTTAATAATAAACATTATTAATAATAACCAACTCCAATATATGTGTGTATATATATATGTATATTCATTTGATTTTTATTATTATTATTTAATCAACAATGGATCTTCTGGTAATAACTTTATTATCGTTCCTCCACCCAATCAATAGTAAGATCATTGCTTAATTTTGGGTCACTCAATATCATAGTAATGATTGAAATCACGAGATTTAAGCATCTCTTTCTAAATAGATTCTCTCAAGTTCTACATAGTAATTATTTGATTATACAATTGAATAATAATATTATTACCTCTCAAGCCACCAACCAATGATAATATTGGTATTTAATCATAGCTTAATCTCCCTACTTTTGGATATAAATTTATACTCATCAAATATTTTCTATAATAATCCAATTCTTATAAATGAAACCCATAGTCACTTTATTTTCACTTTTGATTTATCTAACCATTGGTTAATGGAATGTGCATAAGAAGATAGAGTAAAGTGAATCATACAAAAGTTGAGGCCTTACAAAGTTTCATTTAAAGCATTCCAATTGAAGAGGGTTTGATCAAACTACCTTAAATCAAACCCCCTTGGATAGAACCCCGCTAGTTTTAAACCATACCTATAACAAAGTCTCCTTTACACCTATCAAAATGTTGATAAAAAACCACTTTTGATTTACCTTTTGGGGGATCAAACGAATTTATTTAAAATTTATTTTTAATAAGTGTGTATTCTTTATTATAAGATTCCCAAAAAATATAATTTTAAATAAATATAATTTTATTATTATATTTATTTTTTATTTCTTGTGAATGTAGGTTTTTTACCGAATATCAAGCTCTTTGTTCTGCACATGTGGGAAAATAGAAAATTATCAAAAAAATTGAAAAATATGAGTGCACCAAATATTGAAGTCCTTGATCCAATAAAAAAATTGAATTTCGATACATACAAAAAATGTTTGTGTTATATAGTCTACCTATGTCTAAATTGTAATTGACTTGACTTCAAAACTAGATTAATTAAGGAAAAAAATATTCAATAAATACTATGAAACCAATTGGAATCACTAGATATCATAGTTACAAATCTAAATTTGAAAAAAATGGAATTGTATCCTTCATGGAAAAAATTTATGTGTTATACAGTGAGCATCACTCCTTAAAAATGGTGTTTACTGAAAAAAACAAGTTTTCGAAGGAGATGGAAAAAGAATTCTAATCTGATTCCAAAAGTTATGAAAAAAATATATTTATAATCTAGAAAAAAAATATTGCAAATCACTAGTTTGCATCATCTTCAAATTCCCCACGGTTAAGCCACTATAGGCGCCCAAAAGTGAAGATTTAGTTAGAAAAATTCAATTCAGTGTCTATTCTGGCCAAAAATTGTAAACCAATATTGTGGAATCACCCTTAAAGTCTAACATATGACAAGGTGTTTCAAAGTTTTGATTAGGGACACCCATATTTGTCATGTCATTAAATCTAGTAGGATGCAATGACCCTATAAAAGGATACAATGAAACTGAATTCAGATATAGTATATTGACATTGACATGTTTTACCAATTTCAAGTTTGGATAAGTGAAAAAGTGAGAAAATGTTGTATGTTTTTGTTTTGGACGTTGAGGAAAAATACAACTCTATTTTACATAGGTCTCTGGTTTGATATAGATGGTTGGTGAAATATTAGAATTCAATGATTTTGAAAGGTTGTTGTTCTACACTAACACTCAAACATGCCATGTTACAAACATGTTGAATAGCAATAAAATGTGGTGCACTACCCCTCAAAAATGCAACATAATTTTTCAAATGAACCCATCTAAAGATAAAGGAAACACTAAGTGATAGTCAAACACATCACTATAATATTTTGACAAAGGAGGGACTTGCGACCAATTCGTGAAGATATATAAACATATCGATATGCATGAGAATGTGTCAATTTTAAAAAATCAAATGTGTCTAGATGAATACAAAAGGGGCACAAAGTGATAGTCAAAAGCAGTACTCTAAGATTTTGATAGAAGATTACTCTAAGATAAAAGTTCCAAGTGGTGTAAACACATTGATATGCATATAGAACTAGTGATTTGAAACAATCAAACATGTCAAGATTCATATAGAAGTGATAAAATGTGATAGTCAGACACAGTACTATAGGATATTGGGAAAATATTACTCTACAAAAAAAGTGCCAAGTTGTACACATGTGATGATATGCATACAAAAGTGGTAATTTGAAAAAATCAAACACATCAAGATGCATATAAAAGCAACACAATGTGATAATCAGATGTGCCAATTTACTTTAGAGACAAGTTTTCAAATTTTGATCCTAAGTACATGTAGGGTTTTGAAATTTTGAGGTTTGTTTTGTTTTTATCTAATCTTGGAAGAGATACAAACAAAAAAATAACATGAAGGACTAACCCCAAGGATTTTTGATATATTTTTATTTTCCTTCTTCAACAAGACCATGCTAATTGGTATCATGGGTGGATTTAACAATGAAAACATGTCATAGATACACAATCTATATTTTAGTGGTAGATCAAGATTATTAACTTAGAGTAGGCCTACTGCAAAATATCATCGAATGAATGGGTGACTAGAGTATGCCAAGGTCATGCACTAGCTTAACACCTCTCACCTTGAAAGGAAATGATCCTAACAAGGAATTCCAATCATCTCAACAAAGGTTAGCACAAAGTGAGTAACTTTACACATTGATACTTATATGTTGCACCGCATTAAGTTGATAGATTACAAATGGCTCTTAGGCTTCTAGATAAAAAAAAAATCATAGAGGGGGTATATCATGAGCATAATGCCCATTTGTTGTGCTCGAGTCAAGAGGGGTCTCCTCTTTACTCATTACCTCACTATCTCGGTGGAATGAGGGTCATGGGGCTTGGCTTGAAGGATGTTAGTTACTCCTTGGGGTACAATTTTTTTTCTCACCCATTTATATAGCCCACAAAGAAACATTCTTGAGATCAAAACTTGGGGTTTAATGAGGCCCCCAATAAATTCTCCTACTTTGAAATAAATGACTATGGTGTTGCTTTCAATCCCCAAGATCATTCTTAGGAGCCATGAGAGGAGAGCATATGTAGAACACCACACCTCAAGGTGTGCAAAATAATTTCAAGTTAGTGGTACTTTTTTTTTCCAAGATTGCATTAGGTGCAAGGAAAGAGCATATGTACACACTAACCTACAAAATACACCATAGAGTAGTTTTTTAAGTGCACAAAAATTCAAAGATGTGGTTCAAGTTTTGAAGCACCAAATCAAATGTGCAAGTTGTTGGTAATTTTTTAAGCCCAAATTGAAGTGTGTAAGTTATTTTTTTCATTTTAGGTACACCAAAATAAAATGATAATTGTAGGGTTGTTTTTAAGAACACCAAGGGAAATTGAAATTTGCAGGTTCATTTTAGGGACACTAATTGAAATGTGAAGTTAATTTTAAGTGCACCAAAGATAAATATGAATTTTTTTAAAAAAGTTTATTTGGACCAAATTAAAATGAGTAAAAAAACCTACAAAACCACATGCTTATAAAATTTTCCTTTCCTAGTGTTATGCCACGGGCTGTAAAGGCATTAGCTCATAAAGGGCATGCCCATGTTAGGGTTAAAAATCAAAATAATTAAAGAAAAATATTCAAACCCAAAAAGAAAAAACACAGTGATTTACTTGCCAATCACAGTGATATACCTAACAAAAGTGGCAAAGACCATTCAAAAGAGTTGTTGTGTAAAAATATACATAAAGAATAGAGAATAGACTATCAAATAGATGTGGCAAAAAATAACAGACACAATGTTGTAATAGAGAAAAAAAGTGGCATAATACTACAAAAATGTCGATGAACGGATAGATGCATCTCTTTTTCATGAAAACAAAGAAAGAAGTTCAAAAAAAATCATCAAGTTATGGAAAAGGCATCGATCTTCTAACAAAAATATGCATCACAACTTTTGCAACTATGTCACCCTTCAACAAAGGCATCAAAATTCCTACCGAAAAATAAGCAATAACTAGTTAGATACATCGAGCTTTAACACAAGTGTTGATTTTTGAGCTGCATATATGTTGATCCTTTGCAAAGGCATCACACTGACTCTATAGAATCATCACACTATCACTGTAACCTACAGGCCAATGAAAAATTTACAAAATAGTTAGAATATGGATGTGGCTCCCATCAAGCATACCAAAATATCATATGGTTATCATGAATTATACAATAAGAACATAATAGGAGCAATTAGATCCTAAAAACATCAAGATCCTATAGGATTAAGATCAAAAAAGGCCATACTCAATGAAATTAAGCTAACAATGCCATAAATATTCTATTAAAATCAATGAAATTTAATTTAAAATAACTGAATCAAAAGGACAAGAAAACCTCCAATCCCATTGTCAATTGATGCAAACTTGTGATGTGGATTACTCAAATTTTCCTAATCCATAATTACAAAAGCTTGGTTGAAGAGGGGTGATTCACAAAATATGATTCAAGAGTGCTCAAGAAATGACTTAATAATTCTAGAGTAAGCATGTTATGAGGATTCTAAATGAATTCATTTTTAAGAGGGATTGTTTTACACTTTTTGGAATTCCATTCAATGGTCAGGATTAAAAATGGTAATCCATGGATGAGAGAAGATCAAGGGATGAGTGAGTATAAAGGAGGATCAATGGTTGATAATTCATGAGAGTCCAAAATATATCTCCTTTCATGGGAAAGAGGCTAAAGATATTTTGAATTGGAGGGAAGAATTTGAATTTGAATTGAGAATATTCCCTCTTTTTGAAAAAGGAATATTCTTTATTCAGATCGGAGGGTTGGAGGTAAATTAATCAATTAAATAATTATAAAAACTATTTAATTATGAGGATAAGAGGAATTAATATTTCAATTAAATAATTGAGAATTATTTAACATGATAGTGCGCTAGAGGTGGAAGGGAGGATAGGGACTACCCTACTTTTCATGACATTGGTATGTTTGGAGAATAACAAAATAATCATAGTTACCTTTTCTTTTAAAATACATTCAAAGGTTTAGTCTGTAATACTTCTTTCCAAAAAACTCAAAGAACATAATCATGAAGAAAAATTATGTGTGACTACGAGAATATAGTGTGCTGAAAATTTTCAATGACAACACAAAAAAAGAGTAAAGTTTTAAGTTAGGAGAAGACAAAAGATAGTATACAATAGATTGGAAAGACATGAATAGACCCATACACAAGTTACATAGGTTTGCTATAGTGGATAACATTGATCAAGAAACCAGTTTCTATGCAACTATAAAGGAAATTAATGAATAAGGTTGTCATCATCATCATGATAGAACAAAAGATTCAAAACCTCTATCAAACTCTAATACTCATTAAAGCACAATATATTCTTTACATGAAAATATATGATAAAATGACAACAAAAAGAAAGGCACAAAAATCTTTGACTATTTTCAAGTGATATGACATAAGGAAATAACAATAGTATAAATCATTTTCAAGTGGATTTTCCATGAAAAAAGAGAAATGATGTTCAAAGGGATATCCCAGACATAAACCTACATAACAGTTTGTAGGGGATAGAGTAGAGTTTAACAATTAAAACTTGTTCCAAAGTCATGAAGAGGACAGTGAAGTTGTGGTACACAAGCCTACTAGGAGAGCTTCATGAATAAGGGATAGTCATATACACTAGATAGTCATGTGGAAAAAAATATGATAGCCTTCTATATGGTCAACATTCCACTAATTTTAGTCACTTTTTCAAGTGGCATCTAGTAGGGGAAAGAGAACGTAAATGAACAATTTTTTTTGATAGTTTCAACCCCTATAAGTTCTACTCCCTCCAAAGAGAGTCCTAATCACCTCAAGATCTTAGATTCACATATCCTATTTGCATGCAAATGGTTAAGGAAATTAATATGAGATGGAGTAGTCAAAAAGTATCTAGGAAGAAATTTGGAAAATCATCCACATATCTACAAGAGTGGAGACAATAATTCCAAGCATTTAGGGGTAATTTCAATAACATGGAGACAATATTTACAAGTATCCAAGAGGTTGGGAAGAATATTTAGGAGTATCGTAAGCCACAATACCAAAAATATCATCCTTTTCAATGCCACCATGGATCATTTTATGGGATTCAAAACAGGGGAATTTTCTATACCCTTAATATTAGTGTCCATAGGGTTATGAATAGTCAAATTATGGCTATCTTAACTCTTCATTAAGTCATATTATCATTATTATATTATTACTTACTAATTTAGGTCATTGCAAGGATTGTATAGGGCTATCTAAGTTGGCTTGGATGATATCCTAGGCATAAATAAGGTATACATGTGAGGTAGTGAGTCATATTTCATCATCATATTGCGAATTATGTTCTCACTAGAGATATTTTGAGGTTTTTGTTGGGACACATTTTTCATTGCACTAAAATATTGACTTGTTAATGCTTGATACAAATGCTAGAGATATACAGATCCATGAAGGTGATTACTCCATGTCCCAAATCTTAAGGGAGATGCTACCAACTAGTACAAGAATCCCCCCTCAACGTTACCCGAGGAGATTTGAACCCACGGCCATGGATTTGATACCATTTTTTAAAACACATTTTTCATTGTGCCAAAATATTGACCTATTAACGCTCAATATAAGTTTGAGAGATAAATGGATCCATGGGAGGTAGTTAGTCCATGTCCTAAATCCAAAGGGAGATGTTGGATTAGTCTAACATTTCCCCCCCTTAAAGTTTCTTATTATTCTTAGTTAATGTCAAGTATTTTCATAATATTCCCTATCATATTCTTCTATTGTGCAAGTTATTTCATTGTAAGTGGTATCATAGCATGATCTTGGCACTGTAGAGGCTAGACGTTTTCTTAATATTGGAGGTAATTTTGGGAAGAGCATTCCTCTTTGAATTTTGTGAAATCTTCTTTGATTTTTAAAGGTTTTTTAAAACACACATTAAATAATCTAATAGTCTAGTTTTCAGAGGAATTGGAGTATAATTGAGTGAATTATTGTAGAACTAGGGTTTCTACCCAACTTTTTGGAAAGTGCATATCTACCACTCAAGAATTAGCTCATGATTTTTAGTGGGTATTTGAATACATAATAGATTGAAAGATATAGTCCAATGTTTATATAACATGAGCAAAAATAAGTTATTTAGCGCAAAATTAGGATTTTCAAAAAATTCTCTCTCAAGGTTACAAATCTACTAATTTCTTGAAGTTTTTTCTAGGTGAATTGTATATTGGCCTTAGTAATTTATAGTATTTTTTTTAGATAATTGAAGTTTCACTCAAGTGTGATTTATTTCAAAATTATTGGTTTCCATCATGATGAGGCCTCAAACAAGAGGTAAAAAGAATATTGTCACATTAGGAAAATCTCTTGATAAGGATGAGCTAATAATAGAGGATATCACTCCCAATGAGGAAATAAACAAGGTCAAGGAAGATATTTCATCAATGAATATGGATATGAGTATCCTAACAAGAGATATATCAAACATATGAAGAATGTTAAGTTCTTATATATGAATAAACCATTAAAGGAGGTTTCAAGAAATCAAGGTGAATCATCTAGGTTAGCTACTTGTTCCAAATGTTAATAATCATATGGGATCTAGGAATTTGATACCAAAGGTGGATATGCACAAGTTTGATCACAAGGATCCACTAAAATGAATTAAACCAAATGGAGAATTTTTTGATGTAGATAAAGCCCCAAATGGTTAGAAGGTCAAAATGGCTTCCCTATATATAGAACCATATCAATTCATTTGGTATTGGTGGATTTGTACTCATTGATAGAAAAAGGTTCTCACTGTCTCATGGTCATCTTTTATGAAGGAGTTCCAATCATAATATGGCTATAGTGTGATAGGTAACTTCTTCAACTATCTGGCTAAACTTCAAAAAATAGGATTTGTCAAGGATTATATTCAACAATTCTAGAAAATTTATCCTTAAGCTTAGATACAATTATAGAGGATAAATTGAATGGTTTATTTTTGGGTGGTATCAAGGATCACATTCAACATGAGGTATGTATGTTTAGTCCTAGCTATATATATGAGTCTTTTACCTTAACATGTAGGGCAAAGGAGAAGTATTTGATTCCTAGAAAGAAAGAGCATAATGGAATAAGAGAGAAAGTATATTCAACACCTTCTCTTCCTCAATCTACTAGGTTGACTCCACAAAAAATTGAGGAGAAGAGAGAATAAGGGTTGTGTTTCAATTATGACAAAAAATATAGTTGAGGACATAATGCAATGAAAAATAATTGTTCTATATGGAAGGTTCAAGTGAAGAAGAAGAGGAGGAACCAATATTAGAAGGTTTCAACCTAGATTCAGATGAGGAATCATATGATTCTAAACCAATCATTTATTGTCATTCACTCTTAGTTTTTAGTGTCCCACAAACACTCAAGGTAGTGGGTTTCTTAAAGAAGAAAAAGTAATAGTGTTGATAGACTCTAGTAGTACTCATAATTTTATCAATAAAAAGTTGGCTACTCATATGAATTTCTTTATATATCTAGCTTCATAGTTTAGGGTCTTGATTGTAGATGGTGGTATTGTTAGTTGTTCTAAAAAAAATCATAGAATTAAATTATCCATGGGAGAATACCACCTTGATAGCCCAATGTATGTTATCTCCATGGGAACAATAGATATTGTTTTGGGAGTACAATGGCCTACTACTTTGAGAAAAAATGAAATAAACTTCCAAGAACTATTCATGATATTTCAATCAAAAGGAAAGACTATAGAACTAAGAGGGTTGAAGGAAATGTCCCCAAAAATGGTAAGCTCTCATAAATATAGAATTTTCTTAAGAAATGAGTTGTTGGATTTGTGGCCCAATTATGTTCATGAGAAATCTATCAATATAATGCTCCCGCCCATCCAAATTTACAACCAATCATTGATAATCACTTAGTGGTTTTTGGAGATATGACTAAAATATTTCCTCCTAATATGGGTCATGATCATGTTATACAACTAGTTCTAGGGAGTCAACCACCAACAACAAAGATACATTCAATATTTTCATTTTTCCTGTTTCAAGAAGGTAATTAGGCATAATATGCTACTCAAACAATATTACCAAATCTTGATGAAGAAGGATAATTCATATTTGAACTAGAGTTCATTCATCAAACACACAGAAAGAAGCTACAGACCATAACACTTATTGAGTATCTCATCCAATAAAATAATTACAAGATAAAGATGCCACATGGGAGGACAATAATTTAATTTAGAAGCATCCACACTTTATTAGCATTGAGGATAATGTTTCTTTCAAGAGAGGCATGCTACACCCTTAATATTAATGTACATAGGGTTATGAATATTTGATTTGCGGCTATCTTAACTCTTAATTAAGTCAAAATACCATTACTATATTATTATTTAGTTATTTAGGATAGTCTAAGGCTTATATAGGGCTATCTAAGTTGTTCTAGGTGATATCCTAGGCATAAGGAGGTAGTGAGTTTTATTTAATCATCATTTAATGAATTGTGTTCTCATTGGAGATATTTGGAGGTTTCTCCCCTCAAAGTGGCTAGTTATTCTCAATTAATATCAAGTATTTGTAACATATTCCCTATCATATTCTTCTATTGTGCAAGTTATTTCATTACAAAAGTATTTTTTTAGCACCCAAGTGGAGGTTAGTCAAATAATGTCATTTAATAGCATTATATCATGTCTAAGATTCCCTCACATGTTTGGATAGAGAAAAAGGACACCTAGGTTGGCATTGAGTTATTCTTTCTAGTTTTACAAAAACACTAAGCATTGCAACTCAAAAAACTTAGTTTCCATGCTAAGAAAGAAAGATGGGTAATTTATTTTTTAGGCAATATCAGACATTTTCAATAATATACTATTGTAAGAACACCTTTAAACCAATAAAAATTAGGATTTTCCTCCTCAATATTATGTTTGATTGTGTGTAACTTTATGGTTGATATATATTTATGTGATTTCACATATAAATCCTTAAATATATGTCTCATTTTAACACCTTTTGGTAGAAAAAATATACATTTTATGCAGGTTGTATGTTCTTTGATGGAAATATATAGTAAATAGTTGTGAAAACTTCATTTTCCTTCATAAATTATGGAAATTTCACCTTCATATGAAACATTGATGCATGGACATGTATGGAAACATTTGATTTGTGCAAAAACTAGTTAAATCATTGATTAATTGTGTGTCAAAATAAGTGAAATGTAGGTCATGAGTTCAAATCATAGCTTATATCAATACAATATTTCTCAAGAAGTCAACTTGGCTTCACGTCAAAACTATTCTAAGTATTAATTTAAATAACAAGATGAGCATGCATAAACTCGGTGACCATATATACATTAGGTATGGAGAACAATCTTTGCCTACTCTTAGAATTAATAGATTGAAAATTACAATTGGTAGATTGAAAATACATATCAAATCGCTTGGAACAAACTTCCATTAGTAAATAATTTTACACTGAGAAGCATCTTACAATGATAATAAGACACGTAACATCATGTCATGACAATGTACATATATCTCCACAATTTTTAAATAATTATATTTAAAATATCCATACATTATCTCGTAGCTTCAATACTATCTACACATTTGCCTAATTCTACCATTCAACTATCACATATATTAATTATTAGTTAGCCTATTCAAATGTGCCCGAAAATTCAGGAAAGCACAATACACACGGAATCCGAATGAATCCGAACCCTTCACTACTATGTAAGTAGTTCGAGTCACTACCGGCAATTCTTATCTAGATGCGCATTCACAGGTACGACATTCCAGTGGGATTGATGACAACCACACATAATTCAACTATTCCCAATTGTTCCAACTGCAACAGCCATTTAACCCACAGACATTGCTATAATTTATCAGGAACCTTCTAGTTTTCCAGCCCCCAATTTTGCTATTTCTGTGAACAATTCACGAGGATATCTTAATTCGCAAAGACAAAAAGAGCTTTAAGATAGATTTAGATCAGCTCCTACCGGAAGCCCCTCACAATGGAAGTGCAAAATGGGAGTGGAAAGCCTCATATCGCCTTGTTTCCGTGCGTAGGAGTTGGTCATTTCGTTCCTGCGGCTGAATTAGCAAGGCGGCTTTGCGTTTACCACGGCTTTTCCATAACTGTAATAACGACCAGGTGGATGCGCCCAGCCAAGCAAGTCACATACGCGAACCACTTGGTAGCTTCCGGCCTTGACATCCGCTTTACAGAGCTTCCCGATGTGGACTTCCACAACGAGGGCGACGAGCATATCAAGCTCGAAACTCTCATATCACTGTACATGGAGAAAGCAGCACCGCACGTTGGAGATATTCTCCACTCCTTGCTCAACTCCGCTTCGCCCATCTCTGCCTTTGTTACAGATTTCTTCTGCACGGCCACTTTCGATGTTGCAGCCAAGCTAAGCATACCCACTTACGTATTCTTCGCGAGCAGTGGCCGTATGCTTTCAGTTATGTTACGCTTTCCCAAATTGGTTCTGGAGCACCCCGGGTCGTTTAAAGACGATGAAGAGTATCCGATCGACGTACCAGGGGTTCCGCTATTTCCTGCGAGGGATCTGGTTGAGCCAATGATAGACAGATCCAATCAGAGGTTTCACTGGTTTCTCCATCACTGCTCTCGCCTTCCAGAAGCTGCTGGGTTTCTCATAAATACTTTCGATGACCTGGAGAGGGAAGCTTTAGAAGCCCTCAAAGAAGGTAAGGTGCACAGCGCTCCTTCAACGCAATCAATCTATTCAATTGGTCCCGTCATATCAGAGAGTCATGAGACACACGAGTGCCTCGAGTGGTTAGATCAGCAACCTCCCTCCACCGTTGTGTATGTTTCCTTTGGAAGCGGAGGTTTTCTGTCGAGGGAGCAGATTGCAGAAGTAGCACATGGACTGGAAGCAAGCGGTCATCGGTTTTTGTGGGTGGTGCGCGGAGAGAGTAAGTTTATCACCTTCAATCCCAACCAAGAAACGAACCTTTCTGAGCTTTTACCCGATGGTTTCTCGAGTCGAACCAAAGACAGAGGGCTTGTGGTTCTCAACTGGGCTCCTCAAATTCCGATTCTTTCGCACCCCTCCACTGGAGGCTTCCTTTCTCACTCTGGTTGGAACTCCACACTGGAAAGCATTTCGTATGGGGTTCCAATGATCTCCTGGCCTCTGTTTGCTGACCAAAGGTTAAACAGGTTTATGCTGGTTAACCACGACAAGGTAGCCATAGATCTGAAGATGGAAAGAGACGGGTTTGTACCGAGAACGGAAGTGGAGAGAGTAGTGAGGTCGTTGATGGAAGGAGAAGAGGGAATTAAAGTAAGGGAGAATATGGTCGGATTGAAGGAAAAGGCAAAGCTTGCCTTGATGGAAGGAGGGACTTCGTACAAGTCCATGGCCGCCGCCGCCGCTCGTCTAATGCAGAAGCAAGAGTTTGAATGAGACTAGGCAGTCAGAAATATGTGGTTACTTAGCTGTATTGTTATGTGTATGATGTATATGTCCATAGCGAAATATGTGGTTATAAGCTGTATCGTTATCTGTATTATCTATATGTCCAGAGCGTGTTGAGGTCTGTGAAAAGGCGTCTGCAATGCAGACAAAGCCTCTAGTGTAGATTTTCAGAATTGTCCAATCTGAATTATTGTTTTATTTGAAACGATAAAAAACTCATTTTACAGTGTCGAACCAAATGATCACATTGTGTGGTCAAATGGGCTTCTAATAATTGGTTGTAACTAGAATGTTTTGGACTGTTATGCCTTCAGATAAATCTAAGCAACTTCATCAGTTTATTCATAATGAATGAGTCAAATAGACGTCTCTCGCATATGGAATATAGCGTGGCATAAAAAGAATCCCTTTCAACCTTTTCTTATTTAATGTTTTTTTATAACTATAATTATCTTGAAATCTATATGTTGCAGTTGAATATAAATCCTCTTTTATTAATATATTTTATATTTTTTTAAAAAAATATTGACATATTTTTAAAGCCCTTACATACATAAACTAACAAACTCCACAAAAATTACACAAACCTTTGTAAAATAACATATTTCACTCAATTTTTAGCCGATAGTTAGCCGATAGGCTATTTATCGTGGGCACAGCCCATCAGAAAAGTCTCACGCCGGAAATCTCACACTGGAAAAAATTTCACTGATGCCGAAAAATTTCGCCGATCTTGCTGATCTGGCCGATCTCGATTTGTTACCACTCTCGATTTGGCTCTCCACCCTCGATTTGGCTCCCTTCAACCCTATCTGAGGATGCCTGACGCAACCCTAACAAGCTTATTTTGCAACCATAACTATGGAAGATGCATAGCAGTGAAGGCCTTCCGGTGGTAACTTATCCTCGATCCTTCTCTGTTTCTCATGTGTGTTTTTTCTGTGCAGAGCTCATCACGAAAAGAGGCAGAGGCCCAAAGCAGGCCTTACGAGAAATCAGTTCTTTTTATTAGCTCTTACATGTAGTTTTTCCTATTATGTTGTGCTTGGCTATTTGTTTCCCATGATCACATCCCTTTCATGGATCTGCTGGATATTTCCTAAATCTGTTCTGGCACAAAAACTGGGCTCGAGAATGTATAGTCTTGGTATAGGTGCCATTGGGATAGATTGGTCCACAATTTCTTCATACTTGGGAAGCCCACTCGCCAGTCCTTGGTTTGCCATTGCCAATGTAGCTGTTGGATTTTTCCTGCCTGAAAACAAATTTTAACTCGCAACCAATCTTTCGTTTAAAAGGGCTCTAAAAATCTTGTCTCGACCTCTAAGAGTCTACTAGCTCTAAAACCCGATATTTTTAGATCAACTTTTCGCTTACTGTGAATAGATTGAAGCAGTTGTAGGGAGAGTGGTTTGGTTCCTCTCATTTAAAAAAAAATCCTGCTTTGGTAGGGTTTCGTAATTTTTTCCCTGCAAACTCTGCCCATTTTGTTGACAACGCAACATAATTTGTTCAGAATCTTGAGGTAAGTCACTTGCCATGGTTTCAGTGATTTTTTTTTTAGTCTCTACGCGAGTGGATCATTTTTGTTGTGTTTTATTTACTTCATTTGAAAACAGTTTTGTCGTTATCTGTTAAATAAATGGCATTGGTTGTGTCGTTTTATTAATGGTTGTTTTCATATATGATATTATTGTATTACCTACTGTTATATCTCTATTTGTTTCTTCGCACAGAGATTTTTGAAATGTGAAATGAATTTGGCTTTTATTTGGTGCTTTCAATTTTTTGTTTATCTTGTTTTCCTTGTCTTTGAGGTTATTTTTGTGACAATTTTCCTGATAGAATTATTTAACATTGAATGGATACCGGCTATTGTTGATGCTGTAAAAGCAATGGCTGCCAGAGCTATTTTCACATAGAAGGAATAGTAGAGATTGGAATATATTCATATGTTAAACTCATCACATGCTTCTTCACAGACCTTACACATTGTACACCATATTTCTTCACTCTTGCGCCATTATATTGGCCCTTATACTTTCAAGACCAAACGTCACAAAGCAAGGGATTGGTGTGACACAAAACAATTAAAATTTCTAAAAGATTGTGTTGAATAAGTGATAAAAAGCTTGGTTTTTCAGATGGGTACATCCTCTCACATGGTTGGTTATATGGTTAGGACTCAGCAGTACAATTCGGTATCAATATGATTTTGATATGATTACATTCTTTTTTTAAGTCACATCTTTGTTACTTCAACAAAAATAGGAGTGCTACATTTGAGAGACCATCTTCCCACAAACAAATAGAGCTAGCATCTCTGCTTTTGCATCAATGTGGAATGATTCAACATCCTTTTACAAGAAATTCTAGACATGATTGTGTCTGGTAGGCCTATCCTTATTTTACAGAATAAATATCAAGCAGCAAACTTAAACTAAACTTAAATTAGCAAACACAGTTTGGTACATACTGATAGATCCTAATCAAATATTGTGGCATCAGAGATGTTAATGGCTCCCTCACATTGTTGGGTTTAAATCACAATCAAGTTTCATGGGACATTGCATGTTGATTGTAGACCTGTCACAAGCCACTCCATTATCATTGAAAAATACTTTTCAGCACAGCACTGGTGAAGGCTGCCATTGCAGCATACAGATTGTTTTCAACTGTCACATATGCTGATTCATGTTAGTGCAGATTACATACACATGTTGTAGGATCTAGATTTCATAAATCAACTGTTGCTTTGATGCAATACAATTCAGGTCTATTCAGAAATGTTGTTTGAAAGGTTGTTGAGGGTTTAGAGTTGCTTGTTTCCATTTTCCAGTGGCTGTTCTATTTTATTTTGTTTCAAAAATATCAGAAAAATACAATAAAAAATCATATATTTCCATTAATACTAGATTGGGACATTACAAGGTTCTTCATTCTCGACCTCTTCAGCAAAACTTTGCCACCAAAAAGTCTCACTCTGCCAAGAATTTTAATGCCAGTGTGGGTACTTCACAATTGGAGGACTGGAATTGCGAAGGAAGTGGCATGAATAAGCATAATATAGTCTGAACTTGTAATACACTGGCCCTCAAACTCAGGCTGAGACATCAGAATGCACAGCCAATAGAAGCCTTGGATGAAATTTGCTGACTTTTTGTTGTTTATTGTTTACATGTGCGGAAACCTTGCTAAGTTCAGCTACTAAATCTATAGTCTGTTAGAGTGCTATTATTGCTTTAGTTGTAAAGTACTCTCTATGTTCTACTAAAGCTCTCCCTACTTAACAGAACCTCTTAATGGTGGGTTGGTTGCAGTGGTGCTTCTGTTTCTCACTCATTTGTTCTTGATGTATAAGTGTATTATTTGTTGGTAGTCATAAAATTTAAATATAATACCCTGAATATTCAACTCCTATTGAACCTCTTGATATCCTTGCAGAAAGAACACCAGAAAACAAGTATGAATGGGTAAGTGGCTTCAATGAAATTTTTTAGTTTTTGGAAAATCAATTGGGGGCTCTTCCTATCTTTGCTTTTTGCTTTACAAGTCTTGTTGGGAAGCAACTCATTTCAAGAAAAGGTAAGCTTGTTTTAATAATATTTCAATTACTGTAAACCATTATATCCTAGAATCATTAGATTCTACAAGTGTAATAAACATTCAGCCTAGAACAGAATGTTCAGAGCTTCCTAAACTCAAGTAAACAACAATTCAATATAATTACATACTTTCCTAAGATTGGTGCCTACTTAGACCATTGAATGAAAGGAAAGAAAAATTCAAGCATATTTCAAAGAAATGGAATAAAGAATGAAAGAAATTATGACAATCCATAAAGAATTAAGGAATATTAGCAAATCGATAACATTTTAGACACAATTTACAAAAATCTTGTGATCAACAATTTTGGTTACTGGCAAAACATTCAGATTGCAATTGATTACATCAGACCCTCTCTTACAACGTGCTATCAAGCAACACACATCTATACTCTGTAATTATAAAACAGGACCACAAGGGGTATCTGATATGAACATTTGCAGCAGATGTACCATTAGCTTAAAGAAAAAATCAATTTTAAAATTCAGACTGTTGCAGCTGATCCGTAAATTGCTAAACTATTTAGATAAAAGATCAAACTTTTTGGAGATGTGTACTAGATAAAGACGTTAAATCAGTCCTTAAAGAAGTTCATGAGGGTGAAGGTAGAGGGCATATGAGTGCCAACTACCAAGGATACAGCAAGAAGTGGTGGGTGCAGAGAGCGCTGCCCTATTCATAGTAGTGTAGACCAACTACATGAAGGCATGTTCCGATCAACTAGATGGATGGTTTGAAGCTCCATTGATCTTGGTAGTTGTTGGATGGGTGGTCCTGCAATGGGCCCAACCATAGTTGATCCCAACTGTTACTGATTATTCTATTTCACAATGTTGGTTGGGGCCTTTAACTGCTTCTCATTCTTGGGTCAAGGTTCTTCTTTTCCCTGTAGCTGCACAATTCAGCTTGCATGTGATCACTTGGTCCATTAAATTAGGAGCAGTAATCCCTTCTGTTATAGCACAAATGTAAAAATGTGCATGAACAGATTTAGCAAGACAGGTCTACAATAACGCCAAGGATGTATCACCAAATGACTAACAGAACTCTACACTATAGAGAAGTACTTAATTCCCCACACTTATGATTAGTTTATCATAATGAAGGTGCGAAATCATTCTAGAAACTCTTCAGAGTTACCCATATAGACATTTTAAACATAAAGACATTACACAAATCTAGAAAAATTAATGTAGCCCCTCTATCATTGTTCCATCCCAAATTCCCAATTCATTCTCACCAGGCAGTGAATGCATAGTCTTGACATGTTGTCTGGATCTCTTTCAATGATATGACAAATCCTTCATATCCTCACAATCAAAGTAATGCTTTAGTAGTTGGTGTAAAGTCTCGGTTTGCACATACAGATTGAGTTAATTTAATATATTGTATTTAATATATTGTATTTTTTATTAATCATTAATTTATACTTTTCTTCTTTTCTACAGGAGTGCTGTTGGTGTATGGAGTTATTTAGTGTGCGACATATTTACATTTCTACTATGTTTAGGTTTTAACTAGGCTCACAAATTTTGTTTTCTTTTTTATTATTTTTCTTCCCCACTTTTTCCATTGCTCTAATGACATAGACGAGAGGCTGTAAACGCCAAACCACACTCATCCAGATGCAAGAAGATGTTCTTGCTATGCATACATGTACTATAGATGTTAAAGGAAATGTAGGCTTTCTATTCTACTCCACAATAATCTTTAAATTTTAAGATAGAGTAGCAAACAAGAGTTTGAAACAATTTACTCATTACGGTTATATGTATATATGAATATTGCACACCCTCTAACTTATAAATAAAAATACATATATTTGCACCTTGTCTAAGTTCTTTTCTATTTATGTGTACACATTCACTTCAAAGAAAATTCACCACTAGCAATTCATCCCATTAAGCTTTTGGTAATAAAAATAATAAATGTTTACTTTGTCAATTCACCCCATTAAACAATTGATAATAAAAATAATAAATGTTTACCTTGTCATTTCATACTTACATCAATGAGATTATTTTATTCAAATCTAATACTATCATGGTTAGATATATTTCTTAACCTAGATTACAAAAATAATGGTTGTAGCATTTGTGCTTGAGGGAAGAACTTAACTTGAACACTTTGAAATTTGAATTAGAGAATCATATAACATTTTAAATTTAATGAAATCTTTTCATAGTAGTCCTATGCTCTTCAAGCAAACTAACATAACCCTTTTATTTGTAGAATACCACTTTCTTAAATTTTAAAATAAAATCTCACTTATTTTGCTATAGAACTTAATGAGAGTACTCTAAATAGTTAAATAACAATGTTATCAAGCTTTTCCAATAGTACTAATTTTATTCATTTCCTTTATTTATTCATTTATAATGGTATATGAGTTTTGTTAATTAGTTATCAATAAGTTATTTTTGAATCAATTAAAAAAAAAAATTAATCTTTTTTCAAATAATATTTTAGTATTTCATTAAATGGAATACTACACATTCCAAATTTCAAATAAATAATTCATTTTCATTTCTTGAAAAATCAAAAAAACTAGACAACATACCTTTGCAAACTTATTTATATTTGTATGGGCATGTATTATTCTACAATTTACATTATAATGATTAATATATTATTAATATAATTTAAATAATAATTAGCATTAATGTGATTATGTAAATATTTTATTAATTTACTAAAATTAAGAAAATATATCTAAATGGTGTCAAATATGTATCTTTCCATTAAGATATAATATAGGCATGCATACTAAGCATGAAAAAAATAATTAATAAAACTTAAATTTATTTTTATTCACATCAATAAAACTTAGATTTAATTTTTTCAAGCGTACAAAACTATAATTACAATACTATCAAAAAAATACTAGCCACTCTTGTACAAATGTTTCTATTTCTTTCAAGGAAGTTGGAATGGTGAAGATTTTAGAATCCTTACCACATAATAGTTAGATATTTAAATAAAGTATTACATTAAATAAAATATTTTAATATAAAATATCAAATCATTTTAAAACAAAATGTTATTTAAAATATACTTTTGACAAAATTAATGTAAATATAGTGTTAAATTTAAATGGGTTATATATTTAAGTTTTATATTAAAAAAATATAAATTTGATTGTATAAATTAAAGTTAAAAATTAAAGATTATTAAATTTGGAAAATATTTGATCTATATATTTAATATTAATATTGTAATGTAAAATTTGTGGCTCTAGAAAATTAACTGTGAAAAATTCTTGCAATTGATTATTTTTTGGCGGTGAATTTTCTTATAATGAATTGTTCGCGGTGAATTTTCTTGGTGAATTGTTGGTGGTGAATTTGCCCTATGCCAAAATTAATACTTTTATGTGAATTTTTATTTAATTTTGGATTTATTTTGATCAAATATCTTAATATAAATATATATTAATAAATGAAAATTTTTGTATAAGTTTGAATCATGACAATATTTTTCTTATTAATTTTATTTTTATTCATGTATATCTAATTATATAGTATCTATCCATATTAGCAACTATTTTCATATATTCATTATCTATCTCAAATTTTTCATTAGAACACATCCATGCACGAACAAACACATACTCTCTAATATATTAACATACATATAGTTTTATATTGGCGTAATCCTTGAACCTCCTTTAGGTGCAAGTGCTAGTTTTACAATTTGAGAGAAATGGTCAAATGAAAATTCTTAAATAATTGAAATATCAATAACCTCCTTTCTTGTAAGATTTCAAAATGATAAAGAAACTATAAGATTTTGTGTGATGTATATAGATAAAATGTTTTAGCAAAATTTCTTGAGTGTAGATGACGATAAAAAATATTAAATTTTAATTTTTTAGAAAATATTTTTATAGAAAATCATTTTGACTTTTTAAACAATACTCTATAGGAAAATAAATCATACTTCTAAGTTATTTTATGTATAATTTAATAAATAAATTCTAAAAACAGTAAGAAATAAATTAATAAACATAAATAAGAGGATTAGAAATGATTTAGTTTAATTTGTATTTTATATACTACACACATGCATATATTGATGTATATTGCACAAGATAATTAAAACATAGACTATGATACTCAAGCTTCATTATATAGACTTCAACGTACTTATTTAGTGATTATTTCCTCTCTTAGGATACAATCATACCTATGATTATGTCTAAGGACACTCTATCACTCTACAAACCTACATTTTATAGATTTAACCATCTTGGCATATGAATCTATCTATGTCTAAAAAATTTGATTCTCAAAAGCACATCAGGGAAACTACTTTATCGAGAGGGGGGATTTAGAAATTCTTTGTTAAATGGATCAACACCTTATATCAACGTATAATAAGCAAAGCTAAGCCAAAAAATAATGCAAGTATCTAGAATGTAGTGTAGTATCTATAAATGTTATCACTAGACAAATTATATTGGTTGTTGATGTGATCTTTTGATATGATATTTTGTTAAAAAAAATTATGATATGATTTAACATCTAAAAATAAATGATCTCAAAATATATTTAAATATAAGATCCTAAATTTTCAGTATAGATTTGTAAATACAAGGCCATTAATAATGGTCACATTTTAAAGGTGCTAGCCGAAGTAGTTAATTTTTTTGAAATTTAAATATGTAATAAGATCGTAGCATGGATGTACTAATGGTTTAGTTAGAGAGTTGTCATTCAAATTAGTCATATTCTATGGTAGGAAAATATTTTTTAGAGTTTGTATATAGGGTCAATTTATTTAGAAATTAAGACAATACAAGCATTACAATATTGCATTTATGACTATACCAAAAGTAGATATAAACTATTTAAGTAAAAGGGCAAGGTGTCAAATTTATTCGCCTTTCATTTTTCTCTATATTTTGATGTGTGTTTAAATCTACATGAATCATGATTTCTAAAATAAAGTGTCTAATAAATAAAATTGAATCAAAGATACCATGAAAGGATGATTCCTTGTGATATTATCATGTGTTCCAGTAGAGTAACATCTTAAACCTGCACAAACAAGTTAATAGTAAAAATTGTTTAAAAAATTAGAATAAAAATAATATAGTCGTTGGTTACAAACGTCATATTCTGATTATCTATTCAAAGCTCCAGCCTGCAGACATTGTTTCTTCATTTTATCTGTTTTACCAGTTAAAGTGAAAATATAACTAATATATTTTCAAGCATAAAAAAATAAACGAGGTTGCAAGATAGAAGAAATATGAAGAGTCACGTCTGAGATGGGAAGATTCATGCTCGGAAGTTGTAAAGACACAGCCTATGAATTAAAATGGGGCGGATGGGACTGGAAAGGCACGCGCCATGGAGGAATGAGAGAGGGTGCGACAAATTGAAGGCAGGGGGGTGCTAAGGTAATGAGAGTATACAGAAGACACCAAATTGTTGTTCCAAAGGAGATGCACATTTGAATTCAGCATCAAAGGAGGATAGTGAGAGGATAAAGATGGACTAGGAAGAGGACATTGGAGGACGTGGTCTTGACAGCAAGCTAAGACATTGCCATCGATGCCAAGACTATTGCAAATCAGAAACATAAGCTTGTAAAACATAGTGCCAAGGGAGGAAGAGCTCGTGTGGAAAAGAAATGTGAATGGGAAAAAGGGGTGCGAGTACTTATTGATCGGATTTGAATTTTAGTTAAGGAGATTTTCAACCACTTGAAGAAAATAACATATTATCACAAGTTTGTAGAACCAGCGTCAGAATTTAGGAAGGTTACAGTGGAAAGAGTGAAAAAGAGCAGAAATGGTCTCTGCAGCAAGCATACGGGTGAGTCGAGCCTCTGAACGGGACAAACAAATAAGAGGTCACCACCGAGAATGAATGTCGATTCACGAATGAGAATGTGAAAGCCGTTGATTGAAAGTGTAATTGCATATCGAAAAGGAGTTGGAGTAGAGCCGAGGTTGGAAGCATGAAGATTGAGCTGAGTCTCTCAGAAACCAGAGCATCATGAGGGAAAGGTGCAGAGTGAGGGCAATGGAACTGCCTGGCCGATGTAATGTAATTTTGCAAGAATAAAGTTATTTGATTGATTATTTTCAAATTTGAATGTAATTGTGCAATTGTAAGTCAATTGACATTAACAAATGAAATTGTTGATGTAATTTTGATCAGTGTCGAGTCTTTTGTAATCTGGAATGTTGTATGGTGTTATCAAGTGGTATCAGAGCTAGTGGTCTTGAGCGTTTGGATAGAGTATCAAGAGAGAGTCAGCTCACACCAGGACCTGTGGGGTGGAGAAGGAAGTGAATAAAGGTTTCGAGGGCACAAGCAGATCGCCAAATGTGAGGCAACTTGTGACAGAACCTGAGAAAGGTAGAAGTGTGAATAAGTCTAAAAGTATCGTTGCAGGTGTAGAGTCTTGGCGGTTGAGGACTGGAAGGTGCAGAGTTGGAAGCGTGAGTGAGAACCTCAAGAGCATCGTTGTAGGTGAGCGGAGTCCTAAACGGTTGAGAACGGAAAGCATAGAGGAAAGTGTTGTGTGATGATAGATTACAACAGATGAAGTGGAATCTTCGTGAGAATCAAAGTACGATTACAACATGAAGGTTGCAAGGGAAAGTTGCAGAGAAGACATGCCAGAGGAGGGCATGGAGAGACAAGGAAGAGCACTTGGTGGAGGAGGTCAAGCTATTGGCGGAGGAGGTTGGGTTGTCAGCGATGGAGTTCATTGGAGGTTGTGCGCAATTTTGAAGGGTGGTTCTATCACCTAACTCCACCTTTGTGAGTCCATGCTCACAAACATCTTACCCGACGTGTCTGATGCAGAAGCATCCCAAGCAAAGCACAATCGACATCAACTAAAAATAATTCTGGTTTAATTTTGTTTGATTTTTCTTTACTTTTCTTCTTGGATAACTTCATTGGTTTGGTGTTTGCAAACCTCATATTCTGATTATGTATTCAAAGCTCCAGCCTGTAGACATTGTTCCTTCATTTTATCTATTTTATTAGTTAAAGTGAAAAAATAATTAATATATATTCGAGCATAAAAAAATAAACTCGAGGTTGAAAGATAAGAAGAAATATGAAGAGTTACGTCTAAGATGGGAAGAGTCATTCACGGAAGTTGTAAAGACAAAGCTTGTGAATTAAAATGGGATGAATGGAACTGGAAAGGCATGCGCCATGGAGGAATGAGAGAGGGTGTGGAAAATTAAAGGCAGGGGACCGCTAAGGTAATGAGAATATACAAAAGACCCCAAATTATCATTCCAAAGGAGATGCACATTTGAATTCGACATCAAAGGAGGATAGTGAGAGGATAAAGACGCACTAGGAAGAGGACATTGGAGGACGTGATCTTGACAGCAAGCTAAGACATTGCCATTGATGCCAAGACTATTGCAAATCAGAAACATAAGCTTGTAAAACACAACGCCAAGGGAGGAAGAGCTCGCGTGGAGAAGAAATGTGAATGGGAAAAAGGGGTGCGAGTGCTTATTGATCAGATTTGAATTGCAGATAAGGAGAGTTTAAACCGCTTGAAGAAAATAACATATTATAACAAGTTTGTAGAACTTGTGCCAGAATGTGGGAAGGTTGTAGAAAGTGTGAAAAAAGGGTAGAAATGGTCTTTGTAGCAAGCATACGGGCGATTCAAGCCTCTAAATGGGTCAATTAGATAAGAGGTCACCGCTGAGAATGAATGTTGATTCCCGAATGAGAATGTGAAAGTTGTTGATTGAAGGTGGAATTGCATATCGGAAAGGAGTTGGAGTAGAGCCGAGGTTGGAAGCGTGAAGATTGAGTTGAGTCTTTCAGAAACCAGAGCATCATGAGGGAAAGGTGCAAAGTGAGGGCAATGGAATTGCCTGGCCGATGTAATGTAATTTTGCAAGAATAAAGTTATCTAATTGATTATTTTTAAATCTGAATGTAATTGTGCAATTGTAAGTCGATTGACATTGACAAATGAAAGTGTCGATGTAATTTTGATCAGTTTCGAGTCTTTTGTAATCTAGAATGTTATATGGTGTGTGAGTTTTGTGATTTCTCTTCATCATAGATTGAACTTGTGGTTTAGCTAATGCAATCTTGGAATCCTTGAGATCTAATGTGTTAAAGTGGATGCTTTTTATAGTGTGCCATTCTTTTCTCACTTACTCATGAAAGGGTCTTTTCAAATCTTACCACATGTTGGCAATTTGATTACATGTTGTTGGCATGATCCTATTTTATAATTATTATTTTTTAGGGGATTTTTATAGAATCATATATATTTTCCTTAACATTCAAATTGAATACCAGTAAAAAAAATTTGAGTATAATATTAATTCAACTAGGGGAGGGAATTCTTGTTCATGTTAGTTTAAAAATTCAAATTTTAATTTATTTTTTTTAGGTTTTATGTCAAATCTTGAGGTTACTTCACAAATAGAGTTTTGGATTGTTGATACACATTTATTTTTTAAATTCATACAAAATAGATGGACCAATCATAATATGGGAATATGTGGGGATGTGTAAAAATTAATTTAATCTTATATTTATAAGTAAAAAAATGATAATATACTAAAAAAAGTGATTTTGTTGATAAATACATTTAAATAAAAAGTACCATTCTCTAAATTATAAAATAATCATATTATTACTTACAATAGTTAGAATATTTACAAGTGTACTACCAACATCTTTATCTAGAGCGATATTGGTGGCATAATAGTACCTGCAAAACTCATTATGCATTGCTCAACCAAAGGACCCAATACATCGATAAGGTAGAAGAAATAAGACAATATTTTTTTGGAAAACCACAAGAAAGCCTAGAATTTGTATGAAAGAAATCCATGGCACATATTTTAGTGCCTAATCTTGGTCATGAAAGCTAGTTTTAGATTATTATTTTGTACCCTGTCATATTGTTATAATTTGTTTTATTTGATCACCCAACTCAGTTGGTCGAATTTTCCTTGATTATATATTCAAATATGATCAATGCAATGTGTTATATACTATCATAATATTAACAAAAGTCCAATTTAACTATCCTATAATAATGCTCTTAAACAAAATTAGATTATATGTTGGACATTCTAGAAGCATTGAACAAATATCACATCAATTTTATCGAGTGAATAAATTTAAATTTTCATATTATAGCTCCTAGTTTATTATTTATTTTCATGTTTATGTCATGCTAATAGGTCTCATCTCTAGTGTATTTTAATTTAAGTTTTAAATTAACTTTAATAATATAAATGTGAAATATTGTGTAGCATCAATAAACACTCTAAGAATGAGAAAACCAACCTATTCTCTAGAATTAGACACATTTATTGTTTATATTTATTTCTTTTAAACATTTAGAATTTAAACTATGTGCAAGAGAAAAAATAAGGCACTAATCTAAAATAAAATGCACATATCCATAATAATGAGCAAGGGCTTACAAGGAAGGAGAATAATACTTAACACCATAATTCCAAATGTAATTAAAATGGTTCAATGGATTAAAATAATACAGTATATAATTTTGAACAATCATATTAAATAAAGGGCCTCATATTGGTAAGATTAAGTAGTAGGGTGAGTGTAGGATCATGGGGGTCCAAAAAGTTGCAATATGACAAAAAAGTGGCTGACGAATTTTTTTAATCTAAATTTGATGAAACAAAAAGGGTTTATTGAGAAAATTGTCAGCTTTCCACCAATATAAGATATGCCATATTTTTAATTTAATAGGTAATTTTTATTTATTTTTTGTACATGCATTATGACTGAAGTATTGATTGACAGGTTGATTAAAAATTATATATAATTCTCAAACAATCTCACATTTTTCAAATCTAAAAGATGCTACACATTCTATGATTCCCATACTATATGATTAAGAAAATTGAATTTCATAAAATTTTGACCAAGTTATGGTGGTAAAAAAAAATAGGTTTTAATATTTTAAAAATGTTCAAATAAAAAAATCATAACTAATCATTTAATTGCAAAAAAAATTAAGAAAAATGTGGCACTTCCAGACATGTGTCCTCTACTTATATTTAAAGTTTCAAAAAAAAAATGTACTTAGGTCAAGGTCAGACATACACCTACTTTTTTTAATTTTTTTCCTAAAAAAATTAGCATTGCTGCATTGAAATTTCAAATTTTCACTAAATATATTTATTGTTTTCTAAAAAAGGACAAGTATCTTATAAACTTTTCTACAAATTTTGTTCTTACATATTTTTCAAATTATGTTAATAACCTATTCAAATTTTTATTTCAAGTTGCCTAACTCTACAATTTTTAACTTTCATTGCCACTTAAGGGCATAATTTAGACCCCCATGATCCTACACTAACTCAGTACATTCAATCAATATTTAAAATGGGGAAGATCAATGGCCTACTATCAAATGATATGTCAATAATGAAGGGGGATAGAGACTTGATATCAATTACTCGATGATCCTGAAACATTTATACATAGGAAGGAGTGGTTGGAGAACGGTTTAACAGCATACTCAAACACCTATTTCCATATAACGTAATATAAATAATTATGCTAACATTCCACCCCTTATTACACTTTCCTTATAAATGTATCCCTACAATCTTAAATTTCTTCTTGCTAAGGGACCCCCCCATTAAGGCTTACAACAAAACTTGCTAATTATATAAATACACATTCATGAGAAGAGCCTTCCTTGAAGAAACAAATCTTGAATCAAGTGGAACTCCACCAAGTTCTCTCGTGAAAACTCATAAAGGTGTAGCTCTGAGCTAAATTCTAGAGTTCTCCTTTCCTTGATCCCTCAAATCACAGACACTAAATTATTAGACAACCATCAACCAACTTCTATCTTTACCATCATAAGGATATAATTTTCTTGATCAATGTCTTGTGAACTCTCTAGGAAACCATCCATATTGAGCTCTACACCAACCCCTTACCTATCTCCAAAAATCAAACTTCACAACATGTGTATTCTTCAAATCTATTAGAAACAAAAATAAATTAAAGCCAAAAATACTTCTCATGCAAAGCATCATCTCAAAGTGAGAAGCTAAATTGAGATGATGAAACTTCTTCCATCCTCTAGTGCCGCCAGCGTCCACAAAGATCTTGTTATACTTTATCCATTTCATATCCTAAACGAGTCTTTGGAGGCCTCATCAAGTGTAGCAAAGATAGGCCCTGAAATTCAAAGCATAAGCGTTTGAAGATCCATTGGTAACATTGATAAACTCATTTACAAGATTATCAACTTTTTTGAGAGATGTACTTTCCCAAACATCAGTTGTAAGAAGCTAGATTACTAAATTGGTACATCTGAGGGAAGATATATAAACTTCTCAAAATCTTTACAATACTCATAAACCTAATTCAAGTGGCATCTTCTCCTGCAAATCCATTTACATCCAAGTTACCACTAATAGGTGATGCATGCAAATGAATATGCATCAATTTATGAGTTCTAATATGTTGCAAATGAATGATTGTCCTTATTTCGAAAAATTCAACTCGCTGCAGCAAGACAAATCTAGATGCCTCAGGTTTCTATCTTCCACAAAATTGATTGAAAGTGTTTTCAGGCCTGCAATACTCTGTAAAACTATCTTACCGAAATTCTTTAAATTCAGCTTTCCTAACCACGCCTTAAACCACTGTCCATGTTTTATTGGAGGCTGCGATGAAGATTAAATCAATGAAGCCGAACCGCGTTCGGTGGAAAAATATGTTGAAGGACCAGCACTATCTTCTGTGCATGTGACTTCCAATGCACACAGCTCCGAAGGAGGCTCACAATTATCAAACTAGTTGTGCAAATCTTGTTCAGATTATCTGCTACCACAGGTACAGATCCTGTTCTGATACCATGTGAAGGGGATAAAGACTTGATATCAATTACTCCATGATCCTAAAACATTTATACACAAAAAGGAGCGGTTGGAGAAAAGTTTAACTGCATAACAATTATTGGGGGTCACCTAAATGTTTAATTACTCTAGATCACAACAATTATTATATTGAAATACCATAACAAGACAACAATAAATTTTAAATGCAATACAGATTGCCTTTAAATTCAAAAAATAACTCCTTTATCATGAGCTGATTTCACAAAGGGGTTCCAAAGCGTTTTGATGTAGAGGGAAGTAGGGATAAAGTATTTCTCTAAAATAATTCCATTCATATATATTATTTTGTAATTGTTGATCTTTTCATGGTCAAGGGAGAGATTCTAAAATTCTAGAATTCAAAAATACTACAGAGTCAATATACCCTCCATGCATTGTATTGAATGCCTTGGGTAGTGCCTAAAATGACCACATCAATAGAGAAAAATTTAAAAATAATAAAATCAACAGATTTATTGGAAGTCACTTGTTGGATCTAGATCCAATTCTTCATGCCATGATCCATATTCCTTCACTCAATCAATCAACATTTATTCACATTCATCCCTCACAGTCTACTTTTCCTTGCTCATTTTATAGCAAACCAAGAAAGAGAGAAGGCACATCAACAAGTCTTATCTATCTCTTGTTCACAATACTTCTTCTCCATCCAATGATTTAATATATGGGCTCTAATACCATATTGAAAAACTTGAATAATATTTTTATTTGTATAGTATTAAATAGAAAATGGTAACATTATTGTTGAGAGTTGATTTTAATGTTACACAATGAATTTTATAAAGCCTCTCCATTATAAATTCCCCAATTACCAACCTATGGGAAAGTATCTATATATTAAATAATAAAAATAAATAAATCACTAAGGTGACTTTATTAAAGTAAACCTTAATAGTCCAACATAAGAATGATCCCTTTTCACTGGAGGAGGAGAAGCCAAAGAGTGAACCTCCCAATCAAAATGGGTAGAATAGATATTTCGTTAGTAATAAATTTAAGGAGGCCAAAATTGAGAGGAGGTGGGAGTTAGAGGTACTCTGAAAAAATATAAAGGGAATTATCCCAATGATCCAATACAACTATGAGTGAGAAACTCATCATGTGAGAATTTATTCTCTTGCACTTGAATCTATAATAATATGTTAGAAAAATTCATAGCTTTTGTATAAATTAAAAAATATCAATCAACAAAATAAAACTAAGAAAATAGAAATTTTTCTATGTTTTCATATGATAAAAAAGGTCCACCTTTAAATCATTCCATATCTAACTAAATTTATAGTGAATGAAGGCCAATCTCTAAATAAGATTCAAGGTTGAATAGCTTAAAGATGTCACGTATCTAGGTCCAAATATTCTTCGCTCTAGGAAAAACCCAAAATAGATGTTTGAGAGACTCTTGATATCCACAAAAAGGACATCAAGGATAAAAAACTTCAAATGGGATAATTTGCAACTAATGGGGAGGCCTTGAAAAAATACACCAAGAAAAGTGAGCTAACTTGGACTCCAAATTTGTTAACCATATGGTGTGAAACCTACATTGCTAGATTAAAAATGTTGAGTATAAATTCCACTATTGCTTCAAGGTGAGATCCAATGGAAAATAAGGAGAAATAAAATGATACCATTGATGAGGCTTATTATTCTCAAAAGTAGTATCTAGACACCATTTTTAGTCTTGTGGACACAAAAAAAGTAATCCTTCTACTTTTTCTCGCTTTTGGGTCCTCCTTGTGACTTTGGCTTGGTTGTGCCTTGATTTAATGTTGTAATGTGGATAACACATTCAAATTAGGTCTTTGGCCCTAGAAAGAATTCAAGTGGTGTCTTACCTAAGTGTTGTAAAGTTCTGTAACACACTTTCACACTTTTCTAGGACCTTTTTAATATATTTCACCTAAATAACCTCTTTTTATTAGGTTGATCGCACAATAATGGGTTACAGTTTTTGGCCAAACTTGACATTAAAATCAGGATTTTTCACCAGACATTCACTTTCTTACACCTATAGCAGCTAAACCATTAAGGTCTTGAAGATGATTCAAACTAGTCATTTGTTAGATATTTTGTGTAGATTCTAATTATATTTTTTTAAAAAAATTAAAAAATAAATTGTGATTCATTTTATGCAATTTTTAATAACTTATTTTTTCTACTAATCAGCATTTTTAGAAAGTGATGTTTACTTCGGCCCACATAACTTTTTTTATAGATAGGATACAATTCTAATTTTTATAGTACAAATTTTTCACACCAATATCTAGGGAATGGATATTTTTTCATAATTTTTTGTTACATTTTTTTTTTTAATTAATTTTCCAAGTCAGTGTAATTATAATTTGGACAAAGGTGTACATTGGCCTGCATAACTTTTTTTGTATTCATTTGAATTAAGTTATTTATTTTTTGTTGGAATAAGGACATCAATACCTAGTGCACATGTATTTTTTAGAATTTTCTTTCTCTATTTTTCTATTTTTTCATATGTGTGAAATAAAGAACTTGATGTTCATTGAAAATCCTACATTCACAAGAAATAAAAAATTAATATAATAATCAAATTAAACATATATAAAATTATACTTTTTGGGAAGCTTATAATAAGGGTTGCAGGCTTACAAAACAAAAACTTTAAATGAATTCATTTGATCACCCAAAAGGCAAATCAAAAGTGGTTTTTTATCAACATTTTGATAGGTGTAGAGGAGACTCGATGATAGGTATGGTTTAAATCTAACAAGGTTCTATCCAAGGGGGTTTGATCTAAGGGGGTTTGATCAATCCATGTTTAATTAAAATAATTTAAATGAAACCTTTAAAGTCATAAATCATTGTATTTTCTAAAAATATGTGATTTCAGGCAAAAATCAGGATGTCCCAAAAAGTGTAACCCATTATTGTGGCAGCACCAATTACTTACCAAGCCTTATTTCAAAGTGTTGTAAAGTTTTTTAACAAACTTTCATGCTTTTCTAGGCTTTTCATCAATAATTTGACCATTTCTTATGATTAATTGGCCCCATTGTACACTTACAAGCCTTAAGTGTATTTTTGCAAATAATCCCATTAAACATCATTTAATATATCTTAATTTTCAACACCCACTTAAAATGCCTAAGTGGGACCCATTCGCCACTAGGGGCGAATTAGTCCCATTTGGCTCAAAAATCAAATTATTTCAAAATTCTACCAGGATATTACTCTTTAAGGCTTGAGGTCAGCCTGTGATGTGGTATTTTCAGGAAATTTTGCATAATCAAGTATAAATATATGGTTTTTCCTCTTATTTCATCCTCCTAAAATCTCCAAAATTCTCTTAATTTTCTATTCAAGCAATCAAGTGATTCTACATTCAAGCATTTTGTCCACAAGAGTATTCAAGCACTTTGGAGCCATTACTTGCATATCTTCAGATTTCCACTTCAAGGGTTTGGTGAGTTGTAGCATTTCATTTTGTTCATTCATCATTCTCTTTTCATTCCATTTCATTTTCAATGGTTTAATTACCAAACCGAGGTTTGACCAAGGCAAACCCCTATTCACTAACCCTTAACACTTTTTTCCCCTCTTTGCATGTGTTTTGTAGGTCTTATGTGCAGATTTGACAAAGAGCAAGGTTGGAAAAGTTTTCAACAATTTTCCAAAGTCATTCAAAGTGATCAAAGCCCTTAAATAATCTTGGAGAACACCTATAGGTAAGATTCTGCAATTTCAAATCTAGAAACCTATCAGGAGCTGAAGTGCGAACCGGGAGCTACAGATTGCACTTTTGAATCTCCCAAAATTTAGAAGTGGAATAAGTCGCCATCAATGGTGTATGAGTCCCACTACTAGGCCTAAAAAGGTTTTTTTGCGATTTTGAGTACCCTTTTGTCTAAAACCTATTCTGGCATAATTTCCCTGAAACAATACTAAATCGCCTAACTTGGCATATGAGTCTTGGTGGGCTTCAACAGTGAATTTTGTAGGATTCTAGAGTTCCTCTCCATCACTTTCCAATTTTTAGGTGCACCTCTTTAGTTTCATTAATTTTTGTTATAGTTTTTTTGCATATTTAGGTCATTTTGCATTTCCTTAGTTTTGCATCAATATTTTATCTTCTTTATCCCTTTCCAACCTTAGGAATAATCTCCTTTTACATATTTCAATCATCATTTTCATTGGAATCTCATGGAATTGCTCTTGAGTATGAACTTTGCGAAATCAGATTCTTCTTCGTTCATTCCCCTTTTAGGTGTGGATAAGGGAAGCTGTGCATTCCATTTCCATAGTCCACAAGTCTTTCCAAAAAAAATTTCAAGATCCAATACCAATTTTTTAAACAATATCATCTAATATTGCTTCTATAACTTTATTAAAATTTTCACAATCTTGATTTGAAATATTAAATTTAGCTTTGGCTTTATTTTATAAAAATATATTTTAGTATTTGTAGAGAAAATATCCAATAGTGTTTTGACCCCCTATTAAAAAAAAATTAGAGCATGAACCCAATGAGTTTTGCAAGAGGAAAATTCTATGACTAACAAATATTTTACTAGTTCATGGAAACACCAATATAAAAACTAGAACTATTTTAGATAAGTAAATTCTTCATTATTTCCTAACCTTGCTAAATATTTTTTATCAAAAAAATTCTTTGATTCTAAATAACATTTTTCATAATAGAAAGGGTATGAAGAGCAATCATCTTCCATACTAGTCACCCTACGACATGACCAAAATAAGTACAAAGCTAAGTTACTAAAAATTTACATGCTTCATTATCCTCAAGAGCATCAATGATCGACTTAGTGCAAAGGTCCAAATATTGGTGTTGAGTGGAGATTAATATCAACCCTACTAATTCATGGGAAGACAACAAAACTCCCAAGCCACTTGATCAAAATCTCGATGATTTTTAAAGAAGGCTAGAGAGAATAATCAAGAAGCTTTGGAATATTGAACCCAACAAGCTGATTAGTAGTCATGATTATTTACAAGAATCTTGGAATAAATAGAGATTATTTCAACCAAAGCTAAAGGTTTAGTAACACAATTTGATATTTTTCTTTAGTTCTAGTAAAAAAAATGTGCAACAAAAAGGTCAAGGATTCTCAAAAGGTAAAAGAGATGCCCAAAAATCTAAAAATTGCATCATGCTCAATCCACTTCCACCCAAAATAATTAAATCCAAGAAGGTTTAGGAAGGAAAGATTTTCAATAACATATTGAGTCTTTTTCCATTGACTGACAAAACTTAGGGCCTTACCAAAAAATAAAACCATTGAAGAGCCTATTTTATGATATTTTTATCTTCCAAAATAGAAGAAAAAACATCAAGAAAGTGGTCATTAATTAGTTGCACTAAATAATTACATAAATAAACACCTTTAACCATCCCTTGAGAAAACAAAAGAGCTAGAAGGTAATCAAACACTTCATAACAAGAAAATACAAAGCTATAACTACATGATAGCCTTGACATATAGATCTAAAGATCCAAAATACACTAGATCATGAATCACTAGTTGATAGTAAGACAAGCATAGACGTCTACAAAATTCATATAAACAACTTGAATGAATTAACACCCAAAATTCATATAAACAACTTGAATGAATTAACGCCCAAATCCTAAGTCAAGCAACATTGTCAAGACAAAGGGCCACTCAGTATGATCATAAGCCTTAGCAAAATAAAATTTGATTAAGATATTGTATGATGAGACATTTGATCCCATTTCATGCCTTCCCAAAGTATAATGATAATATCCAATATGTCTCTTGATTAGATAAAACATGTCACTAAATAAAGAATGTAATTCAATAAATAGTTAATAAAAAGTTCCTATATTAGTTCACGTAGAGGTAAAGTAAACAAGGCTAACCAACTTAATCATGCATGTTCATTAAGTCCAAACTCTAAGAGGCATTAATTGTGCATGAATGAATATTTTTCACATAAAATCTTGTAAAAAATAATATTGCTAAACTAATAAGAAGAGATCACAATTTGATGATGTAAAATTTGAATAAATACAATTGGGAAAACACTAATATAAAAGTATATCAATAGACATCAAATATATATGTATGGTCATGATGCATGGATTCATACCAATCATGATTAGTAAGAAAATTGAATTATTGTTTACTTTAAACTTAATCATAGCCACTATAGCTAGAAATATCATTTCCTAGATGCAACACAAGTGGCTAATGCATGTGCTAATCAAATGCAGGACATGGGTTCAAATCATAACTTATTTGTATATTATATTTTTAATAGGTCTATATTGTTACTTCAAAAATATTTTAAGTATTTCTCAAACTAAATATATGAGCATGCATGCATACTTGATGACCATAAATACACCTTTTGTGGTTCCTAGAATTGATGGAATAAAAACTCAGAAAATAATATGGAATGAACCTCCATGATTAAATATTTTTACATTGAGAGGAATTTTTTGAATTCTAAGCATTTCTCTAAAGAAAGATATGAGAAAGCATGTATACTTGATTTCCATAAATACATTGTGTATGGAGAAAAACCTTTTCCTACTCCTAAAATTGATGGATTGAAATTTCATAGCAAATCATTTGGAATGAACCTCCACCATTAAATATTTTTACATTAAGAACCATTTAACAATGACAACAATTCAAAGAACATCATATATACATCAAAACCAAAATAAAACTAACATATACATAAAATAAAATAACTCATTATAAATAAATAAAATAACTTAAAATTAATACACATCCATATTTTAAAACAAAAATTAATTTAAGATTTCCATAATAGTTTGAGTCACTGTAAAGAGTCCTTTATCTTACTGCACATTCAAGGCCATCGCATTGATAACAACACATATATCAACTATTCTCAAAGTCTTAAAAACAAGATGAAATCCCACTCATAATCCTTAGCACAATGGAAATTCAAAATGGCAAGTCTCTACTGTAGATTTCATAACTGTCCAGTCAAAATTAGTGTATGTTTCTTTTATGATTCATTTATCCATGGAAAGTTTATTGTACATATTTTTTTGATGAATAGGTATTTATCTATATTAAATTAAAGATAAAATACATATTCACAAAAAAAGATGGGTGGTAAGAAGGCACACCCTGAGAGTCACATGGGCAGTGCCCAGAAAACCACAAAATTAACTAGCATGGGTCAAGCCCAAGAGTCCATGAGTAAAAAAGCATAAACGGGCCATTAAGTAGCCAACGCAGTGCTAGCAGAGCTAGGAGGGTCTCTTTCATCTAAATTCTTTCCCCATACATCAACAGGGTCAGTGACATCAAGAGGAGGACCTCAACCATCATCAGCATCTTTACCTTTTTCTTCTTCTTTATCCTTGTGTCAAGGCGAGATTGCAAGCGCCAAACACAGAAAGCATTTACCAAATTTTGGCCAACCATAACCAAAAGTAGGAGTGTCATCAGAGGCCCACTTGGAACCACCATCATTGCTCCCCGAAGCACCACCAGAGGGCCATCTTTGGACAACCCATGGTCGAGGAGAGTGAGTTTGCCAACGAGGGCAAGAATCTCGCAGAAGAGGAGGCTAAGAGTGGGGGAGCATAGAACCACTCTGTTGTCGGCCCCAAGAAGGAAACTAGCCACGCGAAGAGGTGGGTGAAGTGGGAACCTGAGAAATAGTGCACGGGGCATTTCCCTAGTGATCCAACAACACTTGCAGGTGAGCAACTTCAAGTGCAACTTTGTTAGCTTGCACCTGAATCTGTAAAAGCACAATAGAACAAATAATTTCTTTAGCATATAAAAAAAAATTAATATCTATTTGAGAATGAGAAAATATGCAGGAATTTTTGTCTTTCTAGATATTGAAAAGGTTTTCCACCCTGAAAGTTTGCCAAAGCTGGGTATACTTAGCAAGAAATCTGGGCAAGTCTCCCAGCAGAATCATATGCCAGGAGAAAGGCTTCGGCCTGAAGGGTCAAAAGAAGTCATGAATCCAAGTCCAAAGCTTCTGAGCTCTGGCACAAAACCAAAAAAGATGCTTAAAAGTTTTAGCTTTGCCCACAAAAAGGGCAGCGAGGGTCCTGGACCCCCAGTGAACAAGCCAAGAACCCATAGGCAAGCCTTGGAAAAGAATACACCAAGCAAAGTGGGCAAGTTTCGGCTCAACAATTGCAGAACAAGTGGTAGCAAATATTGTATGCCAGACATGAGCAGGAGATTGAAAAAGCCACCTCTAGTTCAAACTTTGAAGCATAGGAAAGTGTGGTGAAAGCCACCTATAACCAAGTCGAGGCTTGTAATTCTTGAAAAGGGTCTCTGGATACCATTTCTAGTCCTTCCACCAGGTTTGGTCCCACAAATTCCAACCTTATGAAGCATCTCAATAGGGATAGCATTTACTAGACCATCAAAGATAGCACAGTCCTGGTTATGAACCCTATACAGGGCACAAAATTCTTCCCATTGCATGATACACATAGTGGGTCTATGAAAAATCTATTGTAAGGTCTGAATGCCCTTTTTGTGAAATCTGAGCACCTTAATCCAAGGCAATTTAGCCAAAGGTTGTCCATTGCTGGAAAAAAGTGGTGACCACCAAATATCTTGTTGGTTGAGTGAAATATCATCAAGAAAGCTAGAATGAGCCCAACAAAGCCAAGTTTTAACATCCTCCCAGGCTTTCCAAATTCTCTTAGCCACAAAAGTTCCAATAATTTGGACTAGTTCCTCCATGACTAGAAGTGTTTGAAAACCAATCCCCTTCCAGGAAAGTCTGTGCGTAGGAAAACCAGATTGGATATAATGTCTGCTAAGAATTTTCTAGGCCTCATCACCAATGAGGGCATGAATTATCCATTTGAAACATAAGGTAGTCCCTTTCTGCTGAGTGGAGAGAATCCTAAGCCCTCCAAAGTCTCTGGGAAGGCAACATAATTCCTAGGCAACGCAATGAAACCCTTTGTGAGAATCAGCAGAGGCCCAGAGAAAATCTCTGAGTAGCTTTTAAAGCTTTCCATAGGCATCCTTTGAAGGGGCCCAATAGGAAGAATAGTAGACATGGGTGGCAGCAAGCACATTAGAGAAAACTTGGAATTTCCCCGCCAATGAGAGGGGCTTAGTAATCTAGTAGGCAAGCTTCTACTCAACCCTGGAAAGAATAGCTTACCATAACTCGGCTGAAGAAGCCTAAAAAGCAAAGGGAATGCCCAGGAACTGAAAAATTTCTCCTGGCCCAATCCACTTCCAACTATACTGTTGAAGCCAAGGAGGAGTAGGTAGACCAAATTTTCTATAGCATAAATTTTTGTGCCACTAGATGGAAAAACCAAAAGCAAGACCAAAATTATTAAGGCAATCCAGGGCCACTTTAATATTTTCATCTTCCTCCAGAAGGGTGAGGAAAGAATCATCTACAAAATTGCCATTAACTAATTGAGCCTGAGAGTTAGGCAAAGAAATACCCTTGACACGCTATTGGGAAATTGTGTGGGCCAAAAGGTAGCTAAATCCTTCAATCGCAAGCACATATAGAGAGGGGGCAAGAGGGCATCCTCGCCGAATGGAACAAAAGAATCCAAAGGTAGAAGATTGACGACCATTGATGGTAATACAAGTATAGGCATCTGCAAAAAGTATACAAACAGTCTAAATAAAATTAGGCCCAAATCCTAAGGCCTGTAACATAGCAAGAATAAAAGGCCATTTAATGTGGTCATAGGCTTTGGAAAAATCAATTTTAACAAAGATGGCTTTTTGGTTTGAACGTTAGGCCCAGTTCATGCCTTCCCAAACATCAATGATATTATCCAAAATGGACCTAGATTTGATGAATCTTGTCTGCTCTAGATGCACAATCTGAGGCAACAGATGGTCAATCTTCAGTTCCAAAGCCTTGGCAATAGTTTTTTAAGAAACATTGAGAAGCGTGATAGGCCTCCAATTGCAAATGTCCTCCAGATCTCCAGATTTAGGTATGAATTTGATATTTCCTTTGTTTATTAAGTTACCTAGAGAATTAGCATGAAAAGCCTCTAAGTAAACATGATGCAGATCTTGCCCAACATAGTCCCAAAGGGATTTATAGAAATCACAAGGGAAGCCATCAATCCCCAAGCTTTTGTCATCAGCCATGGAATGAACAGCTTCCTTGAGATCATCAATTATTAACAATTTAGATCACAGAATTTTTTTTGGGCTAGGAAAAGCCTATTTGGCATGACAGCAAGGCAATCCTGAAGGGCTTGCTAGCGCACAGGTGTAGGTTCTTGTGCAATAAAAACCTACTCATAATGGCATACAAAGGCTTGGAGAATTTCAGGGAGCTCAAAGAGCACCTAAATACCATGGATCTTTAACTTTTTTAATGCCCGGGGATGAGCGTCTAGCACGCAATGCCAAAAAATACTCTTTGGAGGCATGATCACCAACTTTTAGCCAATGTAGTCGGGCTTTGATCTACACACCTCTGGCAGCATAATTGTCTGTAATTTTCTTTTTATGCCTTAATTCCACCACCCTGACTTGCAATGATGGAGAAAAGGGACTGGCCACCAAAGCTTCAGTAGCTTACCACAAGTCAGCAGTGGTAGCCTCATATGACCGCCGATGAAAGATACCTAGTTGGCGCCCATAAATGCACATAAATCTAGTCGTGCATGTGATAGAATCTTTGCACCAAGTAATCCAACCTGTATGATGAGCTGGTCTGCACTCTAAATTCCACACTCTCTAAATGTGGACAAGGTTTAGCTTGTGGCAGAGCAAAGACGTATTTTAAAAAAATTGCATATTGCACATGCAAGGTTGTCGCATCTCCCATTCAATGCAAAAAGAAATGGGGAAGTGGTCGGGTAGAGTCACATCCACTAATGGCTTAACTGGAAAAGAAGAGCTATCAAAAGAAAAGAAAGATTGATTTGAGATCATGGCACGATCAAGGCATTTAAATATTCTATCAGAGCCAGCCCTAAAATTACACCAAGTGTGCCAAAGAGAATGAGAATGGTGGTGACCAATATTGGGATCAAAAAGCCCCAATTTATTATTCATGTAAAACCACGCCTCCCTCTCGCCAGTTTCCCATCTGAATGGTAGGGTGTTGTCCTTGTCATACGCCATCTCAACCATATTGAAATCCCCACATAATAACTAGGTAGCAACTGGCAATGAATTAGCAATCCAGCGCCAAAGCAAAGCATGCTCCACGACATCATTAGAAGCATAAACATTAATAATCCCAAAGGAATGATTATCAATGTTAAGAAGAATCCAGATGAGCCAATGAGTGGGATTAGACCCATGGTCGACCACACAAGCATGCCACCATGGGGACAAAAGGGTGACAACTCCACCACGCCCAGCCTCATGTAGAGTGTAAAACATTTTACTGGCCGGCCAAATAGAACGGCAAGCCAAAGTAAGGAAAAATCCAAAAACTTTAACCTATTGGAGACAAAGCACTTCAATACCAGAATATTTTCGCAAAGTGTCCCTAACAAAATACTTTCTGGAGAGGTTTGTCAGACCTCGAACATTCCATGAGACGAAATTCATGAATGAAACTCCTCCATATTGTTGGAGTCTAGTTCCTCTTCATTTAGGGAAGAGAAACGATTTTGCAGAAAATTTGGCGAGACTAACCCAATCTAAATAGAAGGAGAGGAAAATATTCACTTTTCTTGCACATATTCACCCTCTTCACGTGATGAAGATGGACTGTGAGACTACCTTTGAGCTCCCAACATGGGAGGAGAAACGCTTAGTTGAGCAATCATAACGACAGTAGGCTGAGGCGTTGTCTTTCGTTGGGCTACACGGACACATTGTTAGCTCCAACAAGAGTGTCTATCCCCTTCCCTAAAGGGTTTGAAATGACCTGCGATGGTTTAGATTCCTTAGAGGCTGACCCAGAACCAGTTGACTTATTTTTTTGATTTGTAACCATGGTCCATTTTGCCTCTGGTTTGGCAACATAAGGCTCTGTCTAATGATGCTTTTTAGTTTCTTATGGCAGAGAAGGTGTACGAGGCACTGCCAAAGGGCATTCCTTAACCTTGTGGTCTACCGACTGACACCTATAGCATGTGTTGGGCAGATTAAAATAAGTGACTTTCTGGGTATACTGGAGAGCTCCAATTTGAATATCAATGGATTCTTTCAAATCCGTGGAGAGGTTTATTTCCACATAGACCCATTTCTGTGGTCGGGCCTAAAAAAACCTATCAGGCTCAACACAAATGACCCTCCCCAATGAGGAAGCACTATGATTAAAAAAAGGTATGCAAGGCAAAGGAAAACCAAGGAATTCAATCCAAACCGGGACCCACAACTTAGTGTCATCTAAGACGGAAAAATCTCTGGTCCATGCTTGGAAAACCAACAAGGATGACTTAAGATACCAAGGATTGTGTGCTAAGATAGCCTGGACATGATTGACTTCCGCAAAACGGAACAGAAAAAAACCCTTGGTTAAATTTTGGACCATATCAAGGTAGACCCCATGAGGGAACCAGGCCTTGCTGGCCCATTCTTTAAGCACACTTTCGAGGGGAGACCTCCCAAAATAAATAACCCACAAGGGTGTGTTGCCCAAGCCACTAGCAAGCAGAATCAAAATCTGGTAATGGAAAAATCATATCAGCTAGGGATTCAAAGTTCTTACCTCGTGAAAGACTTTTGGAACAAATTTTTGGGGACATTTGTTTGGAGGAGGAGCCATTGAGTAGCATTGATGAACTGCTAACACTAGAATGAACTGTTGGGTTAGAGCCGCTTGAAGGCATATTAAAACACAAAAATTGCAATAAATGTGGTCCTACACACAAGAAAAGAGGGGTTTCCTACGCATAATGTGCAGTATGATGTAAGAGGGGCCAAGGATGACCGTAGAAACCACAAAACCCTAGCAGAGCTCATACACCTTCATTCCATTCGAATCAACAATGATTTTTATTCTACATATTTATTTCAAACATTAAACAAAACTAATTTTATAGTGTGGGCCCAAATGATGACTTACTGCCAAAGCCCTGACTTGAATAAAATGACAAACTCTAGACTAGTAGTTTGATGTAGAAAATACAGCAACCAATTTATGGGAAAAGCTTTTCCTTAATTGTCTGATAAGTTAGGAGGACTGTTCATAAAGAAATTATTGAATCATTGAAAATTTAACAAGTGCCATACCATGTAAGATTTTAAAATGATAAAAGAAACTACTAAGATTTTGTGTGGTGCTTATAGATAAAATATGTTTGCAATTATAAAGGGAATATTAATTATTAATTTTTATAAAAAAAATTAAATTATAAATATTTTTTCCTTTATTTAAATAATGTTATATAGAAAATAAATTTTTATTTTTTATTTTTTGAATTTTAATATTAAATTATAAATGGAAATCAACATTAGATTAATAAATGATTTGAAATTTATAAATATAAACAAGAGGATTCTAGGATGTAGTTTAGTTTTAATTTGTGTATTGTAAATGATAATTATAACATAGATTATGATATTAGATTTTCATTGTATAGATTATAATGTACTTATTTAGTGATTGTGTCCTTTATTAGGATACAATCACAACTATGGTTATATTCAAAGACAATCTATCACTATACAAATCTATTTTTTAGGATCAATAATATATTTTGATGAAATGATCTAATGTCCAATAAATAATAACTTAAGAACATATTTAAATATAAGATCTTAAATGGTCAATGTAGAATTGTATATGGAAGGCAATGAATTACGATCAATTTTATAAAAAAAAATTATCTTGTTGAATTAGATTCTTTAAAATCTGAAATAGTGAAATATGATTGCAACATGGACCTATATTGATGGCCTAGCCAAAGAGTGCAAATATTATGATTTAGACTATATAAACAATATTATTTATGTTTATATATTATTCCTATTGTATAAAGGCAAGAAAATTGAGACATAAATCAAGGATAATTACTTACCACAAGATAGAATCAATCAATTTGTAGAAAAGAATCACAACTTACATAATTATGAGTAGGCAACAACTTATTTTATTGATCAAAATGCATGTTACAACAAAATAATCTTGAAAATGTTCATTCACTTGAAAATGATGGTGTTACTATAGCATCAAAAATTGTACTCTCTTTAAAGAGAAATTACAATCTCACACTCTATTTAAGATTCACTTAAATAGTGAACATTCCATTTATGCATTTTAGACATTCCCTAGCCCTAACTTTCCCTATCAACCCAAGAGAATATGTCTATACTGAATTAGAAAATGTTTCATCGATCAAACATCATCAAATCAACTCTGACAAGTGCTCTCATCTTAGAGAAGTCCTAATTATAGTAAACCCTAAACACCCAAACTAAGTTTTGTTTAGTGTGAAAGAGCTAGACTAGGATGCCCCACACCCTAGGCCAGCTATTCTTGACAAACTTAACTTCTTGTTTTTATCGATCTCTAATTTTGGGGATGTAATTTCGTATTTGAGCCCTGGTAGAAAATTAATTCCAAAAATTTAAAATTAAATGAGTCGACCTACACTTTAATTTATTCTAAGTTCCACTATATAAACATAAATTATTATTTCAAAATGAAGGAAGAAGCAATATTATTACAACAAGACTCTGCCAAAATACATTCATTATTAAAGGTTCATCAAGAAGAATATCATATTTATTCAAGTTATCATAATGATGGAATTTTGATGCTAATGGAAGTACATGATGGAATCTAGGTGTTGGAGATAGCTTTGGCTTCTTTCCAAGCACCTAATGACTTATTTTTGGAGTGTTCTCATCTTCAGACTTTGATCTACTTGCTACCCTAAGCAAGGTATTATTGCATTTTAGATTTTCTAAGGGTATTTGACTTTCTTTTGGTTTGATCTCATTTATGTCATTTAGGAATCCTTCTCTAACACATTTGAGTAGGGTTTTTAGCATTTTAGCTCATTACAACCTTAGATGCACTTAATGTTAATAGCACACACTTTTTATTAATCAATCAATCGACTATTCTTGGAAGTAGAAATACAAAAATGGTAGTTTGAGTTAGGAAAAATCCTATATAGTCACCCCTCTTTTCCACTCTTTTCTATGATTTTTACACGTTCAGATTCAAAGATGAAAAGTTACAAAGTAGAATTGTAGATTGCAAATTAGGTGTTACATGCTTGGTAAATCAAATCTTGAAAAGAAGGAGGCTAGTCTGGGATGTGTCATGCCCTAGACCTAATCTTTCAGCCCCAAATTCATATCACATGTGCACATTGCTCTACCCTCCTTATATCTACAAGTTTCTATCCAAAAAAATTATGTTTTCAAATTAGGTTACATAGTCAAATTAATTAAATATATCCATATTGAATCCAATCAATTTCCAAAGCAAAAAAAGAACCAAATCCAAGGTAGATTGGACCTCCTTTTAGGTTGTTATTGATGAGGGCCATACCGCCCAAAACCCACTAAAATCACAACAACAAATAACAAAATAGAAGATGCGAGACAAAAAATTATTCACTTTCAATTATTTTTAGAAAATGAAATTACAAATTCAAAGCTTACATGCTATAGGCTCATGGGCTTGATTTATTACAAAAAAATCAACTTTGAAAATAAAATCTACTATTCAGAGCCACAATCTGCACTATCAGAGCCACCTCCTATAATCCCCACTTAACCCTTTTTATTTTCCCGAATAACCGCCCTAGAATGTTTTAGAAAGTTCAAATTTTCCCTTTTATCCTTGGCGCCAAAAGTCTCGCCAATTGATTTATGGCCTAGGAAGAAATTTTTATGAAATTCATTTTTTAGAGGACCAACTTCGCGAGGCCATAACTTTTGATATGGGTGTCCAATTTGCTATTATTGTGTATCGTTGGAATGCTCTCGACGAGCTCTACAACACTAAAACCAATCGTATGTCAGTTCAGCCACCTTTTGAGTTTTTTTAGGTCCTCTAAAGTTTTATATCTGAATTTGAAGCTGCATTGGAGAAATTTCCCAGGACATAAACTTTAATTTCTCCTAAACCATGCAAGGTATTGAGGTGATTCCTTCACGACCAGAAATGTTTTTCAGCTCTGCTCCTTGGGGTAAATTTTCATGTCCATACAAGCCCATTTTGGCCGACTTACTAAAAATAGTAATTGCCTGTTTTTCACTATTTTTGATGCCTGACAATCTTATACCCCCTAAGTGTCATCATGGGACTCAAAACAACTAAAGAAAATAAAGAAAATATTTTTTTTTGGGTGATGCAAGATTTCCCTACACTACTAGATGGTCCTGCATCAGTTATCTAATATCATACCCTTTTCGATTTAGCTTGATTTGGAAAGGGATTAACCTTAGTAATCTACACACTAGACCTAGGGTCCCTCTTTCAATTTTTTTTTGGTGAACCTAACATTTCCTACATTAATTAAATCTTTTACTTTTTAATTAGACTCCTCTAGATTTGACTCATTGATGAAAATTTTCAAAAAAAATAGAAATATAATCACTTTTTATTTGCAAAAAGGTGTGTTTGTACTTGAAAGGAAAGTGTTGTTCAGTTATTTTGGGTGCACTTCTGTTTATTTTTCAGTTCTGAATTTTCTTAATTAGTGCATAATTTGGTTAAAAGGGATATCCTTTTTGCAAGATTTGAAAACCCTAGTTCATTGTATTAGGTCACATTATACAAAATTGAGAAAAAAATGTAACTTTCAAGCTTAGATCTGGACTATACCTATCTGATCTAACTTTTTTACAAGTATCAATATTGTTACAAAACTTAAAATTTTAGACAAAACCTAGCCCAATCTAGGGCATGCCACACCCTTGACCTACTTAGTTTCACCAAGATTTCAGGAGTAGACTAATATTTTTATCTCCTATTCAAATCTAAAATCTATTTCGTAATTATGTTTCTGTAACAAATATGTTAACCTATGTTTGATTATAGTAAATATTGGTAAACACAACCATAATTTGAAATTCATAATTAATGTTGTAATTAACCTCTTGGAGAAATTATAACAATCTGATCATGTTAGATATATTTCTACAAGTTCTTTATAACAAGTCTTTTAGTAGTGATGATTTTGATATGCTAGATGATGCCCTTGAGGACTTCATCTATCCTAAATTGTCTGCTAAGAATTATAAGGCTTCAACATGTCAAAGAACAATAAATGCAATTACACCTCAACTAGTGATTTATCCACCTTCAAACCAACCTCAAATTCAAAACCAACTGGTGCTTATCATAGGACCACCATCGAACAAACCAAAAACTCCTAGTCATATCTTAAACTTTACAAGACAATTGACTCAATGTAACCACATGCAACAAAATGAATAAAAAAAACAACAATATCATGATGTTGCTCACACATGCACCACATGAAACAAAAAACAACAAAAGAAAACACATGTCATTCCTTCGTCCATACCTTTCACGCAACCTATTCTCCCTATTGCACCTCATTTGCCTCAACATAATGATAAGGTTTACAATCTTGTGGAGTAGCTTTGTGCTACTCCTGCTAAGATTTAATTATGGAATTTGATTCAAAATTCATCTATTTATCATAACATACTTCAAGACACTTTACAAGAGGTTGTTGTACCTCCTTGTGCTAAATCAAATGAGGTTACAACTTTTCTTGAGGGTATGAATTTGATGAATTTGGATATTGTCTTTTATCAAAATGAATTGCCCCCTCTTAAGATACAAAAACAAAATGATTCCTCTACAGATAATGGTTAATATTAACGAAACAAGAATTAGGCCTACCCTTGTTGATAATAGGCCAAGTCTTAATATTTGTAGCATTGACCTTTTAAACAAGCTTGGTGTGGATAAGTCTCTTATTTAACTTGATGCTTTATATATTTGTGGTTTTAATAATGTGGGTAGACAACCATTAGGAACGATCACATTACTTGTTAAATTGGGTCTCGTCATGTTACCTACCATCATCCATGTTATGTTAGATGCTCTTTCATATAATCTTCTCCTACGAAGACCATAGACTCAGGGCATTGTGGGGAAAGGGTAGGGGAGGGTGGCGGTGGGGAGGGTTCCTTCAACTCTTCATAACCTCATGAAATACACATATAATAACAAAGTTTACATGGTGAAAGTCGATCCTAAGTTAAAAAGTTGCTTACAAATTGAAATAGAGAATATAAGGCCCTTTAGCACATTAATTCCATCTTCAAAAGTGGAACCCATACATGTTGAAAATAAAGATGAATGTGTTTTGCCCATGAAAATATTCTTGGATGATGAATTGGGGTTCATTATATTTTACACCTACTTTCGTGGGGGAATCATCCTAAATGGATACAATATACTCCTTATGTTTGTAATTTAGGAATTTGAAAAAGTATTTAGAACCTCTATTTCCCTCCTTAATCCAATGTAATTTGGCTCTTATTTTAGCTCCTTGACCCATTTACAAATCAATTTTATGAAGTTGGGCTTCTAAATATACAATGGTAGTTTGTAACTTAATATTATTAGGATTAACATTAAGCAATTTTCTATTAGGTTCAAGTTTCCATGCAGAGAAATTTTCCTTGTGTTTTCACTACCAAGCTAATCTCTTACCAAAGGCATGAAGAAATTCAACACATCGTGAAATTGCCAATTACCACCAGTCCCTAAAGACTTGCCTTCACTAGGTTTAGGGATTGAATTCCAAATGCTAGCAAGAGCAACCACACATGCCTAGGTTTTTAGAAAAGAGGTATTAAGTTTGTATGAAAAATTTACAACCCCATTGTTGTTATTGTCTCCTAAAACTGATGAAAATTTGGAAAATGATTTGAGAGAGTAGTAGAATAATCCACTCTCACACTACAACTAGTAGTATCATGAATAACATGTAAATTAGGGGAGATAAAAATTTGTCAAGTCTACTCAACTTTCTATCCTCTCCAAATCAGCAATTAGACAATGTGTACCAACTATTGCCATGGTTGAAGCTTTTGTTATGAATTGGGTTCCAGAGTTGTGACAAAGTAACCATTTATCAAATTCTTCATTGTTTAGCTTCATGCAATTGTACCAACTACGATCACTATGGTATGCAACCATATTAAAATCACCTTCTATCATCCAATCTGCATTAAGAAGGTTTTTACACATCCAATCCCACAATTCACTTCTCTTCCATTTATGTATTAATCTATTTACCATTTATAATAATTAAATAGAATTTTAAAAAAATGGATCCTTAAAGTTCCTATAAGACGACATAAAAGAGAAAGAATTCAACTCCAAACAAGCTAATGAGGAGTGGGAATCTAAAGAGATAATGTCAAGAGAAAAAAGTAGGTTATAAGGTGATAGGAAATTGCCATATTTGTCATTATTACACATATAAGTCAGTAGTTGCAAGAGGGCCAAAAAAATAGGTAATAGTAGTCATTGTTACACAGAGTCATCGTGGTCATTAGTACACACAAACTTTATTGTTTGTCAAATAAGTCGGCAGATATTGCCAAGCCTTATTAAGAGCAATGTGTAAAATAGTCGCTTTTAAATATGGCTACTTCTTGACCTTCTTGTCCCATGCGGCGGTGGCCTTGTACTCTATTGTTTTTCATTAATAAAGTTTTCTTAAAAACGACAAATGATAAATTTACCCCGAATAGATTAAGATTTTTACATGCCCAAGGTGGGCCCATTATATCTTTTACTTTAACAACGTGTTCTTTGAAAAGAAGTCGCCATTAGCGAAACCCACTTCCGACTAATCTGGGTCTTCCAACATTATTTGTCTTACTACGTTTCATTACGTTTCTGATCAAATCCTATGGAAATTTCTTATTAATAGAGTACATAAGTTTTTCAGCACACAGCTGTGAACATTATTGGAAGCTTTTAAGAAAATGGAGAAGTTGCAGATTGCCCTTTCCATCAAGGCAAAATTGAGCGTTGCTTTTCAGAGGATTTCCGCTGAAAATTGCTTCAGATTTCAACGTTGTTATGGAGGCATTTGGTTGGGGGGAAAAGGCATATTTGGGAGCAGCTTCAAGAACAAGGATTGAGGGAAGAGTTTTTACTACAAATGAAGCTCCTCACCATAACCCCATCAAATTCCAACCAAATTAGCTATTTATTGTGAGATTGCTCCATCAAATAGAGGGAAAACTGTCATTTTGTTGAGCCATAAGATTAATGGAAGAATGGAAGAGAAATGCCCTGAATTTGTAAGTAAAATTGAAAAAGAAGGGTTTTGATTTATTCAACCATTTTTTCTGTGTGGGATGATTCTATCAATTTCTTGAGAGGTTGGCAAACCTTGTACAAAACCAAGGATAAGGAAGAAGCAGAAAGAAAGTAAGAATTACATTGAATTTTGGTGTTCCCCACATAACTTTTTGAGAATATTTTATTGAAAATTAATGCAATACATATTTATGAATTTGTTTCTAAGGTTATAGATTCTGGGATAAAAATGTCAAAGTTGAGTTAGCATGGGAACAATATGATCTTCCAATCATAAGTCATTGTTTCTATTAGAAAAGTAGATGGGGACAAGAAAACTTGGTTCAATCTACTACCATTCAATGATCCAAAGAAAGACCTTTTACTAGGAGATGGGTCTATGGTTCCTAAAGAGGTAATTGAATCATGCCTCCAATTGCTAAAGAGGAGGTCATTGAAGTGAAATGGGAAGTTGGTGATGTGGTTGTGTTAGAAAACAAGTTTCTAATGCAGAAGGCCTTCTAAACCACCCAAAAGAATACTTGTTGCCTTCTGCAAGTAATGCTATTTATGTTTTCTTCAATTAAACTATAGTTGTATTGCTTATGTTGTTAAAGATGGAAGACTCTAAGTTAGAAATTCATTATGTTTGTAAGTAAAGCATGTAACTTGGCAAGTAAGAGGTAACAATTTGGAAGAAGATTTGTTGTCTACAAGTTATTTTAATGTAGTGCTAATAATGTTATTATTGAAAAGGATGCCACAATGTTCTACAATAAATAAATTTTCCTTTTTGAGAGCACATGTTAGAATTGTTGAAGCCATATATTTCATTGCTTGTTTTGATAGGATTTATTTGATAAGTAGCAACAAGATGATATATCTTGGCTAACAAACCCTAAACTTAGTAAATGATTAACAAGTGAAATAGGATATATACATTGCATGGCAACCATGCCAAATTGAACATTACTTTATTCCATCTAATAGAACTAGATATTGTTTCAAACATTAAAGTATCACAACATTGATGATGCTCAAAAATCTTCATATCATTATTTTTAATGTATGTATTTACAATAGTTGTTTACTCAATGGAAAGGTAATATAATCTACAAAGATTTGTTGTTTTTATATAGTATAAGAGCTCTAAAAAATACCTTTTAATTGCTAAAATATCGAGATGAGATCTTGGGTTTTGATTGTGGTGGACAACATAAGTTTTTGATGTATGCCTTCTTTTTCGCACATTGAAAAATCCTAATTTAAAAGACATCAATTATATGGAAAGGACTATTAAGTTGAATAAAAAGAGAAGATACCATCTGCTACCTCTATTGAGTAGTGATGGGAAACTTGTAGCAAAATTTTAATGAGTTCAATTTCATGCTTATTATGTCTTCTACTCCATCCTCAAAATATCCATTTTATTCTTGTAGGGGGATAAGATCTATGCACCTTGTAATGTAAGCACAATTAGATGCCTCATACATATTGGGAGTACAATGTTGTCTCATGGTATAGGTTACTTGAGGGAGAGGACCCAATAGTTGTGCACCTTAACTCTATATCTCTCAAAATCACATGCAATAATTTTGAATGACACTTAAATTTTATAATAGCTCACTTTTTTAGGTTCAATGTTTAAACCTATGGATTAGGTGCACGTCATCAAATATGATGCCACATCAATATACTTTTATTAAGGTGTCATAAAAGAGAAGTTAAAAAAATAAACCTATAATTAAATATATAGAGTCAAATTTTGGGTGACATAACATGATTTATTGTCTTTTAAATTTAATTGGTATACACCATTCAGTTATATATAATAATGTTCAACACTAACAATTTTGAAGTCACAACTGATATTACTATGCTATTAAAAATAATAGTCTTCAAATTTACAAATGTTAATCTCAAGTATTAGAACACACTCCAATATCGGATCTTTTTGTCATGCCTGTGTCATATACCATGCCACAACTGTAGCTTGTTAAAAATAATCATTGGTCAAAGGAAAGGTGACTGCCAAGAAAGTTAAAAATAATCATTGGTCAAAAGAAAGGTGACAACCAAGGAAAAGGTAGTGATTCTTCAAAAGGGGCTTGATAGGACTCCATTAAGTAAAGCATGGAGCAATTCCACCAAGTTAAATAATTACTAATTAATTAAGTTTAGAGAGATAAATGGTTAAATTAAGAAGATGCCTCATTTGGGGAACAGGTAAGGGAGGTGTCTATTTTCCCTCTTTGAGGGCTATATATAGAAGAACTTCAATTGAAGAAAAACATTGAAAGAGATCACGTAATATATAAATATATGCATTCAAAAAAGCAACGACTATTGGATTTAATAAGTGATTGGTATGCATCATGATGGATATATATATAATCTCTTATGTATCTTTAATATAGTTACTAATGGGAATTGCTAAGCTATTTAAGGCTCTTATAATTAATGATTAAATCTATTTGTTTCCCTATAAGAAATCAAGCATGGATTAGCTGGGAAACTTAATTGGGAGAGGTAGAAAATTGGTTCCACAATGTAAGTAGGCTACCCCATGCTAGATGGACAAGATTTTTTTCCACTTGTGGGCCAAGGGGTGTTATACCACATTCTTGGGCTTAATTGCGATGAACAATCTTTGAGCGCCCTATTGTGCTTTCCTCTCCAATCCTTACTATGGTTGATTATTGGAAATGAAACTATAGATTAGATCCAATTAGGTGATTTTATTTATCTTAACTATTCATTTACTATTTCAACTGTAGATTTTTGGGTAGGGCTTATAGGCTACTCTTTCACTCTTAGGAATGTTTTACCTAAAAGGAGGGAGATAAACCCCACTCAAAAGGTCAGGTGGTTAACTCAAATTAAGATGTGTATAATGTTATTTAGACTAAATGGAATTATCTAAGTGCAATTAAATGAACTATTTGACTGATTATGAATGCAAAACCTAAGAATTATGCAATGTTGGAAAACACAATGTGATATACAAACGTGAACTAAGATATGAACAAATGCAAAATAGAAAAGAAGGTTGATTCACAGTGCACTTGGAGGTTTGATGAAGACTAGAAATCAATCTAGAAATTTGAAAAAACCTAATTTTGGGCTAATTGGGACTCATTTGCCACCCTAGACAAATCAGTCCCAGGTCAAGGTTTTTCTACACAGGAACTATTTTCTACTAACTAGGTGTTTGGATCTGCATCTGACTAAAAATGGCACCTCAAGAGGGACTCATTCACCTTGCATGGAAAATCAATCCACTTTCAAATTTTTGTGATTTCAAACCTCTATTCTATACCTTGACACCTGTACAACACTTTCTGACGAAAACCCAAATCGAGATCTTGGAAAATTCTTACAAAACAACTCAAAATTGTTCATCTAATGGTGGGTTTTCCTTGGTCAAACTCCAAGTTGGGTAATCAAACCTTGAATGAATAAAAATATTTATAAAACCCTAGCCTTAGATGTGTTAAAGACTAGGAAAATCTGAAGTCTGTCAAAAACCATATTCTATTATGCAAGAATAAGAAAGGAAAATGTGATTTATGTGATGCAAGATCTCAACCTTATAAATCTCACAACACATCAAAAATGAAGATAAACTGACATGCGAGTGGAATGTAAATGAGGTATAAACCTTAATTTGAAGATAGAGAAGCAATGGAAGATGGAATCACTTTGAAAACAAGTCTTTAGGTGTGATTTGATGGCTAGTTGTATATCCTCAACCTAAATTTCTCCATGATTCATCATAGGCATCCATCATAAACTCTTTGCAATGTTGAAATTTGATCCAAAAAGTGAGCTTCAAGACTTGCAAAAACCCTAGTTTGTTGCCCTAAAACTTCAATTTTGCTAATGAAATTTGTTGTAGAAGACTTGACTTTAAGAAATTGCTTTTGAAAAAAGACTAAAAGATGTGTAAAATGATTAAAAATGAGTATTTATAAGCAACAACACCTAATTTTCCCATTATTTAGAACTAAGAGGCTGACATTCACCAAAAAATTAAGTTGAATTAATTGAATTCCTACTTAAAATTGAAATTTCCCTCAAAAGGGACTCATTCACCACCCTTGGTGAATGGGTCCCACTAGAGGGCACTCATTCGCCCAAGGTGGTGAATGGGTCCCACTAGAGGGGACTCATTCACCCAAGGTGGCGAATGGGTCCCACTACTAATTTTTGAAGGTGGGTTTTTGGGATATGGAAGAATTGAATGTTTTTTTAGATTTAAGTGATTTCCTAGGTAAAATAGGCCTCTAGATAAAAAAATAATGGGTTTTAGAGGCCTATAAATGTTGTTTTGAAGGATCAATGATGCAAAGGGACTCAAATGTGGGTCTAATTGTGTGTGAAATTGTCTCTTTTTGAGTCCAATTTTCTACGATGGATTTAGCCCTCACTGTAGTGCCCATATGACTCTACATGCATATGTAAGCTAAAGGACTCTAAATAGTGCACTTTATAAAAATGATACTTGTTCAAAAGATGAGAGAATGAAGCGCCCAATGTAGTTCTTTGCAAAACCACAATATTAGGAACCACATCTTGCAACATACATTCATTAATTTCTCAAAATTCCTTTTGTCTGACTCCTAGGAATCCAATTTGAGGGTAGATGCATGCCCCCCCTTGATTTTGCTTGCTTTATAGACGTGGAATCAAGGTAGCAATCTAGCCACATCAAATAAGTAACATTATACCATAGGGCATTTCCAAGTACCATGCCATGTAATGATAGACAATTGATGATGTCAGAGGCGGAATCACAATTCCAACGCATCAAACAATGTTAGAAACGGATTTCCCAAGCTCCCATTATGTTGATTTGAAGAAAAGATGCTTTATGAACTCTTAAGATAAAATAACCCTAAGTTAATGTGTAAGAGTTAAAAGGATGAAATTAGGTAAAAGAGAGGAAAGTAAAGTAATTTGTCACTTACTATTGACATTTACATTCCTGTAGCTTGAGAGTAACGAGTAGGATGAGAAGATGTTGAGTAGACAAGATTATAGACCTTCATGACTAGATATGCTTTGAGAGCAGGTGTCGCACAATGATTTGTATTACGAGGTGAGTCATTTCTGCAATTTTTTCTTTGTAATTTAGAGCAATTTAATTATTTTTAATGTATGGATAGGTTAATTTAGGATCTTGGAAAAAAATTTGCAAAGTTTCCCCTTTTTTTGCAAAGTGTCCCAATTGTTTGCAAAGTGTCCCTTTTGTTCATAAAGTGTCCTGTTTCTTCGCAAAGTGTCCCATTTCTTTGCGAAGTGTCCCATTTCTTTGCGAAATGTCCTAAAAGGGTTCTAAAGTGTCTAGGGCTATTAGAAAAGCACACTATATTTTCTTTAGCACATTTGCATGATGAAATATGTAAAAATTGAAGAGATTGCATGGATTTTAGAGCATTTTGTGATGATTTTGATAGATTCTTGCCTGGTTGCAACAATGGCTACGGGGGAGGCAAATTACATTTCTGAGAGATCATGCTCCAGTGCTATCGGCAATAGAGATAGAGCATTTACAAACAGTAGGTATCTATTGGGCGTATCTTATGCCACCTATGAGATACTATGACACCATCCTTATGGCCTTGTGTGAGCATTGGGATGCCGATACGTGTACCTTTCATCTTCCTACTGGGGAGATGACCATCACACTCGAGGATGTACACCACATTCTTCAAGTTCCTATTTGGGTAGATCGGGTATATTTCTAAGGGGATCGGTCATTCCACAAGAAGAAGGTGGATATGCAGTATTGCCTTAGTGTACTAGTTCATGATGAGTGGGTTAGAGCGTGGATCGAGCTTCCCATGATTCTATATTAATGAGCTCCTATTGTTAGATAGATTATGATGCATATAGTGGCTCTTTTTCTCAGTCCTAATGGAAAAGCAACACACTTAGATGGAGGATCAATACATTTGATTCGAGGGGTGTATGAGCGCAGGACAACCTATGCTTTGGGTCGATGCATCCTAGCACGTGCCTTTATTATGATCTTGGAAGATTTTTGTTTCAAGAGATCGACAGTATGGTGCACTACACGCTTCTACATGTGTGGTGTATTGAGCATATTACATGCACCAAGAATGTTAGATTCCCTTGTGCTATAGCTATAGGATAAGCATTTGTCTATCCTTCATGACGCTTATGGTAGTATAGAGATTTACACTTTTGGAGGGTGAAGTTTGACTGGTTGGAGGAGGATGAGATCTTATGGATACCCTATCTACTCACTCTACAGTGGCCAGAACCCACAAGATAGTTGAGGAGGATGCAGATGGACATGTTTCTAGCTGGGAGGCTTGACTATGTTGTATGACCTTTCTATTATGAGCAAGTCATGTGATAGGTTCGGTAGGTGTAGACACCACCAAGGGCATGCCCCTTCATTAGGTGATCAATGCAGAGTGCCTAAAGGTCAAATGATACTATTCAACTTACTATAGTTCATGTTTGTGAGAGTGATTTTGATGCTTTAGATCACGATCAGCCACCAGTCACTCACATTGATGATGTTGGTAGCATAGATGAGCACGAGGAGTGGTGGTCAGTGACACGAATAGATCCTATGTTCCCCATGGATTTCCCTATAGGTGATGCAGGACTAGTACCAGATGAGGGAGATGATCCAAAGGACAAAGCATAGGATGTGCAATATAGGCCATTAGATATATTTACTGATGTTATTGATGACGAGTATGAGTCGAAGGCTGATCCTGATTATGAGGACCAGGATGGAGGAGAGGCTGATGAGGAGGAGAAGGAGGAGGATGATGCGTATTACGAGGAGGAGTCACCCCTGAGTGAGGGTGATGAGGTAGTGACTGAGGATCAATACAAGCAGGGGGACTCCTCACATGCTTACAAGACCAGATCATGTGTGTTGGCTATGGCAGACACTGGCACCCATAGTTAGAGAGAGGCTAGCACATCCATCATGTCCCCTAGAGAGGATGAGGTTGATATTCCTCATGCATCTGGAGACATAGGTGACAATATTTTTTCATTTTACACATGTACTTGAGTATATATATGTTTTGTATATATATATATCATGATGATGTCTACTAATTTTGTACCCTGTCTATCTTGCAAGAGTGACGAGAGACTAGCGAGAGTTCTATTGTCAAGCTGCCACAGAGATAGTGTCTGCATCCATTGAAGAGGTGGAGATGGATCCTGACTACATGCCCCCATCGATTTTGGAGGAGGAGCCAGTCACTCAAACCTTTCACAAGGCTATGAGCAGCATATGAGAGTGTAAGGAGATGACTCTATTGAGTTAAGAGTGCAACACAATCATTGTAGACCTCAGCAAAGGTTGAGAGACTACATGGAGAGCTAGCATAGGTATGATCAGAGAGGGATCAAATGGAAAAGGAGCATCTTTTGGCCATTGGTCGAGTACAAGGTCTGGAGTACATGCACTTAGACTCAAAAATTCATGATCATGATCACACACGACCGTCTCACGATGTCCAGGGACCAGATCTCGAATGCAAGAGCCCAAGGGGTCTAGTTCTCACAGACCTTGGTGATTTTGTATATGATGATGAGATGTATATAAATTTTTTTGATATATATATGTGTGTGTGTGTGTGTGTGTGTGTGTATTTTGTGTTGCCTTATCTCTTGGTGTTTGATTCTTAAATGCAATGTGATGAATTAAATGACTTATGGTAAAAGTATTTAATTAATGTCTTAATGATTTAATAGGATTGATATGATCTAATATAAAACATATTTCAATTTTATTGTAGATACAACATTGTCGATTAAAGAATTATGTTAGATTAAATACACCTATAAGGATCTAACTTAATATAATACAAGGGTGAATAGTATGAATCCTAAAGTAATTATAAAATGAACTTAAATAATTACCTTAGTGCTCGAGATAAACATAAGATTGGTTGTCAAGAACGAAGCAATGTGAAAGTTATTTAGAATGACATCAAATAACTTTAAACAACACTGAGCTTTAACGATCATACTTATTCAAAGAAGGTTATAGGTAATACTGACACAAATGCATGACATTAATAGGTTCCTTGAGGGGTGTTCCATCAAGCTGCTTTAAAATATAAGCACTAGACCCATAATTGGTATCAACTATGTAAGGTCCTAACCAATTTCGACTGAATTTATCTTTTTCTTCATTGTCAGTATTGGTATTGCGTTGATTCTCAACAAGAAAAAAATCACCCTTATGAAACGTTTGAGGGATGACCTATGTGTTGTATCTTCATTGTAATTGTTTGATGTGACCTTGGAGATGTTCAAGAGTGTTAATGTGCATTTCGTCAAGCAGATCTCAAGTTGGTGCAATTGTTGTTTTTTATAAGTGGCATCATCAATAAGCTCTTGGAGAGCAATTTGCAATGTAGGAATTTCTAACTCCAAGGGCATGATTGCATCGGTACCATAAATGAGGTTATAGGGTGTGGTTTTGGTGGATGATCTAACACTTGTTTGATAAGCCCAAAGTGCACAATGTAATTGTGTATGACAATCTCTATGATGTTTGTTGATAGTTTTCTTGAGGATTTGTTCTATAATATTGTTAGTTTTTTTTAGTTTGTCCATTGGATTGTGGATAATACAGTGTGGAAAAGTGATGTTGAATATTGAACGTGTCAAGAAATTTCTTAACTTCATTATTTTTAAATAGGGTTCCATTGTCTAAAACAATGGTAGAAGGAAGCCCAAAGTGAGCAATTATGTGTTCCAAAATGAAACAAAAAATTACTTCAGCATTTGTAGAATGAAGAGGAATAGCTTCCACCCATTTTGTAAAATAGTTTGTTGCGGTTATGATAAACGTGTCCAACAAAAGAGGGAGGTGAAATTTTTCCAATAAGATCCAATCCCCATACTAAAAATGGCCAAATGGGAAATTGGGCATGGATCAAATTTCTATTTTCTTGACATTTACGACATCATTTAATGTAAGTGAAGCAGTCCTTTTCCATATGCCTCCAATAATAACCCATACGAATAAATTTTTGCACTAACAATCGTCCTCCAAAATGACCTCCACAGGCACCAACATGACCCTATTCAAGTTCCATAGGGATTTTAGAAGCCTTAAGACACCGTATAGGAGACCATTAAAAGATTATTTATACAATGCATTAGCGAGGATCACATATTCAGCTGTTAGTTTGCATAAACACTTCTAAGTGTTTGTTGTTGTAGGTTCGAGAATGGTACCATCTTTTAAATAGTCACAAATTGTTTCATACCATTCACATGAATCATCTTGAGTTATTGGTAAAATTTCTTCTAATTGAGTGTCAATCGAAGGTTTCATGATGGGATGAATAAAAAGTAAAGTCTGTGGAAGGATCATGTGGGGATATAAGAGAGGTTACACTCATCATTGCATCTACATGTCTATTGGCTTTTCATGGGATGTTATCAATGGTGAATGATTCAAATTTCTCTAATAGTTTCATTGTAAAATTATTGTATTTGGATAACTTCTCATGTTTAGTTTCATATGTACCATTAATTTTTTTGATAACTAATTGTGAATCACCAAAGATATTGATATGTTTAGGATTCATTGTTAAGGCAGCTCGCAAACCCGCGATTAATGCCTCATACTCCGTTGTGTTATTTGTGCATAGGAAATTTAACCGATAAGGCAAGGGAAGAGGTTGTCTGTCGGGTGGAATCAATACCACTCTAGCATTAGAACCTATTCTACACTTAGATCCATTGAAATATAATTCCCATGTTTTAATATCAGCGACCAAGACATTATCATCAGGAAAGGAGTCATGATTAGGTAGAGCAAGAGGGGAAGGAGCATTAGCTAAGTGATCAGTTAAAGCTTGGCCTTTGATTTCTTTTTGTGAAACAAAATTAAGGTCAAACTCAGTTAACATCACCCACTTAGCTAATCATCTAGACAGGTCAGTTTTATTAAAAATATGTTTAAGAGGATCAATTTTTGTCATGACTTGTATTTCAGCATTGAGTAAATAATGTCGTAATTTACTAGTAGTGAATAAAAGAGCTAAGCATTTTTTTTCAATTGGTTGTATCGAATTTCAAAATCAATTGAGGTTTGACTGATGTAATAAATAGAATGTTCTTTTCCATTATCATCTTGTTGAGCCGACAATGCTACAAGAGCATGGGTTGATGTAGCTATTTATATTCTATTCTTTTCCATTATCATCTTATTGAGCCAACAATGCTACAAGAGCATGTGTTGATGCAACTATGTATAAGATAAATGGTTTGTTTGGCACGGTGGGTTGTAAAACAGGTGGAGTTGCCAAGTATTCCTTTAAACTCTCAAAAGGTGCACCATTTTTAAGAAGATGCGTGAAAGGCAATGTGTGATCAGCTAAAGATGCAACAAAATGGCAGATAGCTTGAATTTGGCCTCGTAACATTCACAATTGAGAAATGTTCCTAGGAGGTGGCATGTTAATAATTGCATCAATTTTCTTTGTGTCCACCTCAATGCCCCTTTGAGATATGACAAACCCTAAAAGTTTACCACTATCTGCACCAAAGAAACACTTTTTAGATTTAAACACATATTATAGTTATTTATTTGTTCAAGGATTTTATAAAGAACATTTACATTGTCTTGTCGTGTTAATGATTTAGCTAGGATATCGTCAACATAATCTTCCAAAATTTTGTGGATGTAATCTTGAAAGATTAATGTCACTGCTCATTGATAAGTTGTGCCAGTATTCTTTAAACACAAGGGCATCACAACCCAACAAAATGCTCCCCAAATAGTGGTAAAGGCAGTTTTGTATTGATCTTGAGGATTGATAAGGATTTGATTGTAACTAGAAAATACATCCATGAATGCAAAAAAGCATGTCCAGTAGTTGAATACACAATCATGTCTGTATTAGGAAGTGGAAAGTCATCTTTTAAATAAGCTTTATTCAAGTCACGAAAATTTGTACATATCCTAATACAATTATTGGGTTTAGCAACTGCGACAATGTTTGAGATCCAAGGAGAATAATCAATAGGGAAAATGAAGCCTACATCAAGGAGTTTTTCAAGCTCTGCTTTAACATGCAAGGCTATGTTAGGGTGCATTTTTATTATGTTTTGATGAACGAGTTTAGCATTCTCAGCAAGAACGATGTTGTGTGTCAATTTTTGGGTCAATTCCTAGCATATCAAAATATTTCCAAGCAAAAATCTTGGGAAAATCGTGAAGTAAAGTTGTAGTGTCTTCTTGTTCTTCATCATCAAGGAACTTCTCAATCTTAATAACTTTGTATGTATCATCAATTTCCATTAGCACATCAATTGTATCTCCTAAAGGGAGTGCATTAGATTTAGGAACCTTAGACTCATGAGACTCTTCAATGGTATCACTATCATTTTTCTTGGTAATGATTGTAGCATGATTAACCCGTTTCATACAGGTAGTAGAGGATGCATTATCATAAACTCCTAACATTTGTTTCAGAGTTTCATCACTATCAACATACTGTCATGATGGTGGTAAGTTCATATCAAGTAATTTTGGATGTTTGATGGTGAGTTGGTGTTGTGGTTGACATGTAATAGCATTGATGTTTAAAGATGGTCATTGAGTAGCTTTTCTCATTTTAGAAAAAGAATATCCCAATCCATTTTTTGTCTCTTGTGTATTAGGTTCAATAGGAACATGAATTCCTTCTTCATGTTTTCCACATCCTTTTCTAGTATATCCTAATTGTTTCACAAGTTCATAACCTTTTCCATAAAGTATTTCCATTTTTGTCGAAGTCGGCAGGGATTGATAATCTATCTCATCAAAATTGGTTGTGTATGTTGCATTTTCATCCAAAGTAGAAGAGATAGATTTTTTAGAAGATTGTTCAGAATTTTGAGTAGACATGATGGTTGGTTGTTCATGTTTCTCATCTTTCTTTTGTGTAAAATATCTATTTTCCCATAAATGAAGGTGTGAAGTCTAAGGATCCCAAATCATCACCAAATAATTTAGATGGTGATCCCTCATTGTTCTATTCAATTTCAATAGGATCTATATTGGATATTGGAATTAATGTTTTTAGAGAACTTGTAGCTTCTTTTTCAAGGTGCAAGGAACTTTCAGGATTGGGTTATATTTCAACTTGATAAATATGATTGTTAGACATATTTCATGATACAATGATGGGTTGAAAGCACTACATTCATCTCATGAATCCATGGTCTTCCTAAAAGAAGATTATATGAAAGATCATAAGGCATGAAATGAAGAGGAGTTTGCAAAGTAGCTACCCCAACCGTAATAGGTAAAGTGATTATATCGAGCAGTTTCTTTTTTGTATTGTAAAATCCTTGAATGGATACGAAATCAAGAATTGTTTATTATTTATCAACGCACAATCTTTCAAGGAGATTCACACTACACACATTAAGGGTAGAACCATTATCAATAAGGATTATTTTCATACCTATGCAATTGAATTAAGCAATTATCATAAAGGATTCATTTTGTTTTTGCAACTCTAAAAGAGGGAGCTCATGTTGATGGAAAGTAATGTTTAGATTAACTTGGTTCATTCCATGGATTAGAGCTGCCACATCATTCAGAGTTATAGGGTAAGTGCACCAAGATGCTTCCCAAAAAGGGGGCTTAAGTGGCCACTTTTTTTCTGAAATCAGGAAATGCTAACCTTGGAAGTGAAATTGAGGATAGTTACACTCAAAATTTTGAGATGGAACAAAAACAAGGATCTAAGTGCTCTGAGTCTACTTTA
>VDFB02168118.1:146648600-146780896 GCA_007258455.2 Sequoia sempervirens | reverse complement strand
GTATGAGGCATTAATCGTGGGTTTGCGAGCTGCCTTAACAATGAATCCTAAACACATCAATATCTTTGGTGATTCACAATTAGTTATCAAACAAATTAATGGTGCATATGAAACTAAACATGACAAGTTATCCAAATACAATAATTTTACAATGAAACCGTTAGAGAAATTTGAATAATTCACCATTGATAACATCCCATGAAAAGCCAATAGACATGTAGATGCAATGGCGAGTGCAACCTCTCTTATATCCCCACATGGTCCTTCCACAGACTTTATTTTTGTTATTCATCCCATCATGAAACCTTCGATTGGCACTCAATTAGAAGACATTTTACCAATAACTCAAGATGATTCATGTGAATGGTATGATATAATTTGGGAATATTTAAAAGATGGTACCATTCTCAAACCTACAACAACAAACACGTAGAAGCGTTTATGCAAACTAGTAGCTGAATATGTGATCCTCACTAATGCATTGTATAGACGATCTTTTAATGGTCTCCTATATGGTGTCTTAAGGCTTCTAAAATCCCTATGGAACTTGAATAGGCTCATGCTGGTGCCTGTGGAGGTCATTTTGGACGATGATTGTTAGTGCAAAAATTTATTCATATGGGTTATTATTGGAGACATATGGAAAAGGATTGCTTCACTTACGTTAAATGATGTCGTAAATGTCAAGAAAATAGAAATTTGATCCATGCTCCTACTTTTGAGTTCCATGCCAAAGTTCCCATTTGGCCATTTTTAGTATGGGGATTGGATCTTATTGGAAAAATTTCACCTCCCTCTTTTGCTGGACATGTTTATCATAACCGCAACAAACTATTTTACAAAATGGGTGGAAGCTATTCCTCTTCATTCTACAAATGCTGAAGTAATTTTTTGTTTCATTTTGGAACACATAATTGCTCACTTTGGGCTTCCTTCTACCATTGTTTTAGACAATGGAACCCTGTTTAAAAATAATGAAGTTAAGAAATTTCTTGACACGTTCAATATTCAACATCACTTTTCCACACTGTATTATCCACAATCCAATGGACAAACTAAAAAAACTAACAAGATTCTAGAACAAATCCTCAAGAAAACTATCAACAAACATCATAGAGATTGGCATACACAATTACATTGTGCACTTTGGGCTTATCAAACAAGTGTTAGATCATCCACCAAAACCACACCCTATAACCTCATTTATTGTACTGATGCAATCATGCCCTTGGAGTTAGAAATTGCTACATTGCAAATTTCTCTCCAAGAGCTTATTGACGATGCCACTTATAAAAAACAACAATTGCACCAACTTGAGATCTGCTTGACGAAATGCACATTAACACTCTTGAACATCTCCAAGGTCACATCAAACAATTACAATGAAGACACAACACACAGGTCATCCCTCGAATGTTTCATAAGGGTGATTTTTTTCTTGTTGAGAATCAACACAATACCAATACTAACAATGAAGAAAAAGATAAATTCAGTCATAATTGGTTAGGACCTTACATAGTTGATACCATTTATGGGTCTAGTGCTTATATCTTAAAGCATCTTGATGGAACACCCCTTAAGGAACCTATTAATGTCATGCATTTGTGTCAGTATTACCTCTAACCTCTTTGAATAAGTATGATCGTTAAAGCTCAGTGTTGTTTAAAGTTATTTGTTGTCATTCTAAATAACTTTCACATTGCTTCGTTCTTGACAACCAATCTTATGTTTGTCTCGAGCACTAAGGTAATTATTTAAGTTCATTTTATAATTACTTTAGGATTCATACTATTCACCCTTGTATTATATTAAGTTAGATCCTTATAGGTGTATTTAATCTAACATAATTCTTTAATCGATAATGTTGTATCTATAATAAAATTGAAATATGTTTTATATTAGATCATATCAATCCTATTAAATCATTAAGACATTAATTAAATACTTTTACCATAAGTCATTTAATTCATCACATTGCATTTAACAATCAAACACCAAGAGATAAGGCAACACCAAATACACACACACACACACACATATGTATATATCAAAAACTTTTATATACATCTCATCATCATATACAAAATCACCAAGGTCTATGAGAACTAGACCCCTTGGGCTCTTGCATTCGAGATCTGGTCCTTGGACATCGTGAGACGGTTGTGTGTGATCATGATCGTGAATTTTTGAGTCTAAGTGCATGTACTCCAGACCCTGTACTCGACCAATAGCCAAAAGATGCTCCTTTTCCATTTGATCCCTCTTTGATCGTACCTATGCTAGCTCTCCATGTAGTCTCTCAACCTTTGCTGAGGTCTGCAATGATTGTGTTGCACTCTCAACTCGATAGAGTCATCTGCTTAACTCTCATACGCTGCTCGTAGCCTCGTGAAAGTTTTGAGTGACTGGCTCCTCCTCCACAATTGGTGGGGGCATGTAGTCAAGATCCATCTCCTCCTCTTCAATGGATGCAGACACTCTCTGTGGCAGCTTGACAATAGAACTCTCACTAGTCTCTCGTCACTCTTGCAAGATAGAAAAGGTACAAAATTAGTAGACATCATCATGATATATATATATATATATATATATATATAAATACAAAACATATATATACTCAAGTACATGTGTAAAATAAAAAATATTGTCACCTATGTCTCTAGATGCATGAGGAATATCAACCTCATCCTCTCTAGGGGGCATGACGAATGCGCTAGCCTCTCTTTGACTATGGGTGCCAGTGTCTGCCATAGCCACCACACATGATCTGGTCTTGTAAGCATGCGAGGACTCCCACTGCTTGTACTGATCCTCAGTCACTACCTCATCACCCTCACTCAGGGGTGACTCCTCCTCATAATACTCATCCTCCTCCTCCTCCTCCTCCTCATCAGCCTCTCCTCCATCCTGGTCCTCATAATCAGGATCATCCTTCGACTCATACTCGTCATCAATAACATCAGTAAATATATCTAATGGCCTATATCACACATCCTATGCTATGTCCTTTAGCTCATCTCCCTCATCTGGTACTGGTCCTGCATCACCTATAGGGACATCCATGGGGAACACATGATCTATTCATGTCACTGACCACCACTCCTCGTGCTCATCTATGCTACCAACATCATCAACATCAGTGACTGGTGGTTGATCGTGATCTAAAGCATCAGAATCACTCTCACAAACATGAACTATAGTAAGTCGAATAGTATCATTTGACCTTCAGGCACTCCGCATTGATCAACTAATGAAGGGGCATGCCCTTGGTGGTGTCTACACCTGCCGAACCTATCACATGACTTGGTCGTAATAGAAAGGTCGTACAACATAGTCATGCCTCCTAGCTAGAAACATGTCCATCTGCATCCTCCTCAGTTGTCTTGTGGGATTTGGCCACTATAGAGTGAGTAGATAGGGTCTCCATAAGATCTCATCCTCCTCCAACCAGTCAAACTTCACCCTCCAAAAGTGTAAATCTTTGTACTACCATAAGCGTCATGAAGGATAGACAAATGCTTGTGGATGTAGCTATAGTACAAGGGAATTTGACATGCCTGGTGCATGTAATATGCTCAATACACCACACATGTAGAAGCGTGTAGTGCACCATACTGTTGATCTCTCGAAACAAAAATCTTCCAAGATCATAATAAAGGTGTGCTAGGATGCATCAACCCAAAGCATAGGTTGTCCTGCGCTCATACATCCCTTGAATCAAATGTACTAATCCTCCATCTAAGTGTGTTGCTTTCCATCAAGACTAAGAACAAGAGCCACTGTATGCATCGTAATCTATCTAACAATAAGAGCTCATGAATATAGAATCATGGGAAGCTCGATCCATGCTCTAACCACTCATCGTGAACTGGTCCACCAAGGAAATACTGCATATCCACCTTCTTCTTGTGGAATGACCGATCCCCTCAGAAATATACCCGATCTCCCCAAATAGGAACTCGGAGAATGCAGTGTACATCCTCGAGAGTGATGGTCATCTCCCTAGTAGGAAGATGAAAGGTACACGTATTGGCATCCCAACGCTCACACAGGGCCATAAGGATGGTGTCATAGTATCTCATAGGTGGCATAAGATATTCCCAATAGATACCTACTATTTGTAAATGCTCTATCTCTATTGCCGATAGCACTAGAGCATGATCTCTTAGAAATGAAAGTTGCCTCCCCCCTAGCCATTGTTACGACCGGGCAAGAACCTATCAAAATCATCACAAAATGCTCTAAAATCCATGCAATCTCTTCAATTTTTACATATTTCATCATGCAAATGTGCTAAAGAAAATATAGTGTGCTTTTCTAATAGCCCTAGACAATTTAGAACCCTTTTAGGAAATTTCGCAAAGAAATGGGACACTTCGCAAAGAAATGTGACACTTCGCAAAGAAATGGGACACTTTGCGAAGAAACAAGACACTTTATGAACAAAAGGGACACTTTGCAAACAATTGGGACACTTTGCAAAAAAAGGGGACACTTTGCAAATTTTTTTCCAAGACCCTAAATTAACCTATCCATACATTAAAAATAATTAAATTGCTCTAAATTACAAAGAAAAAATTGCAGAAACGACTCACCTCGTAATACAAATCATTGCACGACACCTGCTCTCAAAGCATATCCAGTCATGAAGGTCTATAATCCTGTCTACTCAACATCTTCTCATCCTACTCGTTACTCTCAAGCTACAGGAATGTAAATGTCAATAGTAAGTGACAAATTACTTTACTTTCCTCTCTTTTACCTAATTTCATCCTTTTAACTCTTACACATTAACTTAGGGTTATTTTATCTTAAGAGTTCATAAAGCATATTTTCTTCAAATCAACATAACGAGAGCTTGTGAAATCCATTTCTAACATTGTTTGATGTGTTGGAATTGTGATTTCGCCTCTGACATCATCAATTGTCTATCATTACATGGCATGGTACTTGGAAATGCCCTATGGTATGATGTTACTTATTTGATGTGGCTAGATTGCTACCTTGATTCCACCTTTGTAAAGCAAGCAAAATCAAGGGGGGGCATGCATCTACCCTCAAATTGGCTTCCTAGGAGTTAGACAAAAGGATTTTTGAGAAATTAACGAATATATGTTGCAGGATATGGTTCCTAATATTGTGGTTTTGCAAAGAACTACATTGGGCACTTCATTCTCTCATCTTTTGAACAAGTGTCATTTTTATAAAGTGCACTATTTAGAGTCCTTTAGCTTACATATGCATGTAGAGTCATATGGGCACTACAGTGAGGGATAAATCCATCGTAGAAAATTGGAATCGAAAAAGAGACAATTTCATGCACAATTAGACCCACATTTGAGTCCCCTTGCATCATTGATCCTTCAAAATGACATTTATAGGCCTCTAAAACCCATTATTTTTGATCTAGAGGCCTATTTTACCTAGGAAATCACTTAAATCTAAAAAAAAACATTCAATTCTTCCATATCCCAAAAACCCACCTTCAAAAATTAGTAGTGGGACCCATTCGCCACCTTGGGTGAATAAGTCCCCTCTAGTGGGACCCATTCGCCAAGGGTGGTGAATGAGTCCCTTTTGAGGGAAATTTCAATTTTAAGCAGGAATTCAATTAATTCAACTTAATTTTTTGGTGAATGTCAGCCTCTTAGTTCTAAATAACGGGAAAATTGGTGTTGTTGCTTATAAATACTCATTTTTAATCATTTTTCACATCTTTTAGTCATTTTTCAAAAGCAATTTCTTAAAGTAAAGTCTTCTACAACAAATTTCATTAGCAAAATTGAAGTTTTAGGGCAACAAACTAGGGCTTTTGCAGGTCTTGAAGCTCACTTTTTGGATCAAATTTCAACATTGCAAAGAGTTGATGATGGATGCCTATGATGAATCATGGAGAAATCTAGGTTGAGGATATACAACTAGCCATCAAATCACACCTAAAGACTTGTTTTCAAAGTGATTCCATCTTCCATTGCTTCTCTATCTTCAAATTAAGGTTTATACCTCATTTACATTCCACTCGCATGTTAGTTTATCTTCATTTTTGATGTGTTGTGAGATTTCTAGGGTTGAGATCTTGCATCACACAAATCACATTTTCCTTTCTTATTCTTACATAATAGAATTGGGTTTTTGACATACTTCAGATTTTCCTAGTCTTTAACACATCTAAGGCTAGGGTTTTATAAATATTTTTATTCATTCAATGTTTGATTACCCAACTTGGAGTTTGACCAAGGAAAACCCACCATTAGAGGAACAATTTTGAGTTGTTTTGTAAGAATTTTTCAAGATCTCGATTTGGGTTTTTGTCAGAAAGTGTTGTACAGGTGTCAAGGTATAGAATAGAGGTTTGAATTCACATAAATTTGAAAGTGGATTGATTTTCCATGCAAGGTGAATGAGTCCCTCTTGAGGTGCCATTTTTAGTCAGATGCAGATCCAAACACCCAGTTAGTAGAAAATAGTTCTTGTGTAGAAAAACCCTGACCTGGGACTGATTTGCCTAGGGTGGCAAATGAGTCCCAATTAGCCCAAAATTAGGTTTTTTTAGATTTCCAGATTGATTTCCAGTCTTCATCAGACCTCCAAGTGCACTGTGAATCAACCTTCTTTTCTATTTTGCATTTGTTCATATCTTAGTTCATGTTTGTATATCACATTGTGTTTTCCAACATTGCATAATTCTTAGGTTTTGCATTCATAATCAGTCAAATAGTTCATTTAATTGCACTTATATCATTCCATTTAGTCTAAATAACATTATACACATCTTAATTTGAGTTAACCGCCTAACCTTTTGAGTGGGGTTTATCTCCCTCCTTTTAGGTAAACATTCCTAAGAGTGCAAGAGTAGCCTATAAGCCCTATGCAAAAATCTACGGTTCAAATAGTAAATGAATAGTTAAGATAAATAAAATCACCTAATTGGATCTGATCTATAGTTTCATTTCCAATAATCAACCATAGTAAGGATTGGAGAGGAAAGCACAATAGGGCACTCAAAGATTGTTCATCGCAATTAAGCCCAAGAATGTGGTATAACACCCCTTGGCCCACAAGTGGAAAAAAATCTTGTCCATTTAGCATGGGGTAGCCTACTTACATTGTGGAACAAATTTTCTACCTCTCCCAATTAAGTTTCCCAGCTAATCCATGCTTGATTTTTTATAGGGAAACAAATAGATTTAATCATTAATTATAAGAGCCTTAAATAGATTAGCAATTCCCATTAGTAACTATATTAAAGATACATAAGAGATTATATATATATATCCATCATGATGCATACCAATCACTTATTAAATCCAATAGTCATTGCTTTTTTGAATGCATATATTTATATATTACTTGATCTCCTTCGATGTTTTTCTTCAATTGAAGTTCTTCTATATATAGCCCTCAAAGAGGGAAAATAGACACCTCCCTTACCTGTTCCCCAAATGAGGCATCTTCTTAATTTAATCATTGCTCTCTCTAAACTTAATTAGTTAGTAATTATTAACTTGGTGGAATTGCTCCATGCTTTCCTTAATGGACTCCTATCAAGCCCCTTTTGAAGAATCACTACCTTTTCCTTGGTTGTCACCTTTCTTTTGACCAATGATTATATTTAACTTTCTTGGTAGTCACCTTTCCTCTGACCAATGATTATTTTTAACAAGCTACAATTGTGGTATGGTATATGACAGGGGCATGACAAAAAGATCTGATATTGGAGTGTGTTCTAATACTTGAGATTAGCATTTGTAGATTTGAAGACTATTATTTTTAATAGCATAGTAATATTAGTTGTGACTTCAAAATTGTTAGTGTTGAAAATTATTATATATAACTGAATGGTGTATACCAATTAAATTTAAAAGACAATAAATCATGTTATGTCACCCAAAATTTGACTCTATATATTTAATTATAGGTTTATTTTTTTAAGTTCTCTTTTATGACACCTTAATAAAAGTATATTGATGTGGCATCATATTTGATGACGTGCACCTAATCCATAGGTTTAAACATTGAACCTAAAAAAGTGAGCTATTATAAAATTTAAGTGTCATTCAAAATTATTGCATGTGATTTTGAGAGATATAGAGTTAAGGTGCACAACTATTGGGTCCTCTCCCTCAAGTAACCTATACCATGAGACTACATTGTACTCCCAATATGTATGAGGCATCTAATTTTGCTTACATTACAAGGTGTATAGATCTTATCCCCCTACAAGAATAAAATGGATATTTTGAGGATGGAGTAGAAGACTTAATAAGCATGAAATTGAACTCATTAAAATTTTGCTACAAGTTTCCCATCACTACTCAATAGAGGTAGCGGATGGTATCTTCTCTTTTTATTCAACTTAATAGTCCCTTCCATATAATTGATGTCTTTTAAATTAGGATTTTTCAATGTGCGAAAAAGAAGGAATACATCAAAAACTTATGTTGTCCACCACAATCAAAACCCAAGATCTCATCTCTTCATCCAATTCAAAGATATTTTAGCAATTAAAAGGTATTTTTTAGAGCTCTTATACTATATAAAAACAACAAATCTTTGTAGATTATATTACCTTTCCATTGAGTAAACAACTATTGTAAATACATACATTAAAAATAATGATATGAACATTTTTGAGCATCATCAATGTTGTGATACTTTAATGTTTGAAACAATATCTAGTTCTATTAGATGGAATAAAGTAATGTTCAATTTGGCATGGTTGCCATGCAATGTATATATCCTATTTCACTTGTTAATCATTTACTAAGTTTAGGGTTTGTTAGCCAAGATATATAATCTTGTTGCTACTTATCAAATAAATCCTATCAAAACAAGCAATGAAATATATGGCTTCAGCAATTCTAACATGTGCTCTCAAAAAGGAAAATTTATTTATCGTAGAACATTGTGGCATCCTTTTCAATAATAACATTATTAGCATTACATTAAAATAACTTGTAGACACCAAATCTTCTTCCAAATTGTAACCTCTTACTTGCCAAGTTCCATGCTTTACTTACAAACATAATGAATTTCTAACTTAGAGTCTTCCATCTTTAACAACATAAGCAATACAACTATAGTTTGATTGAAGAAAACATAAATAACATTACTTGCAGAAGGCAACACGTATTCTTTTGGGTGGTTTAGAAGGCCTTATGCATTACAAACTTGTTTTCTAACACAACCACATCACCAACTTCCCATTTCACTTCATTGACCTCCTCTTTAGCAATTGGAGGCATGATTCAGTTACCTCTTTAGGAACCATAGACCCATCTCCTAGTAAAAGGTCTTTCTTTGGATCATTGAATGGTAGTAGATTGAACCAAGTTTTCTTGTCCCCGTATACTTTTCTAATAGAAACAATGACTTATGATTGGAAGATCATATTGTTCCCATGCTAACTCAACTGTGGCATTTTTATCCCAGAATCTATAACCTTAGAAACAAATTCATAAATATGTATTGCATTAATTTTCAATAAAATATTCTCAAAAAGTTATGTGGGGAACACCAAAATTCAATGTAATTCTTACTTTCTTTCTGCTTTTTCCTTACCCTTGGTTTTGTACAAGGTTTGCCAACCTCTCAAGAAATTGATAGAATCATCCCACACAGAAAAAATGGTTGAATAAATCAAAACCCTTCTTTTTCAATTTTACTTAGAAATTCAGGGCATTTCTCTTCCATTCTTCCATTAATCTTATGGCTCAACAAAATGACCCCTCTATTTGATGGAGCAATCTCACAATAAATAGCTAATTTGGTTGGAATTTGATGGGGTTATGGTGAGGAGCTTCATTTGTAGTAAAAACTCTTCCCTCAATCCTTGTTCTTGAAGCTGCTCCCAAATATGCCTTTTCCCCCCAACCAAATGCCTCCATAACAACGTTGAAATCTGATGCAATTATCAGCGGAAATCCTCTGAAAAGCAACGCTCAATTTTGCCTTGATAGAAAGGGCAATCTGCAACTTCTCCATTTTCTTAAAAGCTTCCAATAATGTTCACAGCTGTGTGCTGAAAAACTTATGTACTCTATTAATAAGAAATTTCTATAGGATTTGATCAGAAACGTAATGAAACGTAGTAGGACAAATAATGCTGGAAGACCCAGATTAGTAGGAAGGGGGTTTCGCTAATGGCGACTTCTTTTACACATTGCTCTTATTAAGGCTTGGCAATATCTGCCGACCTATCTTATCTGACAAACAATAAAGTTTGTGTGTACTAATGGCCACGATGACTCTGTGTAACAATGACTACTATGACCTATTTTTTTGGCCCACTTGCAACTGCTGACTTATATGTGTAATAATGACAAATATGGCAATTTCCTATCACCTTCTAACCTACTTTTCTCTCCGACATTATCTGTTTAGATTCCCACTCCTCAGTAGTTTGTTTGGAGTTGAATTTTGTCTCTTTTATGTCGTCTTATAGGAACTTTAAGGATCCATTTTTTTAATTCTATTTAATTATTATAAATGGTAAATAGTCAATGGTAAATAGATTAATACATAAACGGAAGAGAAGTGAATTGTGGGATTGGATGTGTAAAAACCTTCTTAATGCAGATTGGATGATAGAAGGCGATTTTAATATGATTGAATATCATAGTGATCATAGTTGGCACAATTGCATGAAGCTAAACAATGAATTTGATAAATGGTTACTTTGTCACAACTCTGGTACCCAACAAAACCTTCAACCATGGCAATAGTTGGTACACATTGTCTAATTGCTGATTTGGAGAGGATAGAAAGTTGAGTAGACTTGACAAATTTTTATCTCCCCTAATTTACATGTTATTCATGATACTACTGGTTGTAGTGTGAGAGTGGATGATTCTACTACTCTCTTAGATCATTTTCCAATTTTTCGTCAGTTTTAGGAGACAATAACAACAATGGGGTTGTAAATTTGTCATACAAACTTAATACCTCTTTTCTAAAAACCCAAGCATGTGTGGTTGCTCTTGCTGGCATTTGGAATTCAGTCCCTAAACCTAGTGAAGGCAAGTCTTTAGGGACTGGTGGCAGTTGGCAATTTCACGATGTGTTGAATTTCTTCATGCCTTTGGTAAGAGATTAGCTTGGTAGTGAAAACACAAGGAAAATTTCTTTGCATGGAAACTTGAACCTAATAGAAAATTGCTTAATGTTAATCCTAATAATATTAAGTTACAAATTGCCATTGCATCTTTAGAAGCCCAACTTTGTAAAATTGATTTGTAAATGGGTCAAGGAGCTAAAATAAGAGCCAAATTACATTGGATTAAGGAGGGAAATAGAGGTTCTAAATACTTTTTCAAATTCCTAAATTACAAACATAAGGAGTATATTGTATCCATTTAGGATGATTCCCCCACGAAAGTAGGTGTAAAATATAATGAACCCCAATTCATCATCCAAGAATATTTTCATGGGCAAAACACATTCATCTTTATTTTCAACATGTATGGGTTCCACTTTTGAAGATGGAATTAATGTGCTAAAGGGCCTTATATTCTCTATTTCAATTTGTAAGCAACTTTTTAACTTAGGATCGACTTTCACCATGTAAACTTTGTTATTATATGTGTATTTCATGAGGTTATGAAGAGTTGAAGGAACCCTCCCCACCGCCACCCTCCCCTACCCTTTCCCCACAATGCCCTGAGTCTATGGTCTTCGTAGGAGAAGATTATATGAAAGAGCATCTAACATAACATGGATGATGGTAGGTAACATGACGAGACCCAATTTAACAAGTAATGTGATCGTTCCTAATGGTTGTCTACCCACATTATTAAAACCACAAATATATAAAGCATCAAGTTAAATAAGAGACTTATCCACACCAAGCTTGTTTAAAAGGTCAATGCTACAAATATTAAGACTTGGCCTATTATCAACAAGGGTAGGCCTAATTCTTGTTTTGTTAATAGCAACCATTATCTGTAGAGGAATCATTTTGTTTTTGTATCTTAAGAGGGGGCAATTCATTTTGATAAAAGACAATATCCAAATTCATCAAATTCATACCCTCAAGAAAAGTTGTAACCTCATTTGATTTAGCACAAGGAGGTACAACAACCTCTTGTAAAGTGTCTTGAAGTATGTTATGATAAATAGATGAATTTTGAATCAAATTCCATAATTAAATCTTAGCAGGAGTAGCACAAAGCTACTCCACAAGATTGTAAACCTTATCATTATGTTGAGGCAAATGAGGTGCAATAGGGAGAATAGGTTGCGTGAAAGGTATGGACGAAGGAATGACATGTGTTTTCTTTTGTTGTTTTTGTTTCATGTGGTGCATGTGTGAGCAACATCATGATATTGTTGTTTTTTTGATTCATTTTGTTGCATGTGGTTACATTGAGTCAATTGTCTTGTAAAGTTTAAGATATGACTAGGAGTTTTTGGTTTGTTCGATGGTGGTCCTATGATAAGCACCAGTTGGTTTTGAATTTGAGGTTGGTTTGAAGGTGGATAAATCACTAGTTGAGGTGTAATTGCATTTATTGTTCTTTGACATGTTGAAGCCTTATAATTCTTAGCAGACAATTTAGGATAGATGAAGTCCTCAAGGGCATCATCTAGCATATCAAAATCATCACTACTAAAAGACTTGTTATAAAGAACTTGTAGAAATATATCTAACATGATCAGATTGTTATAATTTCTCCAAGAGGTTAATTACAACATTAATTATGAATTTCAAATTATGGTTGTGTTTACCAATATTTACTATAATCAAACATAGGTTAACATATTTGTTACAGAAACATAATTACGAAATAGATTTTAGATTTGAATAGGAGATAAAAATATTAGTCTACTCCTGAAATCTTGGTGAAACTAAGTAGGTCAAGGGTGTGGCATGCCCTAGATTGGGCTAGGTTTTGTCTAAAATTTTAAGTTTTGTAACAATATTGATACTTGTAAAAAAGTTAGATCAGATAGGTATAGTCCAGATCTAAGCTTGAAAGTTACATTTTTTTCTCAATTTTGTATAATGTGACCTAATACAATGAACTAGGGTTTTCAAATCTTGCAAAAAGGATATCCCTTTTAACCAAATTATGCACTAATTAAGAAAATTCAGAACTGAAAAATAAACAGAAGTGCACCCAAAATAACTGAACAACACTTTCCTTTCAAGTACAAACACACCTTTTTGCAAATAAAAAGTGATTATATTTCTATTTTTTTTGAAAATTTTCATCAATGAGTCAAATCTAGAGGAGTCTAATTAAAAAGTAAAAGATTTAATTAATGTAGGAAATGTTAGGTTCACCAAAAAAAAATTGAAAGAGGGACCCTAGGTCTAGTGTGTAGATTACTAAGGTTAATCCCTTTCCAAATCAAGCTAAATCGAAAAGGGTATGATATTAGATAACTGATGCAGGACCATCTAGTAGTGTAGGGAAATCTTGCATCACCCAAAAAAAAATATTTTCTTTATTTTCTTTAGTTGTTTTGAGTCCCATGATGACACTTAGGGGGTATAAGATTGTCAGGCATCAAAAATAGTGAAAAACAGGCAATTACTATTTTTAGTAAGTCGGCCAAAATGGGCTTGTATGGACATGAAAATTTACCCCAAGGAGCAGAGCTGAAAAACATTTCTGGTCGTGAAGGAATCACCTCAATACCTTGCATGGTTTAGGAGAAATTAAAGTTTATGTCCTGGGAAATTTCTCCAATGCAACTTCAAATTCAGATATAAAACTTTAGAGGCCCGAAACACTCAAAGGTGGCTGAATCGACCTATGGTTGGTTTATGTTTGTAGAGCTTGAGAGCTTCAATGATATGCAATAATAGCGACACCATATCAAGTTATGGCCCGCGAAGTTGGTCCTCTAAAAAATGAATTTCATAAAAATTTCTTCCTAGGCCATAAATCAATTGGCGGGACTTTTGGTGCCAAGGAAAAAAGGGAAAATTTGAACTTTCTAAAACATTCTAGGGCGGTTATTCGGGAAAATAAAAAGGGTTAAGTGGGGATTATAGGAGGTGGCTCTGATAGTGCAGATTGTGGCTCTGAATAGTAGATTTTATTTTCAAAGTTGATTTTTTTGTAATAAATCAAGCCCATGAGCCTATAGCATGTAAGCTTTGAATTTTTAATTTCATTTTCTAAAAATAATTGAAAGTGAATAATTTTTTGTCTCGCATCTTCTATGTTGTTATTTGTTGTTGTGATTTTAGTGGGTTTTGGGCGGTATGGCCCTCATCAATAACAACCTAAAAGGAGGTCCAATCTACCTTGGATTTGGTTCTTTTTTTGCTTTGGAAATTGATTGGATTCAATATGGATATATTTAATTAATTTGACTATGTAACCTAATTTGAAAACATAATTTTTTTGGATAGAAACTTGTAGATATAAGGAGGGTAGAGCAATGTGCACTTGTGATATGAATTTGGGGTTGAAAGATTAGGTCTAGGGCATGACACATCCCAGACTAGCCTCCTTCTTTTCAAGATTTTATTTACCAATCATGTAACACCTGATTTGCAATCTACAATTCTACTTTGTAACTTTTCATCTTCAAATCTAAATGTGTAAAAATCATAGAAAAGAGTGGAAAAGAGGGGTGACTATATAGGAGTTTTCCTAACTCAAACTACCATTTTTGTATTTCTACTTCCAAGAATAGTCGATTGATTGATTAATAAAAAGTGTGTGCTATTAACATTAAGTGCATCTAAGGTTGTAATGAGCTAAAATGCTAAAAACCCTACTCAAATGTGTTAGAGAAGGATTCCTAAATGACATAAATGAGATCAAACCAAAAGAAAGTCAAATACCCTTAGAAAATCTAAAATGCAATAATACCTTGCTTAGGGTAGCAAGTAGATCAAAGTCTGAAGATGAGAACACTCCAAAAATAAGTCATTAGGTGCTTGGAAAGAAGCCAAAGCTATCTCCAACACCTAGATTCCATCATGTACTTCCATTAGCATCAAACTTCCATCATTATGATAACTTGAATAAATATGATATTCTTCTTGATGAACCTTTAATAATGAATGTATTTTGGCAGAGTCTTGTTGTAATAATATTGCTTCTTCCTTCATTTTGAAATAATAATTTATGTTTATATAGTGGAACTTAGAATAAATTAAAGTGTAGGTCGACTCATTTAATTTTAAATTTTTGGAATTAATTTTCTACCAAGGCTCAAATACGAAATTACATCCCCAAAATTAGAGATCGATAAAAACAAGTTAAGTTTGTCAAGAATAGCTGGTCTAGGGTGTGGGGCATCCTAGTCTAGCTCTTTCACACTAAACAAAACTTAGTTTGGGTGTTTAGGGTTTACTATAATTAGGACTTCTCTAAGATGAGAGCACTTGTCAGAGTTGATTTGATGATGTTTGATCGATGAAACATTTTCTAATTCAGTATAGACATATTCTCTTGGGTTGATAGGGAAAGTTAGGGCTAGGGAATGTCTAAAATGCATAAATGGAATGTTCACTATTTAAGTGAATCTTAAATAGAGTGTGAGATTGTAATTTCTCTTTAAAGAGAGTACAATTTTTGATGCTATAGTAACACCATCATTTTCAAGTGAACGAACATTTTCAAGCTTATTTTTTTGTAACATGCATTTTGATCAATAAAATAAGTTGTTGCCTACTCATAATTATGTAAGTTGTGATTCTTTTCTACAAATTGATTGATTCTATCTTGTGGTAAGTAATTATCCTTGATTTATGTCTCAATTTTCTTTCCTTTATACAATAGTAATCTATTTGCAAGTCATGGTTTTTGTTTTCTTATAGTTTTATGATAGGATTTAGCTATATTTGTATTCCTTCTAAAAATTATCATAGACTCAAAAAATATTTCTATGAAATAATTTCAAATATTCCAAAACTTGAGTTGTGCTTAATTTTTTTAACTTCTTTAATCATACTGTGTATGTCAAAGCAAGTGGAAACCACTCAAATTTTCTAGTGTATGACATCCTTTTAGGTTCTCTAGGTTCACTTTCATACATAGTTTCCATCCCTTTTCCTAGAAACAACATTAGAGTAGGTTAATTATAGGTGCTACAATAAGGAACCAACCCTCTCTAGAGGCTCACTTCATTTCACTATATAACCCACACTTTGAGAAGTCATCCAATATTTCATTAGATTGTTGAGTAAAGTACTTGGAAAGGGTGCAAGTCCAAGTGACAATAATTACATACTTTTGAAATGATTCATGTAGATAAACAAACATCCAAATATAGGAAAAAATGAAACAGATAAAATTATATATCTTTCTCTTTTATTCAACTTTATACCTACTTTTGGTATTATCATAAATGCAATGTTGTAATACTCATATTTTCTTGATTTGTGAATAAGTTGATCTTAACCATGAACTCCAAAATTTGAATATCTTCCTACCATAGAATAGGACTAGTCTAAATCATAATAGTTGTGATTGTATCCTAATAAAGGACACAATCACTAAATAAGTACATTATAATCTATACAATGAAAATCTAATATCATAATCTATGTTATAATTATCATTTACAATACACAAATTAAAACTAAACTACATCCTAGAATCCTCTTGTTTATATTTATAAATTTCAAATCATTTATTAATCTAATGTTGATTTCCATTTATAATTTAATATTAAAATTCAAAAAATAAAAAATAAAAATTTATTTTCTATATAACATTATTTAAATAAAGGAAAAAATATTTATAATTTAATTTTTTTTATAAAAATTAATAATTAATATTCCCTTTATAATTGCAAACATATTTTATCTATAAGCACCACACAAAATCTTAGTAGTTTCTTTTATCATTTTAAAATCTTACATGGTATGGCACTTGTTAAATTTTCAATGATTCAATAATTTCTTTATGAACAGTCCTCCTAACTTATCAGACAATTAAGGAAAAGCTTTTCCCATAAATTGGTTGCTGTATTTTCTACATCAAACTACTAGTCTAGAGTTTGTCATTTTATTCAAGTCAGGGCTTTGGCAGTAAGTCATCATTTGGGCCCACACTATAAAATTAGTTTTGTTTAATGTTTGAAATAAATATGTAGAATAAAAATCATTGTTGATTCGAATGGAATGAAGGTGTATGAGCTCTGCTAGGGTTTTGTGGTTTCTACGGTCATCCTTGGCCCCTCTTACATCATACTGCACATTATGCGTAGGAAACCCCTCTTTTCTTGTGTGTAGGACCACATTTATTGCAATTTTTGTGTTTTAATATGCCTTCAAGCGGCTCTAACCCAACAGTTCATTCTAGTGTTAGCAGTTCATCAATGCTACTCAATGGCTCCTCCTCCAAACAAATGTCCCCAAAAATTTGTTCCAAAAGTCTTTCACGAGGTAAGAACTTTGAATCCCTAGCTGATATGATTTTTCCATTACCAGATTTTGATTCTGCTTGCTAGTGGCTTGGGCAACACACCCTTGTGGGTTATTTATTTTGGGAGGTCTCCCCTCGAAAGTGTGCTTAAAGAATGGGCCAGCAAGGCCTGGTTCCCTCATGGGGTCTACCTTGATATGGTCCAAAATTTAACCAAGGGTTTTTTTCTGTTCCGTTTTGCGGAAGTCAATCATGTCCAGGCTATCTTAGCACACAATCCTTGGTATCTTAAGTCATCCTTGTTGGTTTTCCAAGCATGGACCAGAGATTTTTCCGTCTTAGATGACACTAAGTTGTGGGTCCCGGTTTGGATTGAATTCCTTGGTTTTCCTTTGCCTTGCATACCTTTTTTTAATCATAGTGCTTCCTCATTGGGGAGGGTCATTTGTGTTGAGCCTGATAGGTTTTTTTAGGCCCGACCACAGAAATGGGTCTATGTGGAAATAAACCTCTCCACGGATTTGAAAGAATCCATTGATATTCAAATTGGAGCTCTCCAGTATACCCAGAAAGTCACTTATTTTAATCTGCCCAACACATGCTATAGGTGTCAGTCGGTAGACCACAAGGTTAAGGAATGCCCTTTGGCAGTGCCTCGTACACCTTCTCTGCCATAAGAAACTAAAAAGCATCATTAGACAGAGCCTTATGTTGCCAAACCAGAGGCAAAATGGACCATGGTTACAAATCAAAAAAATAAGTCAACTGGTTCTGGGTCGGCCTCTAAGGCCTCTAAACTATCGCAGGTCATTTCAAACCCTTTAGGGAAGGGGATAGACACTCTTGTTGGAGCTAACAATGTGTCCGTGTAGCCCAAGGAAAGACAACGCCTCAGCCTACTGTCGTTATGATTGCTCAACTAAGCGTTTCTCCTCCCATGTCGGGAGCTCAAAGGTAGTCTCACAGTCCATCTCCATCACGTGAAGAGGGTGAATATGTGCAAGAAAAGTGAATATTTTCCTCTCCTATTTAGATTGGGTTAGTCTCACCAAATTTTCTGCAAAATCGTTTCTCTTCCCTAAATGAAGAGGAACTAGACTCCAACAATATGGAGGAGTTTCATTCATGAATTTCGTCTCATGGAATGTTCGAGGTCTGACAAACCTCTCCAGAAAGTATTTTGTTAGGGATACTTTGCGAAAATATTCTGGTATTGAAGTGCTTTGTCTCCAATAGGTTAAAGTTTTTGGATTTTTCCTTACTTTGGCTTGCCGTTCTATTTGGCTGCCAGTAAAATGTTTTACACTCTACATGAGGCTAGGGCGTGGTGGAGTTGTCACCCTTTTGTCCCCATGGTGGCATGCTTGTGTGGTCGACCATGGGTCTAATCCCACTCATTGGCTCATCTGGATTCTTCTTAACATTGATAATCATTCCTTTGGGATTATTAATGTTTATGCTTCTAATGATGTCGTGGAGCATGCTTTGCTTTGGCGCTGGATTGCTAATTCATTGCCAGTTGCTACCTAGTTATTATGTGGGGATTTCAATATGGTTGAGATGGCGTATGACAAGGACAACACCCTACCATTCAGATGGGAAACTGGCGAGAGGGAGGCGTGGTTTTACATGAATAATAAATTGGGGCTTTTTGATCCCAATATTGGTCACCACCATTCTCATTCTCTTTGGCACACTTGGTGTAATTTTAGGGCTGGCTCTGATAGAATATTTAAATGCCTTGATCGTGCCATGATCTCAAATCAATCTTTCTTTTCTTTTGATAGCTCTTCTTTTCCTGTTAAGCCATTAGTGCATGTGACTCTACCCGACCACTTCCCCATTTCTTTTTGCATTGAATGGGAGATGCGACAACCTTGCATGTGCAAGATGCAATTTTTTTAAAATACGTCTTTGCTCTGCCACAAGCTAACCCTTGTCCACATTTAGAGAGTGTGGAATTTAGAGTGCAGACCAGCTCATCATACAGGTTGGATTACTTGGTGCAAAGATTCTATCACATGCACGACTAGATTTATGTGCATTTATGGGCGCCAACTAGGTATCTTTCGTCGGCGGTCTTATGAGGCTACCACCGCTGACTTGTGGTCAGCTACTGAAGCTTTGGTGGCCAATCCCTTTTCTCCATCATTGCAAGTCAGGGTGGTGGAATTAAGGCATAAAAAGAAAATTACAGACAATTATGCTGCCAGAGGTGTGCAGATCAAAGCCCGACTACATTGGCTAAAAGTTGGTGATCATGCCTCCAAAGAGTATTTTTTGGTATTGCATGCCAGACGCTCATCCCCGGGCATTAAAAAAGTTAAAGATCCATGGTATTCAGGTGCTCTTTGAGCTCCCTTAAATTCTCCAAGCCTTTGTATGCCATTATGAGTAGGTTTTTATTGCACAAGAACCTACACCTGTGCGCTAGCAAGCCCTTCAGGATTGCCTTGCTATCATGCCAAATAGGCTTTTCCTAGCCCAAAAAAAATTCTGTGATCTAAATTGTTAATAATTGATGATCTCAAGGAAGCTGTTCATTCCATGGCTGATGACAAAAGCTTAGGGATTGATGGCTTCCCTTGTGATTTCTATAAATCCCTTTGGGACTATGTTGGGCAAGATCTGCATCATGTTTACTTAGAGGCTTTTCATGCTAATTCTCTAGGTAACTTAATAAACAAAGGCAATATCAAATTCATACCTAAATCTAGAGATCTGGAGGACATTTGCAATTGGAGGCCTATCACGCTTCTCAATGTTTCTTAAAAAACTATTGCCAAGGCTTTGGAACTGAAGATTGACCATCTGTTGCCTCAGATTGTGCATCCAGAGCAGACAAGATTCATCAAATCTAGGTCCATTTTGGATAATATCATTGATGTTTGGGAAGGCATGAACTGGGCCTAACGTTCAAACCAAAAAGCCATCTTTGTTAAAATTGATTTTTCCAAAGCCTATGACCACATTAAATGGCCTTTTATTCTTGCTATGTTACAGGCCTTAGGATTTGGGCCTAATTTTATTTAGACTGTTTGTATACTTTTTGCAGATGCCTATACTTGTATTACCATCAATGGTCGTCAATCTTCTACCTTTGGATTCTTTTGTTCCATTCGGCGAGGATGCCCTCTTGCCCCCTCTCTATATGTGCTTGCGATTGAAGGATTTAGCTACCTTTTGGCCCACACAATTTCCCAATAGCGTGTCAAGGGTATTTCTTTGCCTAACTCTCAGGCTCAATTAGTTAATGGCAATTTTGTAGATGATTCTTTCCTCACCCTTCTGGAGGAAGATGAAAATATTAAAGTGGCCCTGGATTGCCTTAATAATTTTGGTCTTGCTTTTGGTTTTTCCATCTAGTGGCACAAAAATTTATGCTATAGAAAATTTGGTCTACCTACTCCTCCTTGGCTTCAACAGTATAGTTGGAAGTGGATTGGGCCAGGAGAAATTTTTCAGTTCCTGGGCATTCCCTTTGCTTTTTAGGCTTCTTCAGCCGAGTTATGGTAAGCTATTCTTTCCAGGGTTGAGTAGAAGCTTGCCTACTAGATTACTAAGCCCCTCTCATTGGCGGGGAAATTCCAAGTTTTCTCTAATGTGCTTGCTGCCACCCATGTCTACTATTCTTCCTATTGGGCCCCTTCAAAGGATGCCTATGGAAAGCTTTAAAAGCTACTCAGAGATTTTCTCTGGGCCTCTGCTGATTCTCACAAAGGGTTTCATTGCGTTGCCTAGGAATTATGTTGCCTTCCCAGAGACTTTGGAGGGCTTAGGATTCTCTCCACTCAGCAGAAAGGGACTACCTTATGTTTCAAATGGATAATTCATGCCCTCATTGGTGATGAGGCCTAGAAAATTCTTAGCAGACATTATATCCAATCTGGTTTTCCTACGCACAGACTTTCCTGGAAGGGGATTGGTTTTCAAACACTTCTAGTCATGGAGGAACTAGTCCAAATTATTGGAACTTTTGTGGCTAAGAGAATTTGGAAAGCCTGGGAGGATGTTAAAACTTGGCTTTGTTGGGCTCATTCTAGCTTTCTTGATGATATTTCACTCAACCAACAAGATATTTGGTGGTCACCACTTTTTTCCAGCAATGGACAACCTTTGGCTAAATTGCCTTGGATTAAGGTGCTCAGATTTCACAAAAAGGGCATTCAGACCTTACAATAGATTTTTCATAGACCCACTATGTGTATCATGCAATGGGAAGAATTTTGTGCCCTGTATAGGGTTCATAACCAGGACCGTGCTATCTTTGATGGTCTGGTAAATGCTATCCCTGTTGAGATGCTTCATAAGGTTGGAATTTGTGGGACCAAACCTGGTGGAAGGACTAGAAATGGTATCCAGAGACCCCTTTCAAGAATTACAAGCCTCGACTTGGTTATAGGTGGCTTTCACCACACTTTCCTATGCTTCAAAGTTTGAACTAGAGGTGGCTTTTTCAATCTCCTGCTCATGTCTGGCATACAATATTTGCTACCACTTGTTCTGCAATTGTTGAGCCGAAACTTGCCCACTTTGCTTGGTGTATTCTTTTCCAAGGCTTGCCTATGGGTTCTTGGCTTGTTCACCTGGGGGTCCAGGACCCTCGCTGCCCTTTTTGTGGGAAAGCTAAAACTTTTAAGCATCTTTTTTGGTTTTGTGCCAGAGCTCAGAAGCTTTGGACTTGGATTCATGACTTCTTTTGACCCTTCAGGCCGAAGCCTTTCTCCTGGCATATGATTCTGCTGGGAGACTTGCCCAGATTTCTTGCTAAGTATACCCAGCTTTGGCAAACTTTCAGGGTGGAAAACCTTTTCAATATCTAGAAAGACAAAAATTCCTGCATATTTTCTCATTCTCAAATAGATATTAATTTTTTTTTATATGCTAAAGAAATTATTTGTTCTATTGTGCTTTTACAGATTCAGGTGCAAGCTAACAAAGTTGCACTTGAAGTTGCTCACCTGCAAGTGTTGTTGGATCACTAGGGAAATGCCCCGTGCACTATTTCTCAGGTTCCCACTTCACCCACCTCTTCGCGTGGCTAGTTTCCTTCTTGGGGCCGACAACAGAGTGGTTCTATGCTCCCCCACTCTTAGCCTCCTCTTCTGCGAGATTCTTGCCCTCGTTGGCAAACTCACTCTCCTCGACCATGGGTTGTCCAAAGATGGCCCTCTGGTGGTGCTTCGGGGAGCAATGATGGTGGTTCCAAGTGGGCCTCTGATGACACTCCTACTTTTGGTTATGGTTGGCCAAAATTTGGTAAATGCTTTCTGTGTTTGGCGCTTGCAATCTCGCCTTGACACAAGGATAAAGAAGAAGAAAAAGGTAAAGATGCTGATGATGGTTGAGGTCCTCCTCTTGATGTCACTGACCCTGTTGATGTATGGGGAAAGAATTTAGATGAAAGAGACCCTCCTAGCTCTGCTAGCACTGCGTTGGCTACTTAATGGCCCGTTTATGCTTTTTTACTCATGGACTCTTGGGCTTGACCCATGCTAGTTAATTTTGTGGTTTTCTGGGCACTGCCCATGTGACTCTCAGGGTGTGCCTTCTTACCACCCATCTTTTTTTGTGAATATGTATTTTATCTTTAATTTAATATAGATAAATACCTATTCATCAAAAAAATATGTACAATAAACTTTCCATGGATAAATGAATCATAAAAGAAACATACACTAATTTTGACTGGACAGTTATGAAATCTACAGTAGAGACTTGCCATTTTGAATTTCCATTGTGCTAAGGATTATGAGTGGGATTTCATCTTGTTTTTAAGACTTTGAGAATAGTTGATATATGTGTTGTTATCAATGCGATGGCCTTGAATGTGCAGTAAGATAAAGGACTCTTTACAGTGACTCAAACTATTATGGAAATCTTAAATTAATTTTTGTTTTAAAATATGGATGTGTATTAATTTTAAGTTATTTTATTTATTTATAATGAGTTATTTTATTTTATGTATATGTTAGTTTTATTTTGGTTTTGATGTATATATGATGTTCTTTGAATTGTTGTCATTGTTAAATGGTTCTTAATGTAAAAATATTTAATGGTGGAGGTTCATTCCAAATGATTTGCTATGAAATTTCAATCCATCAATTTTAGGAGTAGGAAAAGGTTTTTCTCCATACACAATGTATTTATGGAAATCAAGTATACATGCTTTCTCATATCTTTCTTTAGAGAAATGCTTAGAATTCAAAAAATTCCTCTCAATGTAAAAATATTTAATCATGGAGGTTCATTCCATATTATTTTCTGAGTTTTTATTCCATCAATTCTAGGAACCACAAAAGGTGTATTTATGGTCATCAAGTATGCATGCATGCTCATATATTTAGTTTGAGAAATACTTCAAATATTTTTGAAGTAACAATATAGACCTATTAAAAATATAATATACAAATAAGTTATGATTTGAACCCATGTCCTGCATTTGATTAGCACATGCATTAGCCACTTGTGTTGCATCTAGGCAATGATATTTCTAGCTATAGTGGCTATGATTAAGTTTAAAGTAAACAATAGTTCAATTTTCTTACTAATCATGATTGGTATGAATCCATGCATCATGACCATACATATATATTTGATGTCTATTGATATACTTTTATATTAGTGTTTTCCCAATTCTATTTATTCAAATTTTACATCATCAAATTGTGATCTCTTCTTATTAGTTTAGCAATATTATTTTTTACAAGATTTTATGTGAAAAATATTCATTCATGCACAATTAATGCCTCTTAGAGTTTGGACTTAATGAACATGCATGATTAAGTTGGTTAGCCTTGTTTACTTTACCTCTACGTGAACTAATATAGGAACTTTTTATTAACTATTTATTGAATTACATGCTTTATTTAGTGACATGTTTTATCTAATCTAGAGACATATTGGATATTATCATTATACTTTGGGAAGGCATGGAATGGGATCAAATATCTCATCATACAATCTCTTAATCAAATTTTATTTTGCTAAGGCTTATGATCATACTGAGTGGCCCTTTGTCTTGACAATGTTGCTTGACTTAGGATTTGGGCTTTAATTCATTCAAGTTGTTTATATGAATTTTGGGTGTTAATTCATTCAAGTTGTTTATATGAATTTTGTAGATGTCTATGCTTGTCTTACTATCAACTAGTGATCCATGATCTAGTGTATTTTGGATCTTTAGATCTATATGTCAAGGCTATCATGTAGTTATAGCTTTGTATGTTCTTATTATGAAGTGTTTGATTACCTTCTAGCTCTTTTGTTATCTCAAGGGATGGTTAAAGGTGTTTATTTATGTAATTATTTAGTGCAACTAATTAATGATCACTTTCTTGATGTTTTTTCTTCTATTTTGGAAGATAAAAATATCATAAAATAGGCTCTTCAATGGTTTTATTTTTTGGTAAGGCCCTAAGTTTTGTCAGTCAATGGAAAAAGACTCAATATGTTATTGAAAATCCTTCCTTCCTAAACCTTCTTGGATTTAATTATTTTGGGTGGAAGTGGATTGAGCATGATGCAATTTTTAGATTTTCGGGCATCTCTTTTACCTTTTGAGAATCCCTGACCTTTTTGTTGCACATTTTTTTACTAGAACTAAAGAAAAATATCAAATTGTGTTACTAAACCTTTATCTTTGGTTGAAATAATCTCTATTTATTCCAAGATTCTTGTAAATAATCATGACTACTAATCTGCTTGTTGGGTTCAATATTCCAAAGCTTCTTGATTATTCTCTCTAGCCTTCTTTAAAAATCATCGAGATTTTGATCAAGTGGCTTGGGAGTTTTGTTGTCTTCCCTTGAATTAGTAGGGTTGATATTAATCTCCACTCAACACCAATATTTGGACCTTTGCACTAAGTCGATCATTGATGCTCTTGAGGATAATGAAGCATGTAAATTTTTAGTAACTTAGCTTTGTACTTATTTTGGTCATGTCGTAGGGTGACTAGTATGGAAGATGATTGCTCTTCATACCCTTTCTATTATGAAAAATGTTATTTAGAATCAAAGAATTTTTTTGATAAAAAATATTTAGCAAGGTTAGGAAATAATGAAGAATTTACTTATCTAAAATAGTTCTAGTTTTTATATTGGTGTTTCCATGAACTAGTAAAATATTTGTTAGTCATAGAATTTTCCTCTTGCAAAACTCATTGGGTTCATGCTCTAATTTTTTTTTAATAGGGGGTCAAAACACTATTGGATATTTTCTCTACAAATACTAAAATATATTTTTATAAAATAAAGCCAAAGCTAAATTTAATATTTCAAATCAAGATTGTGAAAATTTTAATAAAGTTATAGAAGCAATATTAGATGATATTGTTTAAAAAATTGGTATTGGATCTTGAAATTTTTTTTGGAAAGACTTGTGGACTATGGAAATGGAATGCACAGCTTCCCTTATCCACACCTAAAAGGGGAATGAACGAAGAAGAATCTGATTTCGCAAAGTTCATACTCAAGAGCAATTCCATGAGATTCCAATGAAAATGATGATTGAAATATGTAAAAGGAGATTATTCCTAAGGTTGGAAAGGGATAAAGAAGATAAAATATTGATGCAAAACTAAGGAAATGCAAAATGACCTAAATATGCAAAAAAACTATAACAAAAATTAATGAAACTAAAGAGGTGCACCTAAAAATTGGAAAGTGATGGAGAGGAACTCTAGAATCCTACAAAATTCACTGTTGAAGCCCACCAAGACTCATATGCCAAGTTAGGCGATTTAGTATTGTTTCAGGGAAATTATGCCAGAATAGGTTTTAGACAAAAGGGTACTCAAAATCGCAAAAAAACCTTTTTAGGCCTAGTAGTGGGACTCATACACCATTGATGGCGACTTATTCCACTTCTAAATTTTGGGAGATTCAAAAGTGCAATCTGTAGCTCCCGGTTCGCACTTCAGCTCCTGATAGGTTTCTAGATTTGAAATTGCAGAATCTTACCTATAGGTGTTCTCCAAGATTATTTAAGGGCTTTGATCACTTTGAATGACTTTGGAAAATTGTTGAAAACTTTTCCAACTTGGTCTTTGACAAATCTGCACATAAGACTACAAAACACATGCAAAGAGGGGAAAAAAGTGTTAAGGGTTAGTGAATAGGGATTGCCTTGGTCAAACCTCGGTTTGGTAATTAAACCATTTTGAAAATGAAATGGAATGAAAAGAGAATGATGAATGAACAACATGAAATGCTACAACTCACCAAACCCTTGAAGTGGAAATATGAATATATGCAAGTAATGGCTCAAAAGTGCTTGAATACTCTTGTGGACAAAATGCTTGAATGTAAAATCACTTGATTGCTTGAATAGAAAATTAGGAGAATTTTGGAGATTTTAGGAGGATGAAATAAGGGGGAAAACCATATATTTATACTTGATTATGAAAAATTTCCTGAAAATACCACATCATAGGCTAACCTCAAGCCTTAGAGAATAATATCCTGGCAAAATTTTGAAATAATTTGTTTTTTGAGCCAAATGGGACTAATTCGCCCCTACTGGTGAATGGGTCCCACTAAGGAATTTTAAGTGGGTGTTGGAAATTGAGATGTATTAAATGATGTTTAATGGGATTATTTGCAAAAATACACTTAATTAAGGCTTGTAAGTGTACAATGGGGCCAATTAATCATAAGAAAGGGTCAAATTATTGATGACAAGCCTAGAAAAGCGTGAAATTTTGTTAAAACACTTTACAACACTTTGAAATAAGGCTTGGTAAGTAATAAAAAGAGGTTATTTAGGTGAAATATATTAAAAAGGTCCTAGAAAAGTGTGAAAGTGTGTTACAGAACTTTACAACACTTAAGTAATGCACTTGAATTCTTTTAATTTGCTAGGGCCCAAGACCTAATGTGAATGTGTTATCCACATTACAACATTAAATCAAGCCACAACCAAGCCAAAGTCACAAGGAGGACCCAAAAGAGACAAAAAAAGAAGAAGGATTACTTTTTCTGTGTCCATGAGACTAAAAATGGTGTTTAGATACTACTTTTGAGAATTATAAGCCTCATCAATGGTATCATTTTATTTCTCCTCATTTTCCCATGGATCTCACCTTGAAGCAATAGTGGAATTTATGCTCAACATTTTTAATCTAGCAATGTAGGTTTCACACCATATGGTTAACAATTTTGGATTCCAAGTTAGCTTACTTTTCTTGGTGTATTTTTTCAAGGCCTCCCCATTAGTTGAAAATTATCCCATTTGAAGTTTTTTATCCTTGATGTCCTTTTGTGGACATCAAGAGTCTCTCAAACATCTATTTTGGGTTTTTCCTAGAGCTAAGAATGTTTGGACCTAGATACGTGACGTGTTTAAGCTATTCAACCTTGAATCTTATTTAGGGATTGGCCTTCATTCACTATAAATTTAGTTAGATATGACATGCTTTAAAGGTGGACCTTTTTTATCATATGAAAACATAGAAAAAATTCTATTTTCTTAGTTTTATTTTGCTGATTGATATTTTTTAATTTATACAAAAGCTATGAATTTTTCTAACAAATTATTATAGATTCAAGTGCAAGAGAATAAATTCTCACATGATGAGTTTCTCACTCATAGTTGTATTGGATCATTGGGGTAATTCCATTTATGTTTTTTTAGAATACCTCTAACTCCCACCTCCTCTCAATTTTGGCCTCCTTAAATTTATTACTAACAGAATATCTATTCTACCCATTTTGATTGGGAGGTTCACTCTTTGGCTTCTCCTCCTCTAGTGAAAAGGGATCATTCTTATGTTGGACTATTAAGGTTTACTTTATCAAAGTCACCTTACTGATTTGTTTATTTTTATTATTTAATATATAGATACTTTCCCATAGGTTGGTTATTGGGGAATTTATAATAGAGAGGCTTTATAAAATCCATAATGTAACATTAAAATCAACCCTCAACAATAATGTTACCATTTTCTATTTAATAATATACAAATAAAAATATTATTCAGGTTTTTCAATATGGTATTAGAGCCCATGTATTAAATCATTGGATGGAGAAGAAGTATTGTGAACAAGAGATAGATAAGACTTGTTGATGTGCCTTCTCTCTTTCTTGGTTTGCTATAAAATGAGCAAGGAAAAGTAGACTATGAGGGATGAATGTGAATAAATGTTGATTGATTGAGTGAAGGAATATGGATCATGGCATAACTTGAATTGGATCTAGATCCAACAAGTGACTTCTAGTAAATCTGTTGATTTTGTTGTTTTTAAAATTTCCTCTATTGATGTGGTTATTGTAGGCACTACCCAAGTAATTCAATACAAGGCATGGGGGGTATATTGACTCTGTAGTATTTTTGAATTCTAGAATTTTAAAATCTCTCCCTTGTTCAACAGTCCATACCATGAAAAGATCAACAATTACAAAATAATATATATGAATGGAATTATTTTAGAGAAATACTTTATTCCTACTTCCCTCTACCTCAAAACACTTTGGAACCCCTTTGTGAAATCTGCTCATGATAAAGGAATTATTTTTTGAATTTAAAGGCAATCTGTATTGCATTTAAAATTTATTGTTGTCTTGTTATGGTATTTCAATATAATAATTGTTGTGATCTAGAGTAATTAAACATTTAGGTGACCCCCAATATTTTAGTAGAGGTGGCTCTTCTGCAATGGAGGGAAGAAACTAAGAGGGATAGTGTTTTCTCTTCCAACCATGAACTTTGTAAAACTCAAATGTATCACCTATTTTTAGGAGATGATTATTCCAATATTAATTTTTGAAGAGGTTTGACCATTTATATCCTTTGGAAAATACAATATTGGAGCACAACACATTTCCAACTATTTCAATATTATTATTTGGGAGCATCAAAATCTATAGTAAATATTGGAAGAACTATTGATCACTATTTTTTATTTACATTCTTCAACAATTAAATAAAGATAATGAATAAGGGAGACATATGTAGTTAAGTATTTCTTTAAGGTGAAGAGTACTACAATATTTGAAGGATTCAATTTTTCTTATACAATGAGTTAGAGGTTATAAGAAAATTTGATATCTTTTATGTAATGGTGAATTTTTTTTGTAACTCTTTCTAAATGGGTGTATTATCGATTGAAACCAACACCTATTTTTTTAGAATTTAAAGATGGCTAAATATAGTAGTTGTATTCTTTCCATCCATACTACATCTAGTCAAGCCTTCATAGAATCACATGCAATATTAAATGGATAAAATATAATACGATTATATTGGAGGTTGAAAGCATTGGAGGTTAGACAATTTCCATCATCTCAAGTTAGCTTCTCACTTAGAGATAATTCTTTGTATGAGAAGGATATTTTTATTTTTTCTTTCCCTTTTTGATAATAAAAGAATTGAAGGACACAAATATTATGATTTTTTTTTTAAGATAGGTAAGGGATTTGAAGAACTTAATATAGATTGTTTCCCATAAATTTTGGGATTAACGATATGAAGAATTATACCCTTCTAAGAGTCATGAGACAACTTGATGGAGCAATAGACTATTATTCAATAATTCAGGGGATTTGTGATTTGGGAGTACAAGGAGGTGGTAATCTAGAAATTTAGGAATTCAATTTAGGGGTTACACTTTTTTGAAAGATATGAGGAAACTTGATGGAGTTACACTTGGTTGATGATTTATTTTTTTAAAGAATAATCTTCTAAAGAATATGTATTTTTCTATTTCAATCAACATGTATTGTTCTATAGGATTTGAACCTCAAGGGGGTGTTGGAATATTAAGGTTTACTTTAATAAAGTCACCTTGGTGACTTGTTTGTTTTTATTATTTAATAATTAGTTACTTTCCCATAGGTTGGTTATTGGGGAAGTTATAATGGAGAGGCTTTGTAAAATCTAAAATGTAATCTATTGAAAATAAACTATCAATAATATTATTATCATTTTCTAGAACTAATACTATACAAATGTAGATGTTATTCATTTTTTCCAATATATTATTGTGGTTAGTCATGACTTGCTAGTATGCTCTTTTCTTGTTTTCCACCTATTTGTGGAGGAAACTCTAGCTAGCTTGACCCTAGAAATTTTTCTCATTTGGCTCTTGTTGTTTCTACCACTCATGTGGTTTATGAATCAAATTGAGAGGAAAATGCTAATAATGAAATGGTGGATGGGATCCTCTTGTGATTACCTCAGACCCCACTAATGGATGGGGCAAGTTGAATGACTAGAATCTCTCTCTTGCCCCTCCTACTTGTGCTCTAACTTCTTAATGGATTATTTTATGTTTTTTGTTATCTTTCTCTAGGTGCATGACCCATTTGGAATTTAAGTGTGAATTTTTCCACCCACTCTTTTTTGTGAATATGTGGAGTGTTAATTTAGACACAATTCATCAAAAGAAAAAATAAATGTTTTTATTTTTTATGATAATCTATAAGTGTTATGTTTTCACGTCAATATTGTATATTTGATAATTGAAAAAGTTATTTGTATTTATTCTTTTTAAGTAGGTGAAAAATCTATACTTATAGTATTTTAATTTTAATTTCACTTTGACTTGATTATTTTTTAAATAATGACAAATATATAGATAGTTTAATTTATATTGATCAAATTAATATAATTTCAATTTTATCCAATCTCATACGCACTAATTTTCTAGAACATGTTCTAATCTTCACATTAATTACTTTCTAATATTTTCATTAATTATTTGCACATTTTCATGCTCATCTTACATGTGCCTTCATGATTCACATTGCTACTTATGACATGATATTTATTATTCCATTTACAGATATCTTAATTTTTACTCTACTTAGACTATGAGTTTATATTAGTAAATCTTATGAGTCACATTAGGTTCCATCATATATAGGGGAGAGGGGTCCATTGTTGAGCGGTGTCCAATAGTAGGGATAGAAGTAGTCCTTAGTAAGCCCAATAGTGGAGCACCTTAATACCTGATTGCAAAACACTTTTTATCCATAAAGTGCACAAACTAACAAATCATGTGATGCCACGTCAACGCACCAATAAAACATGACTTAGTGCACCACTATCAATCTCACTTTTTTTTGGGCCTTTTTGGACGCCTCAACAAAAAGCATGTTGATGTGGCATCATATTTGATGATGTGGCCCTAATTTTTTTTATAAAAGCACGTGAGTTGCCAAATAAACTGTTGTACAAAATTGAGAGTGATTTGAATTTTTCACATAGAATTTTGAGAAATGCAAAATTAGGGTGCTCCACTATAGACCCCTCTCCCCTACCCACCTCTTTATTTTTAGATATACACTATCATTATCTCATATTTGTACATGGGTGACCCCATGCATCCCCTATTTTACATACAATTATTTGTTAGCATAATTAATTATATTACATTGTATGGTGGCAGGTGTTTGAGTATGCAGTTAAACTTTTCTCCAACCGCTAATTTTTTGTGGATAAATGTTTTAGGATCATGGAGTAATTGATATCAAGTGTTTATCCCCTTCACATGGTATTAGAGCGGGATCTGTGCCTGTGGTAGCAGATAATCTGAACAAGATTTGCACAACTTGTTTGATAATTGTGAGCCTCCTTTGGAGCTGTGTGCATTGGAAGTCACATGCACAAAAGATAGAGCTGGTCCTTCAACATATTTTTACACCAAACGCGGCTTGGCTTCATTGATTTAATCTTCATCACAGCCTCCAATAAAACATGGACAGTGGTTTAAGGCGTGGTTAGGAAAGCTGAATTGAAAGAATTTCGGTAAGATAGTTTTACAGAATATTGCAGGCTTGAAAACACTTTCAATCAATTTTGTGGAAGATAGAAACCTGAGGCATGTAGATTTGTCTTGCTGCAGCGAGTTGAATTTTTTGAATAAGAAGGCCAATCATTCATTTGCAACATATTAGAACTCATAAATAGATGCATATTCATTTGCATGCATCCCTTATTAGTGGTAACTTGGATGTAAATGGATTTGTAGGAGAAGATGCCATTCGAATTAGGTTTATGAGTATTGTAAATATTTTGAGAAGTTTATATATCTTCCCTGAGATGTATGAATCAAGTAATCTAGCTTCTTACAACTGATGTTTGGGAAAGTACATCCCCAAAAAAAGTTGAGTATCTTGTAGATGAGTTTATCAATGTTACCAATGGATCTTCAAACACTTATGCTTTGAATTTCAGGGCCTATCTTTGCTACACTTGGTGAGGCCTCCAAAGACTCATTTAGTATACGAAATGGATAAAGTATAACAAGATCTTTGTGGAGGCTGGTGGCACTAAAGGATGGAGGAAGTTTCATCATCTCAATTTAGCTTCTCACTTTGAGATGATGCTTTGCATGAGAAGTATTTTTGGCTTTAATTTATTTTTGTTTCTAATAGATTTGAGGAATACATATGTTGTGAAGTTTGATTTTTGGAGATAGGTAAGGGGTTGGTGTAGAGCTCAATATGGATGGTTGCCTCGAGAGTTCATGAGACATTGATCAAGAAAATTATATCCTTATGATGGTAAAGATAGAAATTGGTTGATGCTTGTCCAATAATTTAGTGTCTGTGATTCAAGGGTTCAAGGAAAGGAGAACTCTAGAATTTAGCTCAGAGCTACACCTTTATGAGTTTTCGTGAGACAACTTGGTGAAGTTCCACTTGATTCAAGATTTGTTTCTTCAAGGAAGGCTCTTCTCATGAATGTGTATTTATATAATTAGAAAGTTTTGTTGTAAGCCTTAATGGGGGGGTCCCTTAGCAAGAAGAAATTTAAGATTGTAGGGATACATTTATAAGGAAAGTCTAATAAGGGGTGGAATGTTAGCATAATTATTTATATTACGTTATATGGCAATAGGTGTTTGAGTATGCAGTTAAATCATTTTCCAACCACTCCTTCCTATGTATAAATGTTTTAGGATAATTGAGTAATTGATATCAAGTTTCTATCCCCCTTCATTATTGACATATCATTTGATAGTAGGCCATTGATCTTCCCCATTTTAAATATTGATTGAACATACTAGGTCAGTGGAGGATCATGGGGGTCTAAATTATGCCCTTAAGTGGTAATGAAAGTTAAAATAATGTAGAGTTAGGCAACTTGACATAAAAATTTGAATAGGTTATTAACATAATTTGAAAAATATGTAAGATCAAAATTTGTAGAAAAGCTTATAAGATACTTGTCCTTTCTTAGAAAACAATAAATATATTTGATGAAAATTTGAAATTTCAATGCAACAGTACTAAATTTTTTAGGAAAAAATTAAAAAAAGTAGGTGTATGTGTGACCTTGACCTAAGTACATTTTTTTTTTTGAAACTTTAAATATAAGTAGAGGACACATGTCTGGATGTGCCGCATTTTTCTTAATTTTTTTTGCAATTAAATAATTAGTTATGAATTTTTTATTCAAACATTTTAAAAATATTGAAACCTATTTTTTTGACCACCATAACTTGGTCCAAATTTTATGAAATTCATTTTTTTAATCATATAGTATGGGAATCATAGAATGTGTTGCATCTTTTAGATTTGAAAAATGTGAGATTGTTTGAGAATTATATATAATTTTTAATCAACCTATCAATCAATACTTCAATCATAATGCATGTACAAAAAATAAATAAAAATTACCTATTAAATTCAAAATATGGCATATCTTATATTGGTGGAAAGCTGCCAATTTTCTCAATAAACCCTTTTCATTTCATCAAATTCAGATAAAAAAAAAATTGTCGACCACTTTTTTGTCATATTGCAACTTTTTGGATCCCCATGATCCTACACTCACCCTACTACTTAATCTTACCAATATGAAGCCCTTTATTTAATATGATCATTCAAAATTATATATTGTATTATTTTAATCCGTTGAACCATTTTAATTACATTTGGAAGTATGGTGTTAAGTGCTATTCTCCTTCCTTGTAGGCCCTTGCTCATTATTATGGATTTGTGCATTTTATTTTAGATTAACACCTCTTGCACATAGCTTAAATTCTAAATGATTAAAAGAAATAAATATAAACAATAAATGTGTCTAATTCTAGACAATAGGTTGGTTTGCTCATTCTTAGAGTGTTTATTGATGCTACACCATATTTCACATTTATATTATTAAAGTTAATTTAAAACTTAAATTAAAATACACTAGAGATGGGACCTATTAGCATGACATAAACATGAAAATAAATAATAAACTAGGAGCTATAATATGAAAATTTAAATTTATTCACTCGGTAAAATTGATGTGATGTTTGTTGAATGCTTCTACAATGTCCAACATATAATCTAATTTTGTTTAAGAGCATTATTATAGGATAGTTAAATTTGACTTTTTGCTAATATTATGATAGTATATGACACATTTCATTGATCATATTTGAATATATAATCAAGGAAAATTCGACCAACTGAGTTGGGTGATCAAATAAAACAAATTATAACAATATGATAGGGTACAAAATAATAATCTAAAACTAGCTTTCATGACCAAGATTAGGCACTAAACTATGTGACATGGATTTTTTTCATACAAATTCTAGGCTTTCTTGTGGTTTTCCAAAAAAATATTGTCTTATTTCTTCTACCTTATCAATGTATTGGGTCCTTTGGTTGAGCAATGCATAATGAGTTTTGTAGGTACTATTATGCCACCAATATCGCTCTAGATAAAGATGTTGGTAGTACACTTGTAAATATTCTAACTATTGTCACTAATAATATGATTATTTTATAATTTAGTGAATGGTACTTTTTATTTAAATGTATTTATCAACAAAATCACCTTTTTTTTTAGTATATTATCATTTTTTCACTTATAAATATAATATTAAATTAATTTTTACACATCCCCACATATCCCCATATTATGATTGGTCCATCTATTTTGTATGAATTTCCAAAATAAATGTGTATTAACAATCCAAAACTCTATTTGTGAAGTAACCTCAAGATTTCGCATAAAACCTAAAATAAAAATTTAAAATTTGAATTTTTAAACTAGCATGATCAAGAATTCCCTCCCCTAGTTGAGTTAATATTATACTCATAAATTTTTTACTAGTATTCAATTTGAATGTTAAGGAAAATATATATGATTCTATAAAAATCCCCTAAAAAATAATAATTATAAAATAGGATCATGCCAACATGTAATCAAATTGCCAACACGTGGTAAGATTTCAAAAGACCCTTTCATGAATAAGTGAGGAAAGAATGGCACACTATAAAAAGCATCCACTTTAACACATTAGATCTCAAGGATTCCAAGATTGCATTAGCTAAACCACATGTTCAATCTATGATGAAGAGAAATCACAAAACTCACACACCCTATAACATTCTAGATTACAAAAGACTCGACACTGATCAAAATTACATCGACACTTTTATTTGCCAATGTCAATCGACTTACAATTGCACAATTACATTCAGATTTAAAAATAATCAATTAGATAACTTTATTCTTGCAAAATTACATTACATTGGCCAGGCAATTCCATTTCCCTCACTTGACACCTTTCCCTCATGATGCTTTGGTTTCTGAAAGACTCAACTCAATCTTCACGCTTCCAACCTTGGCTCTACTCCAACTCCTTTCCGATGTGCAATTCCACCTTCAATCAACAACTTTCACATTCTCATTCGGGAATCAACATTCATTCTCAGCGGTGACCTCTTATCTGTTTAACCCATTTAAAGGCTTGAATCGCCCATATGCTTGCTACAGAGACCATTTCTACCCTTTTTTCACTCTTTCTGCAACCTTCCCAAATTCTGGCACAAGTTCTACAAACTTGTGATAATATGTTATTTTCTTCAAGCGGTTTAAACTCTCCTTATTTGCAATTCAAATCTGATCAATAAGCACTCGCACCCCTTTTTCCCATTCACATTTCTTCTCCACGCGAGCTCTTCCTCCCTTGGCATTGTGTTTTACAAGCTTATGTTTCTGATTTGCAATAGTCTTGGCATCAATGGCAATGCCTTAGCTTGCTGTCAAGACCACGTCCTCCAATGTCCTCTTCCTGGTGCATCTTTATCCTTTCACTATCCTCCTTTGATGTCTAATTCAAATGTGCATCTCCTTTGGAATGATAATTTGGGGTCTTTTGTATACTCTCACTACCTTAGCGGCCCCCTGCCTTCAATTTTCCACACCCTCTCTCATTTCTCCATGGCGCAAGCCTTTCCAGTTCCGTCCGCCCTATTTTAATTCACAAGCTTTGTCTTTACAACTTCCGTGCATGACTCTTCCCATCTTAGACATAACTCTACATATTTCTTCTATCTTTCAACCTCGTTTATTTTATTATGCTTGAAAATAGATTAATTATTTTTTCACTTTAACTAATAAAATAGATAAAATGAAGGAAAAATGTTTGCAAGCTGGAGCTTTGAATACATAATCAGAATATGACGTTTGTAACCACCAAAACAATGAAGTTATCCAAGAAGAAAAGTAAAGCAAAACCAAACAAAATTAAATTAGAATTATTTTTGGTTGATGTCGATTGCGCTTTGCTCGAGATGCTTCAGCATTAGATGTACGTTGGGTAAGATGTTTGTGAGCATGGACTCACAAAGGTGGAGTTAGGTGATAGAACCACCCTTTGAGATTGTGCACAACCTCTAGTGAAATCCATCTCTGACAACCCAACCTCCTCCACCAATAGCCTGACCTCTTTTGCCAAGTGCTCTTCCTTGTCTCTCCATGTCCTCCTCTGGCATGTCTTCTCTGCAACTTTCCCTTACAACCTTCATCTTGCAATTGTACTTTGATTCTCACGAAGATTCCACTTCATCTGCTATAATCTACCATCACACAACACTTTCCTCTGCACTTTCCGCTCTCAACCGTTTAGGACTCCGCTCACTTGCAACGATGCTCTTGAGGTCCTCATGCATGCTTCCAACTCTGCACCTTCTAGCCCTCAACCGCTAGGACTCTCTACACCTGCAATGATACTTTTAGACTTCTGTCATACTTCTACTATTCTCAGGTTTTGTCACAAGTTGCCTCACATCGGCGATCTGCTTGTTCCATTGAAACCTCTACTCACTTCCTTCTCCACCCCACAGGTTCTGGTGTGAACCAACTCTCTCTTGGTGCTCTATCTACACACTCAAGACCACTAGCTCTAATACCACTTGATGAAGAGAAATCACAAAAATTACACACCATACAACATTCCAAATTACAAAAGACTTGGCACTAATCAAAATTACATCAACAATTTCATTTGTTGATGTCAATTGACTTACAATTGCACAATTACTTTCAAATTTGAAAATAATCAATTACATAACTTTATTCTTGAAAAGTTACATTGCATCGGCCAGGTAGTTCCATTGCCCTCACTCTGCACCTTTCCTTCATGATGCTCTGGTTTCTGAGAGACTCAGCTCAATCTTCATGCTTCCAACCTCGGCTCTACTCCAAATCCTTTTCGATATGCATTTACACTTTCAATCAATGGCTTTCACATTCTCATTCATGAATCGAAATTCATTCTCAATGGTGACTTCTTATTTGTTTGGCCCATTCAAAGGCTCGACTCACCCGTATGCTTGCTGCAGAGACCATTTCTGCTCTTTTTCACTCTTTCCACAACCTTCCCAAATTCTGACGCTGGTTCTACAAACTTGTGATAATATGTTATTTTCTTCAAGTGGTTTAAAATCCCCCTATCTAAAATTTAAATCCGATCAATAAGTACTCGCACCCCTTTTTCCCATTCACATTTCTTCTCCACATGAGCTCTTCCTCCTTTGGTACTGTGCTTTACAGGCTTATGTTTCTAATTTGCAATAGTCTTGGCATTGATGGCAATGTCTTAGCTTGCTATCAAGACCACATCCTCTAATGTCCTCTTCCTAGTCCATCTTTATCCTCTCACTATCCTCCTTTGATGTTGAATTCAAATGTGCATCTCCTTTGGAACAACAATTTGGTGTCTTTTGTATACCCTCATTACCTTAGCGGCCCCCTGCCTTCAATTTGCCGCACCCTCTCTTATTCCTCCATGGCGCGTGCCTTTCCAGTCCCATCCGCCCCATTTTAATTCACAGGCTTTGTCTTTACAACTTACGCGCATGAATCTTCCCATCTTGAACGTGACTCTTCATATTTCTTCTATTTTTCAACCTCGTTTATTTTTTTATGCTTGAAAATATATTAGTTATTTATTCACTTTAACTGATAAAATAGATAAAATGAAGGAACAATGTCTGCAGGCTAGAGCTTTGAATAGATAATTAGAATATGACATTTGTAACCACCAAACCAATGAAGTTATCCAAGAAGAAAATTAAAGCAAAACCAAACAAAATTAAACCATAACCTTTCTTTGGTTGATGTTGATTGCACATAGTCCGGGATGCTCCTGCATCAATCTATGATTACATAAAAATAGCATGTAGAAAGAGAAAATAAGAAAATAATGTATTTCCTTTGTTTATACATGATTACTATGATACAATAATGCTCTATCATAATCAATGACTATATTATTTTTATTCTATTTTTTTTTAATAATTTTTACTATAACTTGTTTGTGCAGGTTTAAGATGTTACTCTACTCGAACACATGATAATATCACAAGGAATCATCCTTTCATGATATCTTTGATTCAATTTTATTTATTAGACACTTTACTTTAGAAATCATGATTCATTTAGATTTAAACACACATCAAAATGTGGAGAAAAATGGAAGGTGAATAAATTTGACACCGTGCCCTTTTACTTAAATAGTTTATATCTATTTTTGGTATAGCCATAAATGCAATATTGCAATGCTCGTATTGTCTTAATTTATAAATAAAATGACCCTATCTACAAACTCTAAAAATTATTTTCCTACCATAGAATATGACTAATTTGAATGAAAAATCTCTAACTAAACCATCACTATATCCATCCTACGATCTTATTACACTATTTAAATTTCAAAAAAATTAACTACCTGGGCTAGCACCTTTAAAATGTGACCATTATTAATGGCCTTGCATTTGCAAATCTATATTGAAAATTTAGGATCTTATATTTAAATATATTTTGAGGTCATTTATTTTTGGATGTTAGATCATATCATAAAAATTCTTAACAAAATATCATATCAAAATATCACATCAACAACCAATATAATTTTTCTAGTGATAACATTTATAGATACTACACTACATTCTAGAAACTTGCATTATTTTTTGGCTTATCATTGCTTATTATATGTTGATATAAGGTGTTGATCCATTTAACAAAAAATCTCTAAGTCTCCCCTCTCAATAAAGTAGTTTCCCTGATGTGCTTTTGAGAATCAAACTTTTTAGACATAAATATATTCCTATGCCAAGATGGTTAAATCTATAAAATGTAGGTTTGTAGAGTGATAGAGTGTCCTTAGACATAATCATAGCTATGATTGTTTCCTAATAGAGGAAATAATCACTAAATAAGTATGTTTAAGTCTATATAATGAAAATTGAGTATCATAGTCTATGTTTTAATTGTCTTGTACAATATACATCAATACATGCATGTGTGTAGTATATAAACTAGCATACATATATTAAATATTAATATATATAAAATAAGCCAAAATTTATCTTATTTGAGGCTCATATTTTTCATCATTAAGGGTATTTTTTATTTAATTTCATAATGTGATGTAATTTATTTTTTAAATAATAAATTCACTTGCAATTGTATAATTTTTTCCTTAACACGTTCCAATAATAATATCTATGTTTGATATAAAAGTAGTAGTTGTTTACTCTTATATCTATGTTTAATATAAAAGTAGTAGTTGTTTAGTATTTATAGCTTTGTAAGTATTTGTTTTTAAGTTTTATAAAGATTAACTTGAAATCATAGGAACTTATATATAGAAAAACATAACATGAACATCAACCATTTGCACTAAATTAGAACACACATACTTTCAATTTGTTAACAAAAAGTAATATAACATAGTTTTTCTTTAACACATTCTAATAACTAATAAAGTTTATGTATAATAAATTTAATTTGTAGTTTTTTTAATTCTTGTTAAATAGGTATCTTAAAAAATGCTTACATCTTCATTAACATTCATTTCAATAGTAATATATATGATTTCATTATATTTTCCATCATTGTTTATTTCAATGGCCATATATAATTCTAGACACTAAAATTTAGTGGAATTCCTCCCTAAAATTAAAATTTAATGCTTTTATTAACGATAACTTTGTACTTTCACTTTGTTAACCATTTGTGTACTAGTAACTATGCATTATCACTATCGTGAAGAATAGTTCAAATTTTAATTGTCACATTGGACTTGACAGCATGCAATGTAGGTATCCCGTAGTGTGCATGTAACAACCTAAATGATGGCATGACCTGATGCACCGTGAATATGATGGAGTAGTTGAACTTTAAAGTAGCAAGCAACCATTCCTCAGGTGGTCCCATGTGATAACTAATATGTGATTGTCCTTTAAGAAATCTCATGAATTTCATACTGAGATCATCACATAGAATGTGTTTTTTAATGGTTACTGTTGGCCTGATAGTGACCTTCCAAATGCATGAGGAAAGTAAAGATCATGAACCTCATGGTATAGACGAACTGACTAGGCACAAAAATCTACAATTTCAATTTGAATATTGTTAAATTTTATATCCAAGTTCATTTTCACCTTGGATTCACAGAGAAAGTTGAAGTACATAACATAATTATTAAAAAAGAATTTGTTGTTTTCTAGTTCATTATTGATGATTTTCTTGACCATCTTCTCTCTCAACCAATAATGGGCACTCAACTCCTCTATACGAAGGAGGACATTGAATGGAAGACAACAATGATACTTCAATAACTAAATGTACACCCATGATGTATGCACATTATGTGACAGCTTCCTCACCTATAGGAAAATCACTATTTTTTCTTACATTACTATTAAATAAGGGAAAAAATATATTTTTCAACTTTTGAGAAAATTGCATATAAGAGATTAAACATTAAGCAAATTTATGATATCAAAGAAACTGAAAATATATTAAATTCAAGTAGTAAAAAATAATTGAATATCTGAGAAGCGTATGAAACATACCAATTTTTAAAATTATGTGGTGAAATTTGAAGAATCCACATGGGTAGCAAATGAATTTTAGATTTTCTACAACTCACTAGAAACATTTGAAAAGTATCATAATTATTTTACAGTAGGAAAATTTGTTTGTTGAATTTTCAATGCATTAAACATAGAAGAATTTTTAAGTACCATAACAAATAAAATATATAAATACATTGCATTTAGAAATTTGAGTATAGTCATTGAAATAAAATTGAAGAAAATATATTTCATCAATTATCTTCTTAAATTTTAAGTCTATTTTCTTCAGCCTTTCTTTTGGCAAGTTGTCTACCCTTTTTTTGTGTTTTCATAATGGTCATATGTGAATGGTGGCATAATTCTTAGGCCGTGTAGAGACTTTACACGAGAAATGTTGACAAATGTCAATCTTGTTCTTTCTCTTGGTCCAATATCAATAGTGGCTTTTGAAAGAGTCAAACCCTGTGATTTATGAATTTTTAATGCCCAAGCCAATCTTAATGGCATTTGGATTGTCATCCCCCTCTGTATTGTTGTAATTGGAATTTTATTTGGTTTACGGTCATCAAATGGTATTCCTGAATAGCTATCAAACTCAACCATTACCTATGTTGGTGGTTCTAGTGGACAACTTCCAGGTTTGTATACAATCTTTCGAATATATCCTAGAGCTCCATTTACAAGACCTGGTTGTATCTAAAGATTTGAAGTCAACATTACTCTTGCATCTTTACTGATCAATAATTCTAGATCAAACTCATCATCTGAGCATCCTTCAGTTGCATTAATACTTCATGATTTTGTTGCAAGAATATGTGCAACAAGATGCTTCAATGAGCATAGCATTTTCTTGTTATGTTTATGAACATTATCATTTGTTGAGAACAAATGAACACCATTGTCAAACTCATTGTTTGTTGCATCAATGGTAATAGTGGTTCTTGTCACAAGCAATCTCCAATCATCAATTGTTGGGTTTGCATCTCTAAGATTTGTCAAAAGTCGATGAAATCTCTGTTGGTGGATGTTTTCTCCATCTTTTCTAAATGCTTTATCTAAAGTAACCACAGTTTTGAATTCTTCCATAGAAGCCTAGCTATGTTGTTGCTGTCATATGCTAGTTTATCATTAACAAGAGGCAACTGACCCAAATCTCCAACCAAAATTATAGATATACCTAAAAGATAAATAATGAATTTTTTTAGCTAATATATACCTTCATATCTATATAAACTCTATAATGTGAATTACTTGTATTAGAACATAAATTAGTCATTTTTGTTAATCATATTCATGTGTATACCTCCAAAGTTAATGTTTGCATTTGGTGGGAATGCTTGTTAGAGTCAAGAATCTATGTTCTCTAGCATTTTCTGACCTATGAAGCTCATTTCATCAATCAAAATATATTTGATGTGTGCTATCTCTTCTTGAAAGCTTGTTATCCTTGCTCCTTCTAGTTGAGAAAAATATCATATTGGGATTCTCAATTTTGAATGTACTATGGAAGTGCCAATGTTGAATGTTGTAACTCCAGTTGGTGCAAGTAATAGAAGGGGAGAAGAACTCAGATTCGCTGCATTTTCAAGAGTTTCTCTAATAGCACCAATTAGATATGAATTTCCTATTCCTGTTGTTCCTTGAATTATCATCTACAAGGATGGTGGATTCGGATTATTATGGTAGTGTGCCATAATTATGTTGAGGGCCTTCCTTTGTTTATCACTGAGATTTGAATAGTCGGTAGACTATGGTACGTCATCCTATATGAGACACCCATGTTCTCTCATGCTGCTAATGAAATTCATTTCTTGATTTGTGTACACTTCACATTGGTATTCATTACACCAATTTGTTTGTCTATCAATATCTCTTCTACACAAAAAAACTTAAAAAATCACACATTAATATTTCTAGCTAGAAATGCAACTTCAAGCAGGGAAAAATGTACAAGAATATCTTTGGAATATGAAATTATATAAATCAAATCAAAGCAAATATTCTTTCTGGTTTGTGCATTATATAGCGATTGACACTATAGTGACTCCATATAAAATAAAAATAATAGCTTTAAAACTAAAAATAATACTAAAAATAAAAGTTTTCAAACAGCTTTAAAAACAAAGCAAAAGTTTCTTATCTCCATTGCTAAACAATGATATATATATATATATATATATATATATATATATATATATATATATATATATATATATATATATATATAATTTTTTTATTAGATATACAAGATAATCTTCTTAAAAATCTTCTTAAAATTATAAAAGCATGAAAATATTGAAAATTAATATATATTTCTATAACAAATATTATAAATTAAAAATCATGTATTTTCAAAAAAATTATACTTTTGTTTTTTAAAATATTCTAAATTAATATGTATTTCCATAAAAAATATTATAAAATGATATATATTACTATTAGAAATTAGAATATTATATTATATTTTCTTTTTCTTTTTCTTAAAAATTTCAAATAGTTTTAAAACAAATTTAAAAAGAAAGCAAGAATTTCTTGTATCTCCATTGCCAAACAAAGATATATATTGATTTCAATATATATAATATTGTATTTTTAAATTTTTTTTATTAGATATTTAAGATTATCTTGTTAAAAATCTTCTAAAAATTATAAAAGTGTGAAAATATTATAAATTAGTATGTATTTCCTTAACAAATATTATAAATTAAAAATCATGTAAAATTATATATATTAAAATTAGAATACTATATTATATTTTCTTTAAAATTTCATATATAGTAGAAGTATAAACAGATGATGATAATGCATGCTTTTAAAGCTTACAGATATAAAAAATATTAAATATAATATTACTTTGCGATGGGTTAGTAGACGTCAATTTTAGTGGGGAGAATAAAAATGTACACACTCATTGATGTGAGTGTAATAAACCTTTCGGCTTAAATACAAACTCCCATACATATATTAAATATTAATATATATAAAATAAGCTGAAAGTTATCTTGTTTGAGGCACATATTTTTTCATTAGTAAGGGTATTTTTTATTTAATTTCATAATGTGATGTAATTTATTTTTTTTAATAATAAATTCACTTGCAATTGCATAATTTTTTCCTTAAGTTCCAATAATAATATCTTTGTTTAAAATCAGATCTTTGCAATGTGATACACATGGATGTAAAATGAGGTAAGTTGTTTTACCTTCAATATTTTACAAGTTGCTACATCATTAGTAGCATTATCTTTATTAAATTAAAGTAATGTGTTACACTCCTATCTTGCAAACTCTAAACAAAGACCACAAGTGAAACATCTGACATATTACGAACTTAACTACTATTTGGAAGAATGTTGTGAAAACTATGGTGGAAATAGAAATGCTAAGTCAAAAGGTGGACATTTAAATCTTTATTGTATAAATTGATATGACCATTACTTTGAATGTTCAAGCAAATCCAAAATTCTAAAATAAGTGTTTTAAACTCTAGATGTGAAACTTAAAATTATTTTTTGATAGGTTAATTATGGGTACTATAGGGTCCACGCCAAATATAAGAAAAGCTTAATACATGTGGGCATAAAAATTGAAATAAGCCAGGATGATTATTACATAATATTTGCACAAAAAAACACCCCACTATATTGAGATAGAAAGGAATACATACAAAAGTAATTACTCCCACCTTTTAACAATATGACAGTTCCAGTACCAAACTACCATCCTTTTTTTTACCACCTTAATCCCTTGGTCCAAAAACTCATGCCTAAGGTCTCCAATTACACCATATTTAGAGATGGTAGGGAGAATAAAAAGGTTGAAAATTTGCAGATATCTAGCATGTGGAATTCGTCAAAGGTTATCAACATAAATAGCTAAATATTAGCTACATAAGGCCAAATCCTCACGCATTTTGGAGATCAAATGAGTAGAATGCTTAAGGCTTTCCAAATCATCAGTTTGCACCAATTGCATTATCTCCCCCTTGGATCATGCAACCCTTTATCAGAGTTTTTGCAACTACAAATACATCCTCTAAAGGAATGATTTAGTTGAGGATTCATTCCTTGGAATTAGGACTTGATCTTTATGGATTCAATTTTTCTCTTTTGGCTTCATTATATTCTAAGAAGAAAATAAGATTCAAAATAAAATATATTAGATTTATAGTAGAAATCTGAAAAACCCTAGATGAGTTGAATCTTTCCAAAATAAATTTTATTGACAGTTTATATATATTAATCATATATTGAGCAAGTTGGAGTTATTCTTAAGATTTACAATCATTCAGAAACAATTTGGACAATGAAACCATTTTTTTCTTATGCCTAAAAGTTAATCAATCCGTCCATTCAATTTATGTTTGCTTAAAGTCAAACATGGCCTGAACAAACTTGATCTCCATAGCATACATGCTATCTAGGTAAAGCGAAAATGAACTTGTTAAATAAATGAATTAACCAACCTCCCCATATAATTTTGAACAAAGAAAACATTGGGGTGTAGGACAAATTTTCACTACCTAGAGATGGGATTGGTTTTATGGTAACAATGATTTTTATACCATCTTTTCTTTATTTTAATATATTAAATTTCATATTCTAGTTCTCTTTTTTGATAGGAATGGTTAATTTGAAATTGTAGACATGAATGGGACATCTTAGTTGTTATTAGATGACAGTGTGGAAACACATACCATTAGGTGTAATGTCTTGTTGCATATCGAATTGGTGAGCTCTAACCTCCATTTCCATCCATTGGCAATGTGGGAAGAGGAACTCTCGTGGAAAATTACAGTCCCCAACAACGTCGCAAAAAGAAGTAGTGCTAACATAGTGTGACCTAGCCTGGTGAAGGATTGAGGAACCTCATTCTAAAACATAACAATGGATCAGGATTCTTTTATGATACAAAATTCATTGCATGAAATTCAAATCACTTTCAGGAATGCAAGAATTTTAGCTGTACAAAAGAGACAATTCAATAATATTATGATAATATTTTTTTATTATAATAGTATAGTTTTAAATTTCATTGTTTAGGTTGTTTGATTATATTGTCTTTCATTAGACCCCCTATTTAGACTACACCAAACAATATTGTATATTGCATGAACACATTGACTTTTTTAAAAAAATGAACATCATAACAAGTCCTAATCCTATAAAATTAATTTTAAATCTATTTTGGCATCCACAATTCCAAAAAATAGCAATGAAGAAAGATAAAAGAGTCACAAAAGAGTAGAGCGACAACAAATACAACAAAGAGCTACAGTAACCATAGATTCCACCTACTTATTATTTCTTCTAAAACATTTTTCTAGGTGTTTATTTCTTCTTCCTACATATAGAATCTAATTAGCCCTCTGCCTTCATGAAAATCTTTCTAAGGTAATAAAGTTCTCTTCTTTTGGTTCATGCATACAATTCCTTTGATCTTAATTTGTGCTAATATAAAAGGAAAATGTATGTGGATTAATTACTATGTGAATAAACTTAGAAAATCACACAATATTTCTAGCTAGAAATGCAACTTCAAGCATGGAAAAATGAATAGGCATGCTTCTGCAAACTAAAATTTTGCTTGTCCTAATCGTCGACGCTTTCCTTTATTCCACCTTTTGTAACATCAACATAAAACAATATCAGCTTCACAAAATCAACAATAAAATAAAGCACATAAATTTGGTTCTTAAAACAGTAAAAGAGAGATTATTCTATTCATTAACGAGAATGGGAGCATGAACGATTTTGCAATGCTAGCTACACATAAAACTCAAAAAATACACATTAATATTTTTAGCTAGAAATGTAACTTCAAGCAGGGGAAAATGAACAAGCATACCTTTGCAATATGAAATACTATATATCAAAGGAAAGAAAATATTTTTTCTGGTTTGTGCATTATATAGGGATGCACACTGTGACTCCATATAAAATAAAAAATATCAGCTTTAAAACTAAAAATAAAAGTTTTCAAATAGCTTTAAAAATAAAGCAAAAGTTTCTTGCATCTCCATTGCTAAACAACAATATATATTGATTTCAATATATATATAATATTGTATTTATTTTATTAGATATTCAAGATAATCTTGTTAAAAATCTTATTGAAATTATAAGAGTGTGAAAATATTGAAAAATAATATGTATTTCCATAACAAATATTATAAAATTATATATATTACTAGCAGAAATTAGAATACTATATTATATTTTCTTAAAAATTTCAAACAATATTAAAACAACTTTAAAAACAAAGCAAAAGTTTCTTGTATCTCCATTGCCAAAGATATATATTGATTTCAATATATATAATATTGTACTTATTTTTCATTTTTTTTATTAGACATTTAAGATTATTTTGTTAAAAATATTCTAAAAATTATAAAAGCGTGAAAATATTGTAAATTAATATGTATTTCCATAATAAATATTAAAAATTAAAAATCATGTAAAATTATATATATTAAAATTAGAATACTATATTATATTTTCTTTAAAATTTCAAACAGTTTTAAAACAACTTTAAAAATATTATTGATTTCAATATATATATAATATTGTATTTATTTTTAATTTTTTTATTAGATATTTAAGATTATCTTGTTAAAAATCTTCTAAAAATTATAAAAACATGAAAATATTGTAAATTAATATGTATTTCCATAACAAATATTATAAATTAAAAATCATGTAAAATTATATATATTAAAATTAGAATACTATATTATATTTTCTTAAATTAGAATACTATATTGTATTTTCTTTAAAATTTCATATTTAGTAAAACTATAAAAGGATGATGATAATGCATGCTTTTAAAGCTTACATATATAAAAAATCTTAAATATAATATTATTTTGTGACGGGTTAGTAGATGTCAATTTTAATGGGAAGAATAAAAATGTACACATACACATTAATGTGAGTGTAAGAAGCCTTTTAGCTTAATTAAACTAAACCATTTCTAATTCTCTTATTTATGTTTATTAATTTATTCCTTACTATTTTTATAATTTATTTATTAAATTATATATAAAATAACTTAGAAGTATGATTTATTTTCCTATAGAGTATCATTTAAAAGGTCAAAATGATTTTCTATAAAAATATTTTCTAAAAATTAAAATTTAATATTTTTTATCGTCATCTACATTTAAGTTATTTTACTAAAACATTTTATCTATATGCACCACACAAAATCTTATAGTTTCTTTATCATTTTGAAATCTTATAAGAAAGGAGGTAATGGATACTTCAATTATTTAAGAATTTTCAATTGATCATTTCTCTCAAATTGTAAAATTTTTGAGTGAAATCTGTTATTTTATAAAAGTTCGTATAATTTTTGTGGAGTTTGTTAGTTTATGTATGTGATAGCTTTAAAAATAAGTCAATATTTTTTAAAAAATATATAAAATATATTAATAAAAGAGGATTTATATTCAACTGCAACATATAGATTTCAAGATAATTATAGTTATAAAAAAAAAAAACAAAGAAAAGGTTGAAAGGGATTCTTATTATGCCACGCTATATTCCATATTCGATAAACGTCTATTTGACTCATTCATTATGAATAAACTGAAGAAGTTGCTAGATTTATCTGAAGGCATAACAGTCCAAAACATTCTAGTTACAACCAATTATTAGAACCCCATTTGACCACAGAATGTGATCATTTGGTTCGACACTGTAAAATGAGTTTTTTAACGTTTCAAATAAAACGCCTTTGCACAGACCTCAACACGCTCTGGACATATAGATAATACAGATAACGATACAGCTTATAACCACATATTTCGCTATGGACATGTACATCATACATCTAACAATACAGTTGAGTAACCACATATTTCTGACTGCCGAGTGTCATTCAAACTCTTGCTTCTGCATCAGACGAGCGGCGGCGGCGGCCATGGACTTGTACGAAGTCCCTCCTTCCATCAAGGCAAGCTTTGCCTTTTCCTTCAATCCGACCATATTCTCCCTTACTTTAATTCCCTCTTCTCCTTCCATCAACGACCTCACTACTCTCTCCACTTCCGCTCTCGGTACAAACCCGTCTCTTTCCATCTTCAGATCTATGGCTACCTTGTCGTGGTTAACCAGCATAAACCTGTTTAACCTTTGTTCAGCAAACAGAGGCCAGGAGATCATTGGAATCCCATACGAAATGCTTTCCAGTGTGGAGTTCCAACCAGAGTGAGAAAGGAAGCCTCCAGTGGAGGAGTGCGAAAGAATCGGAATTTGAGGAGCCCAGTTGAGAACCACAAACCCTCTGTCTTTGCTTCGACTCGAGAAACCATCGGGTAAAAGCTCAGAAAGGTTCGTTTCTTGGTTGGGATTGAAGGTGATAAACTTACTCTCTCCGCGCACCACCCACAAAAACCGATGACCGCTTGCTTCCAGTCCATGTGCTACTTCTGCAATCTGCTCCCTCGACAGAAAACCTCCGCTTCCAAAGGAAACATACACAACGGTGGAGGGAGGTTGCTGATCTAACCACTCGAGGCACTCGTGTGTCTCATGACTCTCTGATATGACGGGGCCGATTGAATAGATTGATTGCATTGAAGGAGCGCTGAGCACCTTACCTTCCTTGAGGGCTTCTAAAGCTTCCCTCTCCAGGTCATCGAAAGTATTTATGAGAAACCCAGCAGCTTCTGGAAGGCGAGAGCAATGATGGAGAAACCAGTGAAACCCCTGATTGGATCTGTCTATCATTGGCTCAACCAGATCCCTCGCAGGAAATAGCGGAACCCCTGGTACGTCGATCGGATACTCTTCATCATCTTTAAACGACCCGGGGTGCTCCAGAGCCAATTTGGGAAAGCGTAACATAACTGAAAGCATACGGGCACTGCTCGCGAAGAATACGTAAGTGGGTATGCTTAGCTTGGCTGCAACATCGAAAGTGGCCGTGCAGAAGAAATCTGTAACAAAGGCAGAGATGGGCGAAGAGGAGTTGAGCAAGGAGTGGAGAATATCTCCAACGTGCGGTGCTGCTTTCTCCATGTACAGTGATATGCGAGTTTCGAGCTTCATATTCTCGTCGCCCTCGTCGTGGAAGTCCACATCGGGAAGCTCTGTAAAGCGGATGTCAAGGCCGGAAGATACCAAGTGGTTCGCGTATGTGACTTGCTTGGCTGGGCGCATCCACCTGGTCGTTATTACAGTTATGGAAAAGCCGTGGTAAACGCAAAGCCACCTTGCTAATTCAGCCGCAGGAACGAAATGACCAACTCCTACGCACGGAAAAAAGGCGATATGAGGCTTTCCACTGCCATTTTGCACTTCCATTGTGAGGGGCTTCCGGTAGGAGCCGATCTAAATCTATCTTAAAGCTCTTTTTGTCTTTGCGAATTAAGATATCCTCGTGAATTGTTCACATAAATAGCAAAATTGGGGGCTGGAAAACTATAAGGTTCCTGATAAATTATAGCAATGTCTCTGGGTTAAATGGCTGCTGCAGTTGGAACAATTGGGAATAGTTGAATTATGTGTGGTTGTCATCAATCCCACTGGAATGTCGTATCCGTGAATGTGCATCTAGATAAGAATTGCTGGTAGTGACTCAGACTACTTACATAGTAGTAAAGGGTTCGGATTCATTCCGATTCCGTGTGTATTGTGTTTTTCTTGAATTTACGGGCACATCTAGAATTGCCGGTAGTGACTCAGACTACTTACATAGTAGTAAAGGGTTCGGATTCATTCCGATTCCGTGTGTATTGTGTTTTTCCTGAATTTACGGGCACATTTGAATAGTCCAACTAATTAGACCGAAGGCGTGTCCTATATGAGCTTTCAGAGCTCATTTTGCCTATCAATGGTAGAAAATAAAAGATAGGGTTTGGTTGACAGTAAAATGAATCTCAACCGTCCATCATTTTTCGCCATTGTTCAGTTGTTTTTCGTCATTTCCCAGCTGTTTTTCGCCATGTTTTTCTGTTTCCCCTCCCCTATTTTCACCGTGTTTTTTGCGCTCGAGACTTTGACTTTCCCGCAAAATGATTCACGGTCGTGGGTCTGACGCTGAGATATTAATGAAGCGCTCTGTTTGTATCTACTCTTCCAACCTAGTGATCGGTCATACTAAGAAGAGCTATAAGCGACCAAAAGCCCGCCATAGCTGCACCACTTGCAGCAGAGTGCATCAACATGTCTAGCAGTTTGTAGGAAGACTTGTAGGGCACTTCACTCTACTGAACAAACTTTTTTCAAATCCATACACCTTAGCTAAGGTGTATGGATTTGAAAAAAGTTCGTTCACTTGCAGTAGAGTGCATCAACATGTCTAGCAGTCTGTAAGAAGAGGCTCGTAGATATTCACCTTCCACACCTCTTCGGCGTACCCATTGCACAAGGTGCAATAGCTAGTAATTAATATATGTGATAGTTGAATGGTTGAATTAGGCAAATGTGTAGATAGTATTGAAGCTACGAGATAATGTATGGATATTTTAAATATAATTATTTAAAAATTGTGGAGATATATGTACATTGTCATGACATGACGTTACGTGTCTTATTATCATTGTAAGATGCTTCTCAATATAAAATTATTTACTAATGGAAGTTTGTTCCAAGCAATTTGATATGTATTTACAATCTACCAATTGTAATTTTCAATCTATCAATTCTAAGAGTAGCCAAAGATTGTTCTCCATACCTAATGTATATATGGTCACCGAGTTTATGGATGCTCATCTTGTTATTTAAATTAATACTTAGAATAGTTTTGAAGAGAAGCCAAGTTGACTTCTTGAGAAATATTGTATGGATATAAGCTACAATTTGAACTCATGACCTACATTTCAATTGTTTTGACACACAATTAATCAATGATTTAACTGGTTTTTGCACAAATCAAATGTTTCCATACATGTCCATGCATCAGTGTTTCATATGAAGGTGAAATTTCCATAATTTATGAAGGAAAATAAAGTTTTCACAACTATTTACTATATATTTCCATCAAAGAACATACAACCTGCATAAAATGTATATTTTTTCTACCAAAAGGTGTTAAAATGAGACATATATTTAAGGATTTATATGTGAAATCACATAAATATATATCAACCATAAAGTTACACACAATCAAACATAATATTGAGGAGGAAAAACCTAAATTTTATTGGTCTAAAGGTATTCTTACAATAGTATATTATTGAAAATGTCTCATATTTCCTAAAAAAGAAATTACCCATCTTTCTTTCTTAGCATGGAAACTAAGTTTTTTGAGTTACAATGCTTAGTGTTTTTGTAAAACTAGAAAAAATAACCCAATGCCAACCTACATGTCCTTTTTCTCTATCCCAACATGTGAGGGAATCTTAGACATGATAAAATGCTATTAAATGACATTATTTGACTAGTGGTTGTTTGACTAACCTCCACTTGGGTGCTAAAAAAATACTTTTGCAATGAAATAACTTGCACAATAGAAGAATGATAGAGAATACGTTACAAGTACTTGATATTAACTGAGAATAACAAGCCACTTTGAGGGGAGAAACCTCCAAATATCTCCAATGAGAACACAATTCATAAAATGATGATTAAATAAAATTTACTACCTCCTTATGCCCAGGATATCACCCAAAACAACTTAGATAGCCCTATATAAGCCTTCGACTAACCTAAATAACAAAATAATAATATAGTAATGATATTTTGACTTAATTAAGAGTTAAGATAGCCACAAGTCAAATATTCATAACCCTATGTACACTAATATTAAGGGTGTAGCATGCCCCCCTCTTCAAAGAAGCATTATCCTTAATGCTAATAAAGTGTGGATGCTTCTAAATTAAATTATTGTCCTCCCATGTGGCTTCTTTAACTTGTAATTATTTTATTGGATGAGATACTCAATAAGTGTTCTGGTTCATAGCTTCTTTTTGTGTGTTTGATGAATGAATTCTAGTTCAAATATGAATCATCCTTCTTCATCAAGATTTGGTAATATTGTTTGAGTAGCATATTATGCCTAATTACCTTCTTCAAACAAGAAAAATGAAAATCTTGAATGTATCTTTGTTGTTGGTGGTTGACTCCCTAGAACTAGTTGTATAGCATGATCATGACCCCTATTAGGAGGAAATAGTTTAGGGATATCTCCAAAAACCACTAAGTGATTATCACTGATTGGTTGTAAATTTGGATGGGTGGGAGCATTAGATTGATAGAATTCTAATGAACATAATTGGGCCACAAATCCAACAACTCATTTCTTAAGAAACTTCTATATTTATGAGAGCTTGCCATTTGTGGGGACTTTTCCTTCAACCCTCTTAGCTCTATAGTCTTTCCTTTTGATTGAAATATCATGAATAGTTCTTGGAAGTTTATTTCAATTTTTCCCAAAGTAGTAGGCCATTGTACTCCCAAAACAATATCTATTGTGCCCATGGAGATAACATACATTGGGCTATCAAGGTGGTATTCTCCCATGGATAATTTAATTCTATGATTTTTTTTAGAACAACTAACAATACCACCATCTACAATCAAAACCCTAAACTTTGAAGTTGGATATATAAAGAAATTCATATGAGTACGCCAAATTTTTATTGATAAAATTATGAGTACTACTTGAGTCTATCAACACTATTACTTTTTCTTCTTTAAGAAACCCACTACCTTGAGTGTTTGTGGAACACTAAAAACTGAGAGTGAATGATAATACATGATTGGTTTAGAATCATGTGATTCCTCATTTGAATCTAGGTTGAAACCTTCTAATATTGGTTCCTCCTCTTCTTCCTCACTTGAACCTTCCATATAGAACAATTATTTTTCATTGCATTATGTCCTCAACTATATTTTTTGTCATAATTGAAACACAACCCTTATTCTCTCTTCTCCTCAGTTTGTTGTGGAGTCAACCTAGTAGATTGAGGAAGAGAAGGTGTTGAATATACTTTCTCTCTTATTCCATTATGCTCTTTCTCTTTAGGAATCAAATACTTCTCCTTTGCCCTGCATGTTAACGTAAAAGACTCATATATATAGCTAGTTCTAAACATACATACCTCATGTTGAATGTGATCCTTGATACCACCCAAAAATAAATGATTCAATTTATCCTCTATAATTGTATCCAAGCTTAAGGATAGATTTTAGATTTGTTGAATATAATCCTTGGACAATCCTATTTTTTGAAGTTTAGCCAGATAGTTGAAGAAGTTGCCTATCACACTATAGCTATATTATGATTGGAGCTCCTTTGTAAAAGATGACCATGAGATAGTGAGAACCTTTTTTCTGTCAATGAGTAAAAATCCACCAATACCAAATGAATTGATATGGTTCTATATATAGGGAAGCCATTGTGACCTTCTAACCATTTGGGGCTTGATCTACATCAAAAAATTCTCCATTTGGTTTTATTCATTTTAGTGGATCCTTGTGATCAAACTTGTGCATATCCACCTTTGGCATCAAATTCCTAGATCCCATATGATTATTAACATTTGGAAGAAGTAGCTAACCTAGATGATTCACCTTGATTTCTTGGAACCTCCTTTCATGGTTCATTCATATATAAGAACTTAACATTCTTCATATGTTTGATATATATCTTTTTAGAATATTCATATCCATATTCATTGATGAAATATCTTCCTTGACCTTGTTTATTTCCTCATTGGGAGTGATATCCTCTATTATTAGCTCATCCTTATCAGGAGATTTTCTTGACGTGACAATATTCTTTTTACCTCTTGTTTGAGGCCCCGTCATGCTGGAAACCAAATTTTTTTAAATAAATCACACTTGAGTGAAACTTCAATTATCTAAAAAAATACTATAAATTACTAAGGCCAATATACAACTCACCTATAAAAAACTCCAAGAAATTAGTAGATTTGCAACCTTGAGAGAGAATTTGTTGAAAACCCTAATTTTTCACTAAATAACTTATTTTTTCTCATGTTATCTAAAAATTGGACTATAGCTTTCAATCTATTATGTATTCAAATACCCACTAAAAATCATGAGCCAATTCTTGAGTGGTAGATATGCACTTTCTAAAAAGCTGGGTAGAAACCCTAGTTCTACAATAATTCACTCAATTATACTCTAATGATTCTAAAAACTAGACTATTAGATTATTTAATATGTGTTTTAAAAAACCTTTAAAAATCAAAGAAAATTTCACAAAATTCAAAGAGGAACACTCTTCCCAAAATTACCTCCAATATTAAGAAAATGTCTAGCCTCTACAGTGCCAAGATCATGCTGTGATACCACTTACAATGAAATAACTTGCACAATAGAAGAATATGATAGGGAATATTATGAAAATACTTGATATTAACTAAGAATAATAAGAAACTTTAAGGGTGTAAAATGTTAAACTAATTGCCAACATCTCCCATTGGATTTAGGACATGGACTAACTACCTCCCATGGATCCATTTATCTCTGGAATTTATATTGAGCGCTAATAGGTCGATATTTTGGTGCAATGAAAAATGTGTTTTAAAAAATGGTATCAGATCCATGGTCGTGGTTTCAAATCCCCTCGGATAATGTTGAAGGGGGATTATTGTACTAATTGGTAGCATCTCCCTTAAGATTTAGGACATGGACTAATCACCTTCATGGATCTGTATATCTCTAGCATTTGTATCAAGCATTAATAATTCAATATTTTAGTGCAATGACAAATGTGTTCCAACAAAAACCTCAAAATATCTCTAGTGAGAACACAATTCACAATATGATGATGAAATATGACTCAATACCTCACATGTATACCTTATTTATGCCTATGATATCACCCAAGCCAACTTAGATATCCCTATACAATCCTTGCAATGACCTAAATTAGTAAATAATAATATAATAATGATAATATGACTTAATGAAGAGTTAAGATAGCCAAAATTTGACTATTCATAACCCTATGGACACTAATATTAAGGGCGTAGCAACTTCCCCTATTTTGAATCCCATAAAATGATCCATGGTGGCATTGAAAAGGATGATATTATTGGTATTTTGGCTTAAGATACTCCTAAATATTCTCCCAAACCTCTTGGATACTCGTAAATATTGTCTCCATGTTATTGAAACTGGCCCTAGTTGCTTGGAATTATTGTTTCCACTCTTGTAGATATGTGGATGGTTTGTCAAATTTCTTCCTAGATACTTTTTGACTACTCCATCTCATATTAGTTTCCTTAACCTTTTGCATGCCAATAAGATATGTGAATCTAAGGTCTTGAGGTGATTAGGACTCTCTTTGGAGGGAGTAGGAGAAATTATAGGGGTTGAAACTATCAATTTTTTTTTTCATTTATGTTCTCTTTCCCCTACTAGATGCCACTTGAAAAAGTGACTGAAACCAATGGAATGTTGACCATATAGAAGGCTATCATTTTTTTTTCCGCATGACTATCTAGTGTATATGACTATCCCTTATTCATGAAGCTCTCCTACTAGGCTTGTGTACCATCAATTTATTGTCCTCTTCATGACTTTGGCACAAGTATTCATTGTTAAACTCTACTTTATCCCATACAAACTGTTACCTAGGTTTGTTTCTGGGATATCCCTTTGAACATCTTTTCTCTTTTTTCATGGAAAATCCTCTTGAAAATGATTTATACTATTGTTATTTCCTTATGTCATATCACTTGAAAATACTCAAAGATTTTTGTGCCTTTCTTTCTATTGTCGTTTTCTCATACATTTTCATGTAAAGAATATATGGTGCTTTGGTGAGTATTAGAGTTTGATAGAGGTTTTGAATCTTTTGTTCTATGATGATGATGATGGCAACCTTATTCATTAATTTCCTTTATAGTTGCATAGAAACTGGTTTCATCATCAATTTTATCCACTATAGAAAACCTATGTAACTTGTGTATGGGTCTATTTATGTCTTCCCAATCTACTGTATACTATCTTTTGTCTTCTCCTAACTTAAAACTTTACTCTTTTTTGTGTTGTCATTGAAAATTTTCAACACACTATTTTCTCGTAGTCACACCAATATTTTCTTCATGATTATGTTCTTTGAGTTTTTTGGAAAGAAGCATTATAGACTAAACCTTTGAATGTATTTTAAAAGAAAAGGTAACTATGATTATTTTTTTATTCTCCAAACTTACCAATGTCATGAAAAGTATGGTAGTCCCTATCCTCCCTTCCACCTCTAGTGCACTATCATGTTAAATAATTCTCAATTATTTAATTGAAATGCTAATTCCTCTTATCCTCATAATTAAATAGTTTTTATAATTATTTAATTGATTAATTTACCTCCAACCCTCCAATTTGCATAAAGAATATTCCTTTTTCAAAAAGAGGGAATATTCTCAATTCAACTTCAAATTCTTCCCTCCAATTCAAAATATCTTTAGCCTCTTTTCCATGAAAGGAGATATATTTTTGACTCTCATGAATTATCAACCATTGATCCTCCTTGACACTCGCTCATCCCTTGATCTTCTCTCATCCATGGATTACCATTTTTAATCCTAACCATTGAATGGAATTCCAAAAAGTGTAAAACAATCCCTCTTAAAAATGAATTCATTTAGAATCCTCATATCATGCTTACTCTCTAGAATTATTAAGTCATTTCTTGAGCACCCTTGAATCATATTTTGTGAATCACCCCTCTTCAACCAAGCTTTTGTAATTATGGATTAGGAAAATTTGAGCAATCCACATCACAAGTTTGCATCAATCGACAATGGGAGTGGAGGTTTTCTTGTCCTTTCGATTCAGTTATTTTAAATTAAGTTTCATTGATTTTAATAGAATCTTTATGGCATTGTTAGCTTAATTTCATTGAGTATGGCCTTGTTTGATCTTAATCATGTAGGATCTTGATGTATTTAGGATATAATTGCTCCTATTGTGTTCTTATTTTATCATTCATACTAACCATATTATATTTTGGTATGCTTGATGGGATCCACATTCATATTCTAACTATTTTGTAAATCTTCTATTGGCCTACAGGTTATAGTGACAATGTGATGATTCTGTAGAGTCAGTGTGATGCCTTTGCAAAATATCAACACTTATGTTAAAGCTTGATGCATCTAACTAGTTATTGTTTATTTTTTTGTAGGAATTTTGATGCCTTTGTTGAAGGGTGACATAGCTGTAAAAGTTGTGATGCATATGTCTGTTAGAAGATCGATGCCTTTGCCATAACTCGGTGCATTTTTTTGAACTTATTTCTTTTTTTGCATGAAAAAGAGATGCATCTAACTGTTCATCGACATTTTTGTAGTATTATGCCACTTTTTTTCTCTATTACAAAATTGTGTTTGTTATTTTTTGCCACACCTATTTGATAGCCTATTCTCTATTCTTTATGTACAGGTTCTTACACAACAACTCTTTTGAATGGTCTTTGCCACATTTGTTAGGTATATCACTGTGATTGGCAAGTAAATCATCGTGTTTTTTCTTTCTGGGTTTGAATAATTTTCTTTAATTATTTTGATTTTTAACCCTATCATGGACATGTCCTTTATGAGCTAATTCCTTTACAGCCTGTGGCATAACACTAGGAAAGGGAAATTTTATAGGCATGTGGTTTTGTAGGTTTTTTTCTCTCATTTTAATTTGGTCCAAATAAAATTGAAAAACAATTTTCATATTTATCTTTGGTGCACTTAAAATTAACTTCACATTTCAATTAGTGTCCCTAAAATGAACCTACAAATTTCAATTTCCCTTGGAGTATTTAAAAAAAACCCTACAACTATCATTTTATTTTGGTGTACCTAAAATGAAAAAATAACTTACACACTTCAATTTGGGCTTAAAAAATTACCAACAACTTGCACATTTGATTTGGTGCTTCAAAACTTGAACCACATCTTTGAATTTTTGTGCACTTAAAAGACTACTCTATGGTGTGTTTTGTAGGTTAGTGTGTACATATGTGCTTTCCTTGCACCTAATGCAATCTTGGAAATAAAAAATACCACTAAATTGCAATTCTTTTGTACACCTTGAGGTGTGGTGTTCTACATATGCTCTCCCCTCATGGATCCTAAGAATGATCTTGGGGATTAAAAGTAAGACCATAGTCGTTTATTTCAAAGTAGGAGATTTTCTTGGGGGCCTCATTACCCCAAGTTTTGATCTCAAGAACATTTCTTTGTGGGCTATATAAATGGGTGAGAACAAAATTTGTACCCCAAGGAATAACTAGCATCCTTCAAGCCAAGTCCCATGACCCTCATTCCACCAAGCTAGTGAGGTGATGAGTAAAGAGGAGACCCCTCTTGACTCGAGCACAAAAAATGAGCTCTATGATCATGATATACCCCCTCTATGATTTTTTTTTATCTAGAAGCCTAAGAGCCATTTGTAAACTATCAGCTTAATGTGGTGCAACATATAAGTATCAATGTGTAAAGTTACTCACTATGTGCTAACCTTTGTTGAGATGATTGGCATTCCTTGTTAGGATCTTTTCCTTTCAAGGTGAGAGATGTTAAGCTGGTGCATGACCTTGGCATACTCTAGTCACCCATTCATTGGATGATATTCTATAGTAGGCCTACTCTAAGTTAATAATCTTGATCTACCACTAAAATAGATTGTGTATCTATGACATGTTTTCATTGTTAAATCCACCCATGATACCAATTAGCATGGTCTTGTTGAAGAAGGGAAATAAAAATTTATCAAAAATCCTTGGGGTTAGTCCTTCATGTTATTTTTTTGTTTGTATCACTTCCTAGATCAGATAAACACAAAACAAACCTCAAAAATTCAAAACCCTAGATGTACTTAGGATCAAAATTCCAAAACTTGTCTCTAAAGTAAATTGGCACATATGACTATCACATTGTGTTGCTTTTATATGCATCTTGATGTTTTTGATTTTTTCAAATTACCACTTTTGTATGCATATTGAATCACGTTTGTACAACTTCGCACTTTTTTCGTAGAGTAATCTTTTCCCAATATCCTATAGTACCGCGTCTCACTATCACATTTTATCACTTCTATATGAATCTTGACATGTTTGATTGTTTCAAATCACTGGTTCTATATGCATACGATGTGTTTGCACCACTTGGCACTTTTTTCTTAGAGTAATCTTCCATCAAAATCTTAGAGTACTGCTTTTTACTATCACTTTGTGCCCCTTCTGTATTCATCCAGACACATTTGATTTTTTAAAATTGATGCATTTTCATGCATATTGATATGTTTATATATCTTCACGCATTGGTCTCAAGTCACTCCTTTGTCAAAATCCTATAGTGACATGTATGACTGTCACTTATTGTTTCCTTTATCTTGAGATGGGTTCATTTGAAAAATCATGTTGCATTTTTGAGGGGTAGTGCACCACATTTTATTGCTATTCAACATGTTTGTAAAATGGCATGTTTGAGTGTTAGTGTAAAATAACAACCTTTCAAAATCTTTGAATTCCAATATTTCACCAACCATCTATATCAAACTAGAGACCTATGCAAAATAGAGTTGTATTTTCCCTCAACATCCAAAACAAAAATATACAACATTTTCTCACTTGTTCACTTATCCAAACTTGAAATTGGTAAAACATGTCAATGCCGATATACTATATCTGAATTCAGTTTCATTGTATCCTTTTATAAGGTCATCACATCCTACTAGCTTTAATGAAATGACAACTATGGGTGTCCCTAATCAAAACTTTGAAACACCTTGTCATATGTTAGACTTTAAGGGTGATCTCACAATATTGGTTTACAATTTTTGGCAAAACTAGACATTGAACTAATTTTTTCTAACTAAATCTTCACTGTCGGACAACTATAGTGGCTTAACCATGGGGAATTTGAAGATGATGCAAACTAGTGATTTGTGATATTTTATCTATAGATTCTAAATATATTTTTTTCAAAACTTTTGGAATCAGATTGCACTTCTTTTTCCATCTTCTTCAAAAACTAGATTTTTTCAATAAACACCATTTTTAAGGAGTGATGCTCACCGTATAACACATAACTTTTTTTCCATGAAGGATAAAATTCTATTTTTTTCAAATTTAGATTCGTAACTATGATATCTAGTGATTCCAATTGGTTTTGTAGTATTTTATTGAATATTTTTTTCTTAATCTAGTTTCGAAGTCAAGCCAATTACAATTTAGACATAGGTAGACTATATAACACATAACATTTTTTGTATGTATTGAAATTCAATTTTTTTTTGGATCAAGGACTTTATATCTGGTGCACTCATATTTTTCATTTTTTTATAATCTTCTATTTTCCCACATGTGAGAACAAAGAGCTTGATATTTGGTGAAAACCTACATTCACAAGAAATAAAATAAATATAATAATAAATTAAATTTATTTAAAATTATACTTTTGGGAAGCTTATAATAAGGACTACATGCTTACAAAAATTAAATTTTAAATAAATTCATTTGATCCCCCAAAAGGTAAATTAAAAGTGGTTTTTTATCAACATTTTGATAGGTGTAAAGGAGACTCTGTTATAGGTATGGTTTAAAACTAGCGGGTTCTATCCAAGGGGGTTTGATCTAAGGTAGTTTGATCAAACCCTCTTTCAATTGGAATGCTTTAAATGGAACTTTTTAAGTCTTAAATCATTATTTTTTAAAAATATGTGATTTCAGTCAAAATAAAATCTCCTAGAAATTGTAAACCAGCTTTGTGGGATCACCCTTAAAGAATGCCAAATCTTACTTGAAGGGTAAAAGCACAAACCTGTCACACTTTATAAAGGAATCCACCAACAACAAATTTTTTTTTGAACTTCAACCACATAAAAGTGGTCTTTATGTTTTGAATTTCAAAATGGTGTAAACGAATGAAATGTAGAAATTTTGATGAAGTTTATTCCTATAATTTTTAAATTTTTTTAAAAAATTGTTTTCATTATGTTTTTATCAATTTAAGGACATATTTTGGAATGCTGAAAATTTCAGAAAAGAGTGACTTCATGGGATGTCAACCAAGAAATTGAAAAAAACTTCATTTCTCCCTAATATTTTTTCTCCACATAGGTAATTTCAATATCTTGTGCATGGAAAAACATAATGAAATTTTGATGTATAGTTTTCTCCTAATAATATTTTAAAGTCAAACTTGTCAGAATTTGATGGTTTTCATGGGATGTCAACTATTGCCAATTTTTTTTAATCATTTTCAAAAAATAAATTATACCCTTTTGAAGAAGACTCTCTCCTCTTATGCCCCATATAAGTTTTAAAAAAAATTAATATGTTTTACTATTTTTTCTTAATTTATAATTAGCCTCTTTTTTAAATTTAGAAAACTACTTGCATTATTTTAAAAATAAAATATATTAAAACTAATCAAAATATTAAAAATATATATATATTTGGATTCACCACTTCGAGCTCTACAAAAGGGTATTTTTCTTTTTTGCAGAAAAATCATTCTGACTAGAGAAATAATTTGTCAAAGTTGAATGTTTCATAAAATTTTGAAAAAAGGTGAGCACGGACCATATGGCCTTAGGTGGGGTTGGACCGACCCACCCTTCATGCAGGACTAACCCAAAGGTGAATGAGTTAGTCCCAAAGGGCTGGGTCGGTCTCGAAGGGTCAGTCGGTGGGGTTGGGGTGAATGACGAGAATTAGATTTCTCAAGAAGCTTGCCTAACTGGAGGCTCCATCCTAAGGAATATATGGTTAGTGGGGTTTGTGGGGGTGCCATCCCCCACCTCTAGGATGGGATCAATGAGGTAGTTAACTACCTTCCAACTAGGTTGGTTGCTAAGTAGGATGCCAGCTAGACATGCTTGGTCGAGTACATTTCAGTCAAGCATGTTTCAACTTAAACATACTCGACTGAAAATAGCTTGATATTTTCAAGCTATAAATACCAAATACGCTCACTATTTTCACATTTTTGGTTGGACATATTCAGTTGAATGGCTTTTGGCCAAAATCTCTTTGGCTGAAAAGGTACCTGCCACGTTGGTGCCGCGTGGTTTCGGCCGAAAGCCACTCCGCCGAATATCTTATGGCAGAAAATAGTTCACTTGAAACTATTTATTTGGCTGAAAGTGTGACACAATATTGTGATTTTACCCACAATTCTATCAACCAAATAGTCAAAACATGGATCCTCCAACAACAACATCACACTCAAAAAAATTACCACAAAATGTGACTATAATCCTTTAGGGGAGCCAATTGAGTTCATGCTAAACAAGATATTCCAATCCAATTTCATCAATCTTCCAAAGTCACAAGGGGATTATAAAATTCAATTCACACCCTTATCATATGATGACAATGCTTATTATGAATACCATACAAAAAAAGGTCATGAAATGTCAAGTTGCATAAAACTCAAGAACCTCATACACGACCTTATTGATCAAATTACAACCAATGTTGATAATAACCTTCAAAATCCATCCATACATAATACCTCACATAATAAACTAGAAGACATAAATATATTTCCAAAGCATGATCAAGGTCTTTCATCAGTGTTTAGCAATGATCCATTTCATGATAGATTAAAATCATTTGACCTCATGGTGGCATGCATTGGAGAAAATTTCCAAAAATTTTTTACATCCCTAATCCAAATCCATCATCCTCAACTCTTCCACAATTTCCAACCACAACATCCTTATCAAATGATCCATCAAACAGTGACACATTTCCAACTTCCTTCCAAGGGCTATCCCTCATAGATACATGTCAAGTCAATAAAACACTAAATGCACATCCATTGCATGATCAATAAATGCTTAATCTATTATTTGAACTTGATCCATTAATCCTTAATCCAATAATATCATGCATCCAATCGCCTCTCATGCTTAATGCAAAAAATCTAATCCAACATCTATCACACACATACTCGTATGTTGAAAGTATCCAAAGATATTTTATAGATAATCTATTATTTGAACTTAAACCATGCCAAGAACATAATCCAAAGCATAATGAAGATAAATCCAAACAAAAATCAAGATCAAGAATCCATATCCCCAAAATATTATAATTATCTAATGAGTATTTTCCAATCTATTAACAAATATAACTCTGAAATAAGTCAAGATTAGGAATCCATATCCCCAAAATACTACCATTGATCTAATGAGAATTTTCCAATATGTTAATGAAATTTTCTTGGAAACAAGTCAAAATCAAAAGTCTACATCCCCAAAACGCTACCATGATCTAATGAGTATTTTTCCAATCCATACATTATTTCACAAAAGAAAACCATATCCATACAACAATCACTCCTACATCTACCCATGAAATGCTTACTTCTAATTGACATGTAGATGACCTTCCTCCAAAAAAAGAGTCTCCTACTCTCAAAATCCTCGCAAATGATCAAGCTATAATAGAATTCATAGAATTTCATAGTGAGATTTCAAAAACTAACCATGAAGAAGATTCCTACACCCACTTTGAAGAACCAATGTCTTGTGTAGAACAATAAAATTCTAGTATTTCTACTACTTCCTTTTAAGATTCACAATATCGTAGAGAAGGATTAGAAGCTTGTTTTCAAGAAAAATCATATTCACTTGCAATATGGAAGTAGATGCATTATCAAGGAAAAGGATCAAATCTACATAAATAGAGTATCCTAGAACCTATGTAATTTGTTGGCAATCCTAATCATCAAGGTATTAGTTATTCAACAATTAAATAATATAATCATGTCAACGATACCTCCGTGATACTAGGGGTAACTTTATCTAATACAAACATCAACATGGGAGTCATGAAGAGTCCTTATAAGAAAAGCCTTGATATCACTTCAACCATCCATGTTATGAATTGTCATCCTCACATATTTCAACCCACTAATTGGGACCAATAAGAAGAAACTCCTTACAAAATAAAAGAGCATGTTATTGAAGCTTTGAATAAAAAAATAAAAATATACACATGAAGTTAAAATGGATTCTAAAGAAAAATAAAGAAAATAATCCCTATCAAACTCTATTAGTCAAAAAACTATGGGGAAAAATCAAAAAGAGATTTCCATCCATAAAAGATGTCCACTAATGCAAAAGAAATCTTCAACATCAACATATAAAGTATATGAAAAAGTTGGTCCCAAATCCACTTCAAATTCCATATCCACCTTTCATTTCTTATCGTCCCAAGTTTGGAGAATCAAATATCCATTATCCAAACTATCAAAGGATCCATCTTCGTCTCATATCTCTCATCGAAATCCACCATCTCACTTAAAATCAAGAATATCTAACTCTTGCATGAACCATATCTTGGTAGAAACTCTTTATCATAAGCACGCTGTCATGATGTACACATCTAGATAATGTTAAATCCAATACCAGTGAAGATAAGAACATTTAGGGGTTACGTACAAGCACTCGTATCTTGGAAAACTAAATCCTCCATGTAGGATATTGTTGGCATATCATGACAACAGTATCTACATTAGCACCACCTAGTTTTGTGACATAATCCAATCAATCAAAGGCATTATATTTCCATAGTACATATCAATAATAGTTTGTTGCTTCTTTATTAAATAGTGTGTTAATTTTTGAATCAATGCTTCAAATGACACTCCATGATCCATCATCAAGATGCAAAAAGAGTTTTATTAGTAGGATATTGTAGATAAAGAACAATTATAAATGAGGAGGTGAGGGGAGAGGTTGCACAAGAATCAAGATAGTTTTCTAATAGAAGAAATTTTAAAGGAGAAAATATAATATAAAAAGAAAAAAAAAAAATGAAAAAACTAAAATTAATAAAATATTATAATTATTCAAAGTTAGAAAATAAAAAAAATATTTCAAAAAAATTACCACATAAAAACTAAAAATAATATAATGTTAAGAAAATTAAAAATTTGAAGTTCTTCCCATTAATTTAGACTTTTTCATTAATAAATGAATATAAGAAGCTAAAATTAATATAATGATGCAAACAAACAGCTTCTCATAGAAACCCACAATGCAATGCAAACTTTTCCGCAACAAAGAACACTCACAATACCAAAAAAAAGTGCAAACAAACTATGATTTTTTTATTGCATGAAATCAACTCATGACAATTACATCAAATGGAAAAATGAAATTCCACCATAGAGCATCCAAAAATCTACACACAAGATTAATGAATCATGGCTCTTCCTGTAGCTTCTTCTCATTGCCCTAAGCTCTCTTTGCTATTGTTCAAACCTTCATACGACTCTTATCCTTTTCTTCACCTTTCACACAATGGTGCCTTATCTTCTCTTCACTGGTGCTGTTCAACCTTGGAAGAGAAAACTCCCAATGATACCTCTACAAAAGCATATCTTCTTTTTCCATTACTCACAAACTTCTTCCCACGTTTTTCTTCAAAAACCCTTGAAAAATGCATTGAAAATCATCCATTATTGCCCCAGAATGGGCTCCCAACTCTCCCCCAAGAATAGCTCTACATATGCTATGTTTATTTAGTCTTAAATGAGGCATTTAAACTTCTAGTAACTCCTCCAAATGCTACCTTTACTCAAGGGGCGTTTTTCTCTATTATTAGAATTTTAAAAATTTAAAAATCTTGATTTTCAGCCTCTTTTATGCTCCAAACTTCCCCCATATGATTTATGCAATAGATAAATGATTAATGAATGAATAAAAATTGATATTTAATTTCCATGATATCCATAATACCTTTCCAAAATAAAATTGATCAAATTGGTGTTTTGGAAGCACATTGGTAGGTGAAAAAATGGAATTTCAATGATTCATAAAAAAATTGGCATGCAATCTTGGAATGGTATCCAATGGACCTTTGTAGAAAGGATTTCACCCAAACCTTCATAGATTTAGAAATTTTAAACTTTTTAAAAATTGTTGACATTATTTTAACCAACTTCTGGCATTAAAATCTCCTGGTAAACTAGAAAATGTACATAACTTTGATTTTTTTTCAATTTCTTTGTGCCACCTCGATGAATGCCCCTACCAAAGTATTCTACTCCAATCCTTATGAGCTCTCAAGAAATAATTTTTGAAAACTACATGTAGAGCCTTAAAATAACAATTTGATAAAAAATGACTTTATTCAAATTTGAACACACCAAGAGCTTTTCCAAAGCCAAGAGATGGAAAATGAACCCCAAAATACACTAAAACTGAATTTAAACCTGAAGTTTGTTTTTGGTTGATGTTGATTGCCAATATGCCCCTAGAGATGTTTGTGATTAGAACTATAGTGTAGGAAAATACATACCATTGCATTTTCACACTTGTTTGGGCCCTCCTTGCTTTATTTAAATCCTTATTTATGTCTTAATTGGTCCTATTTTGCATTCACAAGCCTAATAAATTATATCTTTTCACGGCTAATCCTGAAAAAAATCAAAGGATAAATGATAATTTTATGATTTTGGCTGTGTCCTCAATTTTTGGACCGAGACTAAGATGTCGCCTAGGGCGTCTTTGTCCTCCAAAGGTCTTGGGACCCTCTTTTCAAATGTGCATTTAAGAGGACCCTTTTTGGATTATGTGCCCCGAGTGTTAAGTCTTAGAACTAAGATGCCACCAAGGGAATCTTAGTCCCCCTTAAGTTATTTTCAGGATTTAATTTCAAATTTTGGTAGGATTTAGCCTCTTTTAATTAATGAATTCATATGCTAGCTTGGTGTGGTGTAATTTCGGGATATTAAGCATGGATAAGTACAAATACAAGTTTCTTTCACTCATTTCTCATCTAGCAAGTTGAATGAGCATTCCTAATAGCAAGTATGAGTTCACAAGAGAATTCAAGAGCAATTCATCAAGCATTTGGAGCCATCATCAAGATTCAAGCATCATATCAAGGACATTCTTGCATCATGTGTATTTTTGAGGTAACATTTTTGATATAGGATTTTCATTCAAGCAAGCAATTCAAGTCAAGATCTATCAAGTATTCATTCAAGTCAAGATCTACATTCAAGCTAGCCATCTCACACAAGTTTTCAGATTTCATAATAAGGGTTTGGTGAGTTGCAACATAGCACTATGTTCATTTATCATCTCCCTTCATTATTTCATTTCATTCTAGGGATTAATTACCAACAAGGGGTTTGACCAAGGTAAACCCCCATTTACTAACAATCAACAAGTTTTTTTCTCTTGTGTGTTTGTGTTTGCATATTTAGATTGAAGATCATTTGAAGTGCAAAGTTGTAAAGTTGTAAAGTTGCAAAGTTGCATTGCAAAGTTGTCATCTTCAAAAAATCTCACCTTTAGATTAGATCTAGAAGTTTTAGGACCTGGGATCTGAGAAGAAGGAAGTATAAACATTGAACCTTGGGACCACATTTCAAAGTTACAAAAATTTAGATTGAGACTAAGACAGTAGTAAGGACATCTTAGTCCTCCTAAGGGTATTTTGCAGAGATTCTTTTAGATTTTGTTTTGACATTTGAAGATTCTTCATCTGCCCCAAAAAATAGCAGTGAGACTAAGACAATAGTAAGGGCATCTTAGTCCTTCATAGTATATTTTGACAACATTTTTGCATTTCTAGACTTACCAGGTACACACATCCTAACTTGATGATTGCTTAATTTTGTCATTTTTTGTCATTTACACTCATTATTTGGCTTGCATTACTTGGTTTTGTGAGTTGAATATCAAGTTGTCTTTTCCAAGATTTTGGTTGGTGGTGAACCCCCCGAAGTCTGAGGAACCTCTCTAGGTCTTCCTTGTTGAGAAGTGACTCACCTTTTTGTTGATAGTCAATCCAATTTGGATCCTAGGGCATCCTTGAATGATAATGGGAGAAAAGTAGTGTTCTATGACCTAAGTCATAAAGCACCCATTTTCCCATTAATCATTTTGGTGAACCCGACATTCTAGACACTCTTTTTTTCTGATTTGTAGTTCACTAAGGTCCTAGATCTAGGATGCATTCATTTGTGCATTGCATCTTGCATTAGTGAAAGTGCATCTAGGGTTTCTCACATTTTGCATTGGTGAAAGTGCATATAGGTTGCATTTTTGCTTTCTTGCATCATCCTATCTCATTGAAAAACTAAAAAGTGCATTGTCAATCATTCCAATTGCATTTAGGAACATTGTTATTGCATTCAAAATTGAAAAAACTGCATAAAAATTTGCATTCAATTGCTTGTCATTAGTCATTTTTTCTTGCATTCATTTGTACACTTTTATGTTTCTAAACATCAGGACCCTGGGTAGGCAACTTGAGAACATTGTTATCAACTCAAATTTTGTTTTTCTTTTTTGAAAAAAACCTTTACTGGGACTAAAATAGCCTTATTGGCATCTTAGTTCCTATGTGCGTTTTTGCCTTAAAATCTTATCTAGGTTGCTTGATTTCTATTCTATTTTCTGGAACCTCCAAATTTCATCAGTAGGACCAAGACACCCTTGTTGGTGTCTTGGTCCCTATTGACTTACAACTCCCACTAGAAATAATCACCTTGGATCCTATTGCTCAATTATACTTGAATTCAACCTTGAAGGCCAACAGAAGCTGAAGAGGAGCTCAAATTTTCCCTTGTTGTTTCCTTTGTAAACATATCCGCTAGATTGGCATCTATATGTATCTTTTCTAGCTTGACCTATCCATCCTCCATATCATCTCATTTTCTACCTCTGTTGCAACAACATAGTCTGCCTCTCTGGTGGATAAAGTAACCACCTTTTACAATTGAGAAATGCAACTCACTATTGTTCGACCAATTGTAAATACATAACCTATGGTACTTCACCTGGTATCAATACCCCCTACTAAATCTAAGTCAACATAGCCTTTTAAATTAGTATTAGAGCCCCCAAAACATAAACATTTATTGGATGTACCTGTCAAATACCTGAGAATCAATTTTACCACATTCCAATGCTCAACTCCAAGATGACTCATATGCTTGCTAATGACTCCTACAACATGTGCAATATCTGGTCTCATGCATACCATGACATACATTAAATTGCCTACAGCTGAAGCATATGGTACCTTGGACATTTTTTCTTCCTCCTCTTGTGTCTTTGGACACATATCCTTAGTCAATTTAGCATGACTGGGAAAATGTGTGTTGACAACTTTTGTATTCTCCATATGCAATCTTTGTAACACCTTTTCAACATAATCAGCATGAGATAAAAACAATTTTCTATTTTTCCTATCTCTTGTAATCTTCATACCAAGGATTTGCTTTGCTGCCCCCAAATCCTTCATAGCAAATGAATTTGCTAACTATTGTTTTAACTCCCTTTTGTGATCCATGTTAGACCTCACTACAAGCATATCATCAACATATGAACATAAGATAATGTAGTTATCATCATCTAACCTCTTAAAATAAACACAATATTCTGAATTACACTAGCTGTAGCCTTTCTTAGCCATAAAACTATCAAATTTAATATACCATTGTCGAGGTGCTTGCTTCAATCCATATAGAATTTTCTTCAATCTACACACAATTTTCTCCTTACCTTTGACCTCAAAACCTTGTGGTTGTTCCATATATATTTTCTCTTCCAAATCACCATGGAGAAAGGCTATTTTAACATCAAGTTATTCTAAATGAAAATCTTGAGTAGCCACAATACTTAAAATAGTATGAATAGAAGTCATTTTAACATCTGGAGAAAATATTTCATCAAAATCAATACCCTTTTTTTGTGGAAATCCTTGTACAACTAATCTGGCTTTAAATATTTTCTTACCTCCATCCTTCTCTTTTAGCCTATAAACCCATTTGTTTGGTAAATCCTTTTTACCTATAGACAACTTGCATAATTCCTAAGTCTGATTTTTCAGCAAGGAGTTCATTTCTTCTTCCATTCCATACTACCACTGAACCTTGGTATTCACCTGCATAGCTTCATCAAAACATTTCAATTCACCAACATCAGTTAATAAAATAGAATATAAAGAGAGAGAAAATATTTTTGGAGGTCTACTTATCCTTGAAGATTGTTTAACATTCACTGGAGTTTGTGGTATTTGTTGTTGCTATTGTTGCAAAGCATGAGAAACCACTAAAACATCATTATTTGGTGTATCATCCAACACTATATAATCATTTTCTTTCTTCTCATGCTCCTGCAACTGATCTTTGTACAACACCTTCTCATTGAATATGACATCCCTGCTTCTCACAATTTTTTGATTTTCAAAATCCCCCTATAAAAAAATTCATCAATGCCATATTGAACAAATATAAATTTCTTTCATTTTGCATCAAGCTTGGTTCTATTTTAAAAATCTACATGTGCAAATGCTTCACAACTGAAGGTCTTGATAAAAGAATAACTCACCTTCTTACATGTCCATGCTTCCTCTATAATACCACAACCCAAAGGATTAGAGGGACCTTTATTGATTAAATAAAAAATATTGTTTACAAACCCTACCCACATGTTTAAAGGCAACCCAAGATGTAATCTCATAGTCTGTGCACGCTCCATTATTGTTTTTTTCATGCGCTCAACCACTCCATTTTCCTGTGGAGTCCTTGGAACTATTTTCTACCTACGAATACCATTAGAGGAACAATATTCTTCAAACTCTTTGTTGCAATACTCACTACCATTATCAGATCTGGGTCATTTTAATGTTTTACCTACAGTCTCACTCTCAACCAAGCTCTTCCGTTTCTTAAAAGTTTCAAATACATCAGATTTATTCCTAAGAAATTAAACCCATACCTTCCTTGTTACATCATCAATAAAAGTAACATAATACTAAGATCCACTGAGAGAAGATACTTGAGCTGGTCCCCATACATCCATATACACAAACTCCAATTTCTCATCTTTCTTTTGCTTCCCATCCTTGAGAAAACTAACTCTCTTCTATTTTCCATACACACAACTTTCACATAAATCCATATTAACACATTTTAGGCTTGGTATAACATTATTTGAATGAAGTACTTTCATACCTTTTGCACTCATATGCCCAAGTCTATTATGCCACAATGCTTATTCAGATCCATAGCAATTGTTTGATTTTCTACCTGCTGAACTTCAACAACTGTTCCTAAACATTGATTTTTATCTAAAATAGCTAAAGTAGAAGGAACAGTATGACTTGTACAAAGATATAAGGTGCCTACTTTCACACCATTTTCTACCACTAAGGTACCTTTTGAACCTTTCAATTTTTATAACTAAATGTAACAACACAACCTTCATCATCTAGTTTCCCTATTGAGATTAAATTTATTTTTAACTTTGGAATGTGCCTTACCTCATGTAGTAGCCAATGATTCCCATTCTGCAACTTAATCTTGATTCTTCCCTTTCCAACAATTTGATAGGGTTTGTTATATCCCAAATAAACTAGCCCAAAATCCCCTTGGACATAATCAAGAAAATAAATTTTATTGGGTGTAGCATGAAATGAAGCCCCTAAATCTAACACCCAAGAATCATCAACATTATCAAGGGGAAGAATCAAATCATCGTCATTAGATTTATTACTTACCACATTTTCCTCTTTATTGCCTTCCTTTTTGTCTCCTTTATTTTTCTGAGACCAACAATCTTTCTTTAAATGACCTAGCTTACAACAGTACCAGCAATCCCTTTTGTCTCTAGATTGGGACCTTTTGTCCTTTGATTTTCCGCATGACTTCCCGCGACTTCCAGAATTATTTCCTCCCTCCTTTGTTCTACCTTGGATTTTTTCATTCAAAACATTACCTGATGTGGATGTTCCACTTGAGCTATTCCTATGAATTTCCTCTCTCAAAATAACACCAACAAAATCATCAAAATTTAATCTATTCGAACTAGAAACAAAATTACTAACAACCATTACCAAGCTATTCCAACTTTCTGGCAAAGAACACATAATTAAAAGAGCTCTAACTTCTTCATCAAAGTTTATTTTTACAGAAGTTAATTGACTGGTAACAATATTAAACTCATTTAAATGATCAACAACTAACCCACCTACCATTTTCATATTAAATAAACACTTCATAAGAAATACCCTATTTGAAGTGGAAAACTTTTCATATAACTTCGCTAGGGTTTCCATCAACTCTTGAGTTGTTTTTGTTGTAATGTTGAATGCCACCGATTGTGCTAGGCATAAATAAATTGCTCCTAGTGCCTTTCTATCCAAAAGTTTCCATTTCTCATCACTCATTGTTGTTGGTTTCTTGGCTATTCCTTCTAATGGCCTTCATACATCCTTTTGATAGAGATAATCCTCCATTTTCATCTTCCATAGTTAATAGTTCTGCCCATTGAGTTTATGTACCTTCAATTTACCCTCATCTGCCATTGCTCCCACTTAACTGTGAGACTCCCTCTCAATCGTGAGAATTTCCTGTAGATGATAATCAAACACAACATCACTCTGATACCACTTGTTAGGGTAGAAGATAGATACATAATAGTTAAATGTGAATTTGATCAATAAAACATAGAAATAAAATACAAAGAAAATTATAGCAAAAGCAAGACAACACAGAGAATTTAACGTGGTTCACCCAATCTGGGCTACATCCACAAAACCACAACCATCCAGGGTATGTGTAGGATCATGATGGGCCAAAAAGTGGCAATATGGTGGGCATGTGGCTGATGAATTTTTTTTTACCCAAAATTGATGAAACAAAAAGGTTTTTAAAGGAGATTCTCACTTTCCACCAATATAAATTATGCTTTACTTTGAATTTAATAAGTAATTATTATTCATTTTCTATTCAAATTATGACTAAAGTTTTGATTGATAGGCTGATTGAAAAATATCTATAGCTTTCAAAGGTATCATTTTTTTTGAATCAAAACATGTGTCACATTCTATGCTTCACATAATATAGGATTTAAAAAATGAATTTCATGAAGTTTTGACCAAGTTAAGGTGGTGGACAAGTTTTTATAAGTTTTAAAAGTTGTAATAAAAAGTCATGATTAATCATTTACATGTAAAAAAATTACAAAAAAATATGCATCACATCAAGGACATGAGTCCACTACTTATATCTAAAATATTATAAAAAAATATTATCATTTTATTGTGGTTAGGATGGTCAGACAAACACCTACTTATTTTTTCCACTGAAATTTAAGCACTATTGCATTGAAATTTCAAATTTTCACCAAATAGTTTTTTTTTAAAACAAACCTAGTAGTTGAGAAACTACATTCAATTTTCTATAGATTCTATTCTTACATATTTTTAAAATAATATAGATAACTTATTCAAATTTTTACGTCAATTTTCCTATCTCTGGTTTTTTTGCCACTTATTTTTCCATGATGATCCTACACATACCCTCCAATGATTTTATTATCTAGTGCAAAACTTATTTCAATTTCATGAATAATTTCCTTTTTTAAACCTACTATAACACCCATCCCAAGCCCTTATAACAAGCCTTTAGAAGCTTCTAGAATTAGGGTTTTACAAAATCATTTTTTTCTTTTTCAGCAGTGATGCAATTTTTTTCTTTCTCGGGGACTACCACCCTCAAACCCCTTCCCGGGGCTCGACTTGGCCCCGCACCCCAACAATGATACATTCCAGGTTTACATTATAGCATGATTAGTTTCCACATACCACAATATAAGGCTTGTTCAAACAAACCTAAATAAAGAGAAGTAAATGTCATTCAACCTCAACTTATCCTTTATCCACCTTCAAACAAACCTAAACCTACACACAAACATGTCCTTATCCTTGAATCACCTAAGGAAACCCATATTGAGAAAGAGAATTAAACCATTTATCATTCCCCTACTTATGATGAAACCATTTTAGAAGAACCAACCTTTGAATGCCATGAACATTTAGTTTGTAGTTCTCCTAAAAACTCTCCTCCTAGGGAGGATATCATGGTGCAAGAAAGCCTGAACATTGACACATGTAAAGGGGTTTCCTTAGATGAATATGATGAAGTGACATTAGAATTCTCTTCACTAATAAATAATGAAAATAGCTACAAGTTTGTTGAGGTTATGATGACACAAATTGGATCTCCTTTAATTAGTGAGCTTCCTAAGTCACCTCCCATTAGTGAATCACATAATAAACTAAGAGATTTCTTGAAATTTATGATGAAATGTAACAATTTTTTGCAACAACCAAGATATAACATAGTTTCTCAAACATATAAGGTAACAAAAATCACTCCCACAACATCACCATTGCCTCAACTTATTATGCCTAGTTTTGAAAATCTTAAAAAGACTCTTGCTAATATATCTGTGGGGAAACTTATTCCACTATCACCTACATACAAGTGTCTATTTCAAAAAATATTGCAAATAAAGTAGGAGGAGAACCTATCTTATATGAAATTGAATAATGTAACATCCTCCTTTCATCCCACACATGTCACACAATTAGAAATTATATTCCCTAAACATGAATTTTCCCTCACTTGAGATTCAAAACAAGAATGAAGCCTTAATGATAAAGGTGATCATTAATGAAATTGTAATTAGGTGCACTCTCATAGACAATAGAGCAGAAATTAATGTTTTTAGCATTGGCCTCTTATACAAAATTGGCATGGACAAAAGGCTCATTCAACTTAATAATTATCATATTCATAGCTTTGACAATGTTAATAGGCAACCACTAGGAATGATCACATTACCTATTGAGGTTGGACCTGTAGTGTTGTGTACCCCTATCCATATCATGCCAAGATCTCTTTCATACAATATTCTCCTAGGGAGACCATGGATTTATGCTATGAAAGGAGTCCCATCTACTCTCAATCGTATAATGAAATTTGAATACAACAACAAAATATACACAGTTGAAGTAGATGAATGAAGCTATGATCCACATGATCACAACACTTCCAACTCATCTAATAATTTCATTCCAAGATTAGAAGTTCAATCTATACAAGTTGATGTTGATCCTTCACCTACAACAAAACACTTAAGTGATAATTGGGGTTCAATAGATTTTACGCTTCGTTTCAATAAAGAATCCAAAATATCACTCTCGAAGTCCAAAGAGTCATGTAAAAATGATTCCTTTTTAGATACAAGTTCCACTGATGATTGGGGTTTTACACCTTCCTTTATAGGAGAGTGCAAAATATCACAATCTAAACCAAAACAAACTTTTGTGTCATTTTCTCAACTTAAGTCTACAACATTACCCCATAGTCATGATGGGGGCTATATAACTCCCATCCCTCATGGGGGGAAAATGCATAACTTTAAAAAGGATTTGTGTTCTCGTGAAGAAACTAATCCTTCTCAGAAGTATAAACCCCATTCATCTGACTTGGAAGATTTTTATGGTACTAGATACAATTTCCCTTCTACACATGTATGTAATGAACACACAAAGAAAACTGGCATACCATGCTCTTTCAAGAAAGATCTAGGTTTACCTCCCTTTTCATCTAAAGCCTTATCATTTAGTGTGTATATGACATCTTGTACAAATAAATGAACATCCTCTACTTTCGATCAAGAGGATATCTTGTCGAGACTCCTCCAAGATCGCTTGATATCTCTCCCTCTAAGAGCATGAAATTTTTTTTACTACAAGAGTTCATTTTGTGCATATCATAGAGTTCATGGTCAGTCTACTAATGAATGTAAGGCTTTGACCAAGAAAATTCAATATCTTAAGGACTGTGGTGCTCTCCCTTGCATTGAATCACCTAGTTCCTCTTTTCATTTCTACTCAACCTTGTCCTACACTAAGTGGGGGCAAGGGGTTAGATAGCCTTATCCTGGTATGTCACTTTTCATTGTCTCTTTTGGCTAGTCGATCACCTTTCATGTACATAAAAGAGCAAGCTTTGGATGTGAACGAAATGCCTTTATTTGGCTCGCATGTGACATACTTATTCATGATATAGCTTATTAGAAACATATGACTTGGCATAGGGATTTCTGAGTAAGCTCTCATGTATTCTTCTATTTTAAATAAATTTCTCATAGTAATGGTGTTAGTATCCATTTTAAAGTGGGGAAATACATCGAAACTCATATTTCATTGTGCAATTTTCTTTCTTCATGCGATGTATTCCTTTGTTGGTGGTGTCATCAGGTCTGATTTCCTTCGAGAGTGTGATATTTATTTGAATTTTTCTCTCTTGGAAACATTAAGCATGATGTTCCATAAGATGATACCTTGCAAGAATTAAGTAAAATCCCTTGGAACATCCCTCTTTCTTGTTGCATTTCATTTTTTTACCTTATTAAAGTAATGGAGGTATGGATTTGATATGGATTCTTGGCACACACCTAGTGAACAACTAGCTTCACTAGCCATTGTGAGCATGCATTTTCCTTTTGTCCCTATCATAGTTGTGGGGGTATGATTTTGATATGGATCTCTTGGGGCTCACCTAGTGGACAACTGGCTTCACTAGCCCTTGTGAGCATGTATTTTGTTTGCATAGTGGATAGTGCATTCCACTTGTAAACCTTTTTGGATCAACATCCTAGACCCAGTCCATAGTGCATTGGACAATTAGTTGAAGTGTGATCCATTGCATTTTTTTTGTCATTTTTCTATCTTTGATGGCATATGTTTGTGATCTGGTTATGGCTTCATATATCATCCACATGCATGTTCCTTTGTGCCTATGTTGGTATGCCATAAGATCTTGATCCTGGGGGCTTGGCCACCCTCCTTGTCATTGCCATCCTATCTTACTAGCATTTGTACATTTGAACCCCTCTTGATTGTGTGGTTGGCTATTTTATTGTGAGTTTGAAGCAAATTCATCTTCTCACTAAAGTGGGGATGAATCTAGCATCATAAAATGCATACCCTTGCATTTTCACACTTGTTTGGGCCCTCCTTACTTTATTTATGCTTATTTATGTCTTAATTGGTCCTATTTTGTAGTGACAAGCCTAATAAATTATATCTTTTCATGGCTACCCTTGATAAAAATCATAGGATAAATGATAATTTAATGATTCTAGCTATGTGCCCTTGATTTTTGGACTAGGACTAAGATGCAACCTAGGGCATCTTTGTCCTCCAAAGGTCTTGGGACCCTCTTTTCAGATGTACCTTAAAGAGGCCCCCTTTTTGGAGTTTTTTCCCTGAGTGTTAAGCCTCAAGACTAAGACACCACCTAGGGTGTCTTAGTCCCCCTTAAGTTATTTTTGAGATTTAATTTCAAATCTTGGTGGGATTTGGCCTCCTTTAATTAATGAATTCATATGTCAGCTTGGTGTGGTGTGATTTTAGGATATTAAGCATGGATAAGTTTAAATACAAGGTTCTTTCACTCATTTCTCATATAGCAAGTTGAATGGGAATTCCTAATAGCAAGTTTGAGTTCACAAAATCATTCAAGAGAAAGTCATCAAGCATTTGGAACCATCATCAAGATTCAAGTATCATATCAAGGATATTCTTGCATCATGTGTGTTTTTGAGATAACATTTGTGATGTAGGATTTTCATTCAAGCAAGCAATTCAAGTCAAGATCTATCAAAAATTCATTCAAGTCAAGATCTACATTCAAGCTAGCCATCTCACACAAGTTTGCAGATTTCATAACAAGGGTTTGGTGAGTTGCAACATAGCACTTTGGTCGTTCATCATTTCCCTTCATTGTTTCATTTCATTCTAGGGTTTAATTACCAACAAGGGGTTTGACCAAGGAAAACCCCTATTTACTAACAATCAACAAGTTTTTTCTCTATTGTGTGTTTGTGTTTGCAGATTTAGGTTGAAGATCATTTGAAATGAAAATTTGTAAATTTGTAAAGTTTCAAAGTTGCATTGCAAATTTTTCATCTTCACAGAATCTCACCTAGAGATTAGATCTAGAAGTTTCAGGACCTAAGATCCGAGAAGAAGGAGGTGCAGACATTGAACCTCAGGATCACATTTTGAAGTTGCAAAAATTTAGATTGAGACTAAGACAATAGTAAGGGCATCTTATTCCTCTCGATGTTATTTTACAGAGACTTTTAGATTTTGTTTTGATGTCTGAAGACTCCACATCTTCCCTAAAAAATAGTAGTGAAACTAAGACAATAGTAAGGGCGTCTTAGTCCTCCCTAGCATATTTTGACAACATTTTTGAATTTCTAGAATCCTCATCACATTTCCAAACTCCCCAGATACACACACCCTAACTTGCTAATTGCTTAATTTTTTCATTTGCACTCATTATTTGGCTTGCAGTACTAAGTTTTGTGATTTGAATATCAAGTTGAATTTTCCAAAATTTTGCTTGGTGCTGAACCCTTTGAAGCCTAAGGAGCCTCCTTAGGTCTTCCTTGTTGAGAAGTGACTCACCTTTATGTTGATAGTCAATCCAATTTGGATCCTAGGGCATCCTTGAATGATAATGGGAGAAAAGTCGTGTTCTATGACCTAGTCCATAAAGCATCCATTTTCCTAGAGTTCAAGAACTCATGAACTGGAGTGGAGTAGTAGGACTGCTCTTTCAGGTTGTGGATAACCTGAAGGGAACTCCATCAATGATTGAGGCAAAAATAATTTCTTCCTCCACATCTTCCAACACTTAGCTAGGATACATTCCATTTTCCTCCAAGAAGTGTGCACTCTATTCTTCAATATTTTCATGGAATCACATCCACCATAGACCATCCTCCTCCATATCTCTTGTTTCATCCTTTCCTTCTTTGTGGGATCCAACCCACCACAAACTGACCATCTCCACCAATTTCCTCTTGCACCGTCATCTACAACCTCTACTCAAAAACATGCAACATTCCTATAACCTTTCACAACTAGAACTTCATTTTATATTATTGCAAACTCTTCTTTAAATGGTAAATAGTCATCACCTTTAAAGGGTATGTGCAAGATCATGGAAAAAACAAACCCTTAAGTGGCAAATTTTAAAAAAAAATCAGAGTTAGGCAATTTGATGTAAAATTTTGAATAAGTTATCTATATTATTTCAAAAATATGTAATAATAGAATTTGTAGCAAATTGAATGTTTTTTCTAAACTTCTAGGTTTATTTAAAAATAAATAAAATCTATTTGGTGAAAATTTTAAATTTCAACGTAGTAGGACTTAAATTTTAGGGAAAAAATAAGTAGGTGTCCATCTGACCACCCTAACCACAATAAAATGGTAATATTGTTTTATAAGATTTTAGATATAAGTATAAGATGAGTGTCCTGATGTGATGCATAATTTTTTTCCAAGTAAATAATTAATTATGATTTTTTTTATTACAATTTTTAAAAAATATAAATACTCATATGTCTAACCACCTTAACTTGGTCAAAACTTCATGAAATTCAAATTTTTTTTTAATCCTATAGTATGCAAAGCATAGAATGTGACACATGTTTCAGGTTCAAAAAATGTGATACCATTTGAAAACTATAGATGTTTTTCAATTAGCCTATCAGTCAGGACTTTAGTCATAATTCAAATAGAAAATGAATACTAATTATTTATTAAATTCAAAGTAAAGTATAATTTATATTGGTGGAAAGATAAGAATCACCTTTAAAAACCTTTTTCATTTCATCAATTTTGGGTAAAAAAGAGTCTTCAATGCAACTTGTCACTCTATTGTTTCCTTTAGAAAGACACTCTACTACTACAAACTGATTTTCTAAACCCAAAACAATGTTAGAATAATAATCTTGTGACTCATCATCCACCTTCTACAACAAGTAATCAAGTTTCTCTATCATTGAATCTTCACCTACATCATTCTCAATCAGGGAATCATCAGTAAACTCCAAATTCACATTCAGATCTTGCTCATCACTCTCACCTATCTCCAACACATCTACTATTGCAACTAAATCCTTATTCTCATCATAAAAAAAAATATAAATAAAAAATTACCTCATTACCTCTAGCTGCAACCTTTTTGTTACCCAAAATTTTCTCATTCCACTTCCTTTCGCTTCCAAGTGCATTATCAAATCATTCTCTTCCTCAGCAACCCACTTTTCAAACTTAGGACCACCCATGTTCACAAATTTTGATTACAAACCCTCTTCATCCACTTCACAAAATGCACTCCATTCACTTGATATCTATGCAACTTGCACCTCATCATCTTCTTCACTTGTGTGGGATACCCCCACATATTCTTTCTCACATTCAACCCCTATGAAAGGGCTGCAACACTCTTTCTTTTTTCCCTTATTTTCACCATCCTTTTCTAAGAGAACATTCTTCTTCCCATATCTATCTTCCCACATTCTCATTTCCTCTTTAATCTTCTTTCCTAATATATTCACTTAAGCCTAGAGTTTTTCAACTCTTCACGGTGCTTCTTATTTTCCACTTTTTCCCAATATTGTTCTTAGAATAAAATTCTTATGGGCATCCTTAAGACCCATCCCATCTTCTCAACTCACATCACATGCTCTGCAATCTACAAAGACATTTCCTTTGTGGCTTCCTAGCTCTCAATTGCTTAGGGATTCTCTCCTACTTGTAACAATCCTTTTGATATTTCCACAGCTACCACCTCTTCTCTACCTATAGGTCTTTGTCTAGGTTATCTCACATTTGGTGATCTATCCACACACTCATGATCACTAGCTCTGATACCACTGATGCAAACAAATAGCTTCTCACAGAAATCCACAATGCAATGCAAACTTTGCTACAACAAAGAGCACTCACAATACAAAAAACAAATACAAAAAAACTCTATTTTTTTATTGAATGAAATCAACTCATGAAAATTACATCAAATGACAAAATTAAATTCCACCATAGAGCATACAAAAATCTACACACAAGATTAATGAAACATAGCTCTTCTTGTAGCCTCTTCTTGCTTCCCCAAGCTCTCTTTACTATTGTTCAAACCTTCATACGACTCTTATATTTTTCTTCACCTCTCACAAATTCCAGTACCTTATCTTCTCTTCACTAGTACTGCTCAACCTTACAACACAAAACTCCCAATGATACCTCTATAGAGGTATATCTTCTCCTTTCCATTACTCACAAAATTCTTCCTATGTTTTCTTCAAAAACCCTTGAAAAATGCATCGAAAATCATCCATTATTGCCCTGAAATGGGCTCCCAACTCCCCCACAATAATAGCTCTACATATGCTATGTTTATTTAGCCTTAAATGAGACATTTAAACTTTTAGAAACTCCTTCCAATGATGCCTTTATTCAAGGGAAATTTTTCTCTATTATGAGAATTTAAAAAATTTAAAAATCTTGATTTTCAACCTCTTTTATGCTCGAAACTCCCCCATTATGATTTATGGAATAGATAAATGATTAATGAATGAATACAAATTGATATTTAATTTCCATGATATCTATAATACCTTTCTAAAATAAAATTGATCAAATTGGTGCTTTGGAAGTGTACTGGTAGGCAAAAAAATGAAAGTTCTCTAATTCACACAAAAATTGGCATGTAATCTTGGAATGGTATCCAATCAACCCTTACAAAAGTATTTCATCCAAGCCTTCACAGATTTATAAATTTTAATTTTTTTAAAAATAGTTGACATTATTTTAACCAACTTCTAGCATTAAAATCTCCCAAACTATAAATGTATTACTTTGATTCTTTTTGCAAGTTTTGTGCCACCTCCATGAATGCCCCTACCAAACTATTCTACTCCAATCCTTATGAGTTTTCCAAAAATAAATTTTGAAAACTACCTACAAAACCTTAAAACAATGATTTGATAAAAGCTAACTTTATTCAAATTTGAACACACCAAGAGCTTTTCCAAAGCTGAGAGATGTCAAATGAACCCCAAATCACACCAAAATTGAATTCAAACCTGAAGCTTGTTTTTGGTTGACGTTGATTGCCACTGCTCGAATGCTCCTGCATCATATAATATTACAAATATTGAAAATTAAAAAATATTTTTTTCAACATGAAATTAATATATTTTACAAATATTATTCTTTACATTATATTAATATGTTACCTTATAAACATAATAGTTAACCATATAGAATTTACCATTTTTCCATTTTTTATCTTTGCATTAAAATATTAGTTTATATTCTAATATTAATATAACTTTAATATTAAATAAAATTACCAAATAGAAGACAATATATGCGGAATTAAAGATGTGGAATGTATATTATAATTGTTATCACAAAGGATTGCGCCCCAAATGCTAAGCTTTAAATCTCAACAATCCTGTGCAACATGGGGACATCATCAGGCTTGTGGGTTGCCTAAGATGAGGATGAACCTCCAAATTATGGGTTGGTTCCCTTTGAAAACCTCCTACAAGCTACTGCTTGGTTGGGAAAAGGGATAGAAGAACTAGAATTGGAAAGATTTTCTAACCCTAGGAGGTCATACACCAATGAACTAAAACCTATACCTATTGTTTTAACACACAAACTCCCAATTCTTCAACTAGTGATTCACATAATTCAATGCTATGTATGCTCACACATCAGTATTTCATAAGTAGGTTAAAATCTTGTAAGTTTAGAAGGAAAACTAAGAGCAATCTCACAACCAAAATTCTAGTTTTTATGATACAATCTTATGACTTGCATAAACTTAGCTTTCTTGCTTAAAGGTGTTGGAATTATACATAATATTTGAGGACTAGTAATTAATCATAAAAAATATGTATCAATCACCCATGCACACACAATAGAACATAAATTGAGAAGGTAAAATAAATTAAATTTTATTGATAATAAGGTGCTTTAGCTGATACAAATCCAAAAAATAATTGAGTATACATAATTTTTCTATTCTATATTTCTCAAAAGGAATTACAATGCCTCTCTTTTTCCTAAAGTAGAAAGAGGAGAGAAATAACTATCTTTTGAAAGGAAGAATAAAAGATGATATGGAAGACAAGCTTGACTTCTGACTGAAAAGGGAGACTGAAGATGAACTAATTGTCCCCCTTTCTTGAAATATCCTCCAACTTGTATGATGAATCACGCTTGGGTTGTGAAAAATAATTAAAAAACAATACAAAACGCCTTATAACTACTCCAAATTGGTTGTTTGTAGGTTGAAAACTTGTTGTAACTAATACTAGACCCATGTGGGGTCTTGAAATCCAATAGAACTATTGCATGTTCCCCAAAATCCTTTCATTTGAGACATCTAACTACTCTTATCTACACTTGCATGATCCAAATAATTGTCCAGAGAATAAGGGAAAAAAATCCTTAATTTAAGGGCTCCAAACTACTCCAATTTGTATGATTTTAGGCTCTAAATCCATTTTACTTCAGTTATGACCATGAGGGTTCCTAAAATAGGCCAAAACTGCCTATAATTTCATGATGACTAAGCATGAAGATGACTCAACTTGTGAGAACTCATAGATAACCTTGTATGATGTTGTGCTTGTGAGGAGTTGTTTTTAAAATTTATTCTTCAATGTTTTCTTTGACAATAGGCTACCCTTTTCCTCTGTTCATGGTAGATTATTCATTTCCATTGCAAATAGTCCATTATGTCCTCATCAACTGATGACTATTTTGATCATTAGAATGGATTTTTATCTTTTGTGTGACTATCCTAATTATTTTAATAGTTGAGTGACTAATGGTAAATACCCTTGTAAGAGTTACTCCTTATGAATATCTTCACTATTCTTAGTCTTTCACTACACTCTTACGTTCAGAAGTAACTAGTCATTTCTAGCTTAGATCAATGTATTCTCTTCCCCATGGAAAGTGATTTAGTAGATGGTGAATGTTACTCCTTTCAATGCTATTTGAATTCTCTTCAAACTCCCCTAGATAACCTTGTTACCTTTTTCCAACTTGCATATGACTATCTTCTTCACTATGAACTATCCCATCTTCTTATGGCCTCTCTATACCATACAACCTTTGCATCTTAGGACTACTCATTTGTATCATTTGCTTCCCTTGCATTATGTTTCTTTCAGTTTGTTCATTATTATTTTAACCTACCCTTTTGAGGAAGTCAAACATCTTAGAATTCCAATATGCTTGTAATGATGAAATTGTCTTAGTATGGTCTGAAAACATGTATAGACTATCATATATAACTCAAGTTGTATTATGATATTTTTGACATAGTCCTTTGTTGCATCCTTATTAGGCTCTCATTCATTTTCCATACAAAACCTTGCATTTATCTCCTTAACAAAACCTTTTGAAGAGTTGTAGGGTGCTATTTTTCCAGGGGCCTTTTATAATGATTCTTCACTACTGTAATAACTATGATATTAGTGAATATATGCCCTCATTTTTTAAACAATCCTCTCTTCATGATGGTTAGTGATTTTCCAAAAGGCACTAATCTCTGATTTCACATAACCTAACCAATGCAACGTAGTTTGGACCATGATTATATGAACCTTATTGTCTTTGCACTTTTCTCTTGTACATTGATCACACTAATTTCATGCTATCGAAGTTATCATGCAATGTCATCTTGTCAATGTTTTGGTATGGTTTTAAATTGAAACCATGGATTTTACATACCAAGATTAATCATGCCTTTAACCTCTTTGGATAGTCTCTTTTTGTCCATTTATTTTGGTGCTTCCCTATACAACCTAGAAACTATTCCACAACTCTCATCATTAGGTGACGTGTCTCAACACAAACCACCATTTTGAGACAAGGGTGTTTAATTTTTCTTTGTCTTCATATCTACTTTAGAATACAAAGAAATAAACTTCACAATCCTTTCTTTATTTTTGGATCTCTACAAAGGATGGTTGCAATATCACCTTTAATGTTATACCTTCTTGAACATTGCCATGTTTGACTATGCAATGCCTTGATTGTAATCTCCATTAATGATCTATTTTTCATCTTAATCAGATTTTAATGGAACACACTTTCATGGATCTCATCTTGAATTTTGAAGGTGGAGGATACACTACCTAACCTTTATTTTGGTTGTCTTTTTATGCTTTTAAACTTTGTATAGGAACCTTGAAAACTTTCTTATGACTGCCATGCTTGTTCCTGAGTGATTGTCCTTTCTTCATTGTTACTGATATATTACTTTGGCACTATACTTATTTATGTTTTGCAAAGTTATTGTGTCCTGATTGTAATGAGATCATTGCTTTTTGACTACTCACTAGCTTCTACTCTAACATTGGTTAGTTGAGCTCTTTATGCATTTACATTTCACATTGTCATCTAACTGTGTCTATAGGTCTATGGCTATATATATGCATCATGCTAGGGTATCTATCAACATCACTACCTTACCCAAGAATATTATCTCACTCTTGAGACTTATGCCATGAGAAAAACACAACCATGTGCCTCCTTCCTACCTTATATACTTAAGATCTCATCTTATGATAGCCTTACATTGTTAATGGTTGTGTTTTCCTTTTAAATGGCTTTGTTTAGAATAGGGAGCTTGTCTTTGAGATAACCTAGCATTCTCACTCTTATCAAATCAATGGTTTCCTACGTCATTGTCATGCAACAACCCTTCAAAGATTGTCATAGTAAATATGGTTATTACTCCTTTCAATTTCATTGCTCTTCAAACTATGTTACTCCTTCATGAATAGACTAGGTGGATGTCCTTTAATAACATTAATGAATATTTTCTCTCATTTTCTTGACTATCCAAACTGTCTACCCTTAGTGAAAGCACATATAAACCCTTACACAACCAATATCCTTCAGCCTAAAAATCTTCCTAGACAATGACTGCCCTCATGTATTAGGTTCTTTGATTGATTTTATTGCTATATTTTCCCCTTATTGAAGATCACTCAAAAATGAAAAACCTCATAGTTATTGAGTTTTAGGGTCCTCTATGGGTTTTTATGATTTTTTTCTTACATCTTTGGGAACTCAAAACTTATACAAGTAACTAGCATTTAAAAGAAAAGTTTGTATATATTGAACCTAACAACTTATCTTAGTGTTTGTTTTCACGTCCTGACCATGAATCAAACCTCCTTTCACATAAAGCATTGAAGATTTTGGACATAGAATTGATGGAATCACATTTGCATGGCTCTCTTTTTCTTGTTGGCTTCAATAAAAACCTTATGATTTCTATGTAAGGAGGTCTAATAGCTGAAAACCCTTGTTGGTTGACCTCTTGATGTGCATGATGACTTAAATCTTCTTCATTCAAGCTCTAACCATCTTCATTTCCAACATCAATAAAACCCTAACTCCACTTCAACATGAAGTTTTATCCATATTTTCACTTTTTCCTTTTATCTTTAGCACCCAAACATTACATTCTCTCCTTTTTATGAAACTTGGAATTTACTTTTGGGTTTTCCTCTCTTTTTTCCCTTACATGTGAAAGCATTGTTTTCTACACCTTGGCATAGAGATAATCTTCAATATTTTTGATAAAAATATTTTAGCAAGCTTTTTCAGAATAAAAGATTAACTCTTTCCTTTTAAAACAAAAGACCTTAAGACATAAAATATTTAAAACAAATATCTAAATTTGATTTTAAACAATTTCCTAAGACTTATGAAAATATGTATTACATTCTTGGTGAATTTCAAGGGTGTTTTCTTGCTAAACACAAAGAACTAGTAGCCTTAGAATCCATTGGGAATAGTAGTTAGTATATGACTTGTAAAGACTGAAAATCGAACCTTAACACAACTGTTAGAAACACTGAATAGCAACAACCACCTACCAACTAAACTAAAACATTGGTGAAACAACACCTTATTTGAAATAAAAACCTACTCTAACCTACTCCAACCAACAAACGATGATGCTAAAAAAATCCATTAACTATTATTATAAAATAACTCCCACTTCAAACCAACAAAGGATGCATTACATGTTTATGAACTATTGAAAAGAGGTGATGATCAAGAAGATAACCCACAAACGATTGCAATGCTTCTTGAAGAACATAACCAAACTCACTTACCTCTTGAATTTGATCAAACATATTGCTAATTTAGCATTGTAGTGTCAAAAAATGTTGTCAGTGAAATTTTCACACTTGTTTGGGCCCTCCTTATAAAATTAAGCTTAATGATGCCTTGATTTAGTATTGTAACGTGTTTAACACACTCACATTAGGTCTTGGTCCCTTGTAAACTAAATAAACTTAATCATGCCTTATTTTAAGGTTTTGCAAAGTGTTGTAACACACTTTCACACTTTTCTATGGTTGTCATTAATAATTGGGCTTCTTTATGCTTTAATTAGCATTTTTTTACATCCACAAGCCTCATTTAATGCATCTTTTTGAGGTTAATCTTGACACAAATCAACATACAATCATAATTCAAGTGTTTTCAGGTTGTGTGGCCTAGATTTGGTGGTTTGGGACTCATACACCACCTTGGGTGTATGAGTCCCACCTAGTGTTTTGGGTCTTGATCTTGATTTTACACCTTTCTAAGCATTTTTGAATTTGGTTCCATAAATTATGCCTAATGGGACTCATATGCCACCTTGGGTGTATGAGTCCCATGTGGCCCAAAAGTAAAATTAATTAAAATTCTTGGCTGGATTTTATCCTCCTAGATCTAATGTCAGCTTGTAGTGTTGTAATTTTGGGAATTTTTGCATAATTAAGTATAAATACAAGTTTATTTCACTCATTTTATACCTAGAAAGTTTAATGAGCATTCCTATAGCAAAGTTGAATTCACAAGAGAATTCAAGTGTTTAAAAGAGTACTCAAGAGCATTCAAGGGTAGATTATCAAGCATTTTAGAGCATCGTTCAAGCATCAAGCATCATGTCAAAGTCTTCATGTGTCATGTTGTTTTTGGAGCTAATAATTGTGATGTAGGGTTTTATGATTCAAGCCAACATTTCATTCAAGATCTATCCTATTCAAGTGAGAGTCAAGATCTACATCCATTGGAACCATCTCATACTTGTTTGTAGCCTTTTATTGCTAGGGTTTGGTGAATTGCAACATCATATTTTGTTCATTCATCATTCTCCATTCCTATTTCATTTCATTTCAAGGTTTGATTACCAAAATGGGGTTTGGCAAGGAAAATCCCTATTCACTAACAAAAAACCAATTTTCCCTCTCTAGTGTGTGATTTTTAGGTTTAGGTTGAATGCACATTGAAGAGAAAGTTTGGAGAAAGTTTTCAAAGTTGTCGCCTTGCATTGGAGATACTTGGAAGACTTATATAAGTTGCAAATCAGGGTTTTAGATCCATAAATAAATTAGGAAGTGTAGAGTAGACATTGAAGACTAGATTTAGACTTTCAACCCTCAAAAAACCCTAACTTGATTGATACACTAGTTATGGCATATGAGTCCCAGTTTAGGTCAATTTCTATGTTTTTGCAGTTTCAAATACCCATTACTTGATTCCAGTTTCTATATAGAAACCTAGATCTAGGACTAAATCACTCAGACAAGTGTATGAGTCCCCATAGGCCTTAAAATTAAGATTTTCAACATTTCAAGCTTTCATTCAATCTTCTATAGATTTCCAATTGCACACATTTCATCATACAACTTTCTGTTTTGATTTTCATGCATTTCTAGGTCACCTAGTTAAAGATTTCATGAAATTATTGTTATGAATTAAATATTACATTTCTTTTTTATTTCCAAGCCCTAGCTTGGTGGGGAATCCCTCATTAGTTTACAATCAGTCCCTAGAAGAACCCTATCACAAGATCTCTTTCTCCTTTGCACACTTGAGGTTGAGATCTCTAGGGTTTGTTCTTGAATGAGAGTGTTTGAGTTTTGTTGTTCTATCTCCCTACCATAGAAGAGAAAAAAAATTCCACCTTTCATTTTCATGAACCATTATTTAGAACATCATAATTTTCATTTGGAGTACATCATTGTTGATGGGTGTTTTTACACCTTCTCAACACAAGAAGTGCATAGGCACACTACCTCTCTTGAAAGGTAATCTCCAACAACAAGTTACTGAAAATCACCCCAAGGTATCTTGGGTGTTAGGTCATGACATTCATGGAATCACTCAATTATTTCAATGTGATTTTGCTGGTAATCACAAGGTAGACTTATGGGGTTAAGCTAGAGGGAATTTGGATCTTAAAATAGAGTTCTTGAGATGGGGAAGTTAGTGTACAATTGTTGCAGGTTCAAACAACAGTCCTAAACTCCTATTTATGCTCTAGATTATGCTTTACAATGTGGAATGAACCTTAGAATAGGTTATTTATTAAAAAATGCAAAAGGGTAGGGAAGAGAGAAAGTTCCTGGATCTGAAATTTAGTAGTGAACAGTGATCATGGAGGATTCTACTGTGGACAACCTTCTTAAAAAAAAATTCACTTAACTAGATTATATCACAGTCTAATTAATTTTTTTCAAGCTTATAAGGAATGTAGATATTCAATCATTCATTCATCATAAGCATGAACAAACAATGGATATTTGGAGCAACTTTCAATTTAAGTCCATAGTAACTTTACACAACTATCTACCATCAATAAATAGCAAAAAGTATGGACCAGAAAGGTTGCCAACACACAGTAGAATGCTTCAAAACCAATGAACAACATTATATAATTTACTAAAGCAAGTTAAAACATGAAGAAAAGCAAAGCAAAGTAAATCTACTTCAAATCAACTAACTATGGGAGAAGAGCCATGTAACATGCAATAGAAACTCAAGTGTCCACCAAAATCCAATGAAGTTCTATTAAAATTTCTACAACATGCCTTTACAACAACTCAACTCTCTCTAAAAATGAGAGGAGACCCCCTATTTATAGTGTTCCAAAAGAAAAATGAATGGCCAAGATTCACAACAAACTAGGGTCTCCCCTACCCCCAAATATATTATAATTTAAAATACATTCTTTGTCTTTTTCCCTATTTTGTCTTCATGTGGCAACACTGTATCAATTTTGTATTTTTGCTGATTTCCCTTTGTTGTAGCTACACAGTGAGGAACTCATCATCAATAATAGGGTTGCCTTCAATTTTCTTCACGGTGGTGTATTCCACAATTTTTTCAATCAACGCCTAGAGATTGTTCCATTCCAATATATCAGATTGGATCACCTAGAAATTCAACCTCCTTGATTTTTTTGTGATAGTATCCCAATCCTTGTCAAATGTTTGTGCATTCTTAATCACCTACTTGAACTGAGAGAAGGCTCGAGCAACAAACCCATGAAATCTAGCATTAGCGCATCCATAGTCCCATTTTCCATTTTTCTATGAAAGTAGGGCTTTATCTTTTTGGGATCTAACTCAACAATGGGCACATCAAATTCCATCATCAAATTTATATATTCTTCACAAACAGCCCGAACTTCCTTGATCTAGTCAATTTCAATCTCCACCTCATGAAGCACCTATTCCAATACCTCCTTTTTGTGGTCAAGGCTCAGTTTCCATGTCTCTACGAGCCAATGATCACCTTTTTCCAAAGAAAATTCCTTTTCCTAGGATCCATCAGGTACCTTGAGGATAGCCTCAAGCTTGGGGTAATCCTACATAACTCGGGGAAGTCAGTGTAGAACTTCCTTATTCCCTCGAGTACTTTCTGCAATTCTAAGAATTTATTGGTTGTCCTGACCACATGGTCTATGCCCATGTTGTCGTTGTAGAGGACCTGTCTAAACCAATCCTCTGTGGCATTTGTCTATTTATTCCTTTTCTCAAGTTGATCAATATGGTCTTTACACAATAATTTTGCTGGCATCAAGGATGTGGTGGGAAGGTCTTCCACTGATGACCATTGTTGAATATAGGTTGTCAAATCAGCCACCTATGCTTTTAGTTCCTCCTTTGAAATCTTACCCTTTTGTATCTGATGCACGATGGTGGCAACGAACCCTTGGAGGTGGTCATTCTTTTGCTCCCACATGGAAATTCCTAGATCAAGGGTGGAGACATTATAGCTTACCCCTTCTTCATTCACCATTGGGGTGGCTATTTGTACAGTTCTAGATCCAAAGGCATCCATTTTCAGCTAAGATCTGACCTTAGGTTTCTTTTCTTTCTTTGTGCTAACCTGGGCTCAAGCCAAGATGGCCTCTAGCCTTGCCTTTGGGTCCCTTGGGGTAGGAGATTTCTTCTCCAATTGTTTCACAAGCCACTCAGGCATCTAAGATTCTCCCCTTGGTGATTCATGATCATGCTCTTCTTCATGGGTGTGTTCAATCTCCATCACCTTACTACCTGGTATCTCTTGCTTGATCCTTTCTCCTTATTCTTCATCTGAATCATGAATGAATATAGTTTCCTTTTGTGGAGACTTGGTGGTTGTATGCTTTTTGGGGCTATCTTCCCCTTCGATAGTCTTCTTTTCTTCTTCTTCTTCATGCCCATGTTCTTCAGGCTGCTCCGTTCCTGGGACTTCATGGGTTTTAGCCTCTTCTTGGGATTTATCCTCTTCTTCTCACTAAGGTGGTACATCTTCTTGTTCTTTATTTTCTCCCTCATTTTTCTCTTCTTCCTCTTCTTACTCTCCTGAGAGAGGCATTTCTTAATCATTTTTGGGGATTTGATCATGATCCTTAGTTGGAGGTTCAATATCTTCCTCCATTTTACCACTTGATTCCTTTTTTCTTCCTTGGAAGGTGGATTTTCTACATCCTCTCCAACATCCTTCAACTATCAAGCTAACTCCTCCTTGAGGTCCACATCGAAGGTTTCCACAATATATTTGGTGCTAGCATCTTCTCCATCACTCTCAAAGGATTTTGTTTCTTCACCTTCACGCACCACTTCATCAATTGGTAGGTGCTAGAACTTAGGATGCTCATGGTAATCATCTTCTTCCTCCTTGATCCCTTTAGTGGCTTCTTTCTCTCATCTCTTCAAATCTTCGGATGTTTCCATTGTAGCCTTAATTTCTAGTAGTCCAGTTGGAGGAGTGGAGGTGGGAATATTAGGAAGAATCTACGCCAAGGTAGCCTAAATAGCTAGGTTCATTAGCACCCCTAAGAGCTCTGAAGGGATGTTCTGTATATGCTAGGAGAAGGCCTTTGGGAGTGAGAGCATGGGCATAGGTATCATTTTTTTTGCTAGTGGTAGAGATGTTGTTAGAAATAGGGAGGTGGAGGAGAGCAAACAGGCGGTGGTAGAGGAAGAGTCTATTATCATCACCTGCATCATGGGCGAAGTGGAAGCAAGATGGATAGAGATATCCACTATAGGTGGGGATGTGGCAACCATTTCTTGAGAAGTAGGTAGAGGAGTAGCAGTAATAACAACACTAGTAGTAGCAGTGGAGGAAACATGTAGAGATTTTGGTTGCTTGGTCTCCATTTCTTCCCCCTCGTGGAGTGGATCTTCCTGGATGGTATCAAGTCCTCCTGATGTCTTTGGTATTTTTGGGGATTCACGCTCTAAAGCTTTTCTTGAGTATACTTGGGGCTTGGACTGATTTTCTACTATCTCTTTCCTCTTCCTTGATCTAGTGACTAGAGGAGATTGGGAAGCTTCTTCTATTGGGGCAACAACCATCCCACACTAGTATCACTTGTAGGCTCTTCCTTGAGTTCTCCATAGGTCAAGGAAATCCCTTGTTGCTTCAATCGAGAAACATTTTTTCAATCCATTCCTTCATCCTAGCCTCAATGGGCTTTGATAGAATATAGAGGTCATCAACCTCTCACTCATCCCAATCAATCAGAGGCAATGGTAGATTAACAATTTCTTCATATTGAGGATCCATTACTGTATCCTCTTCCTTTGCTACCTAGTTTGACATCAAGAACAATTTGACCCTTTTCACAAAATCTGCAGTCATTCACATATAGTGCCTCATCCACACTTCTTTGTCACCCTTGCAATTTTCCCAAAAGTCTTCAACGTGATGCACATGGGCATGTTTAGGCCCAATTTGCTTCCTTAGTTTCCCATAGGGGGTCCATCCATTTTCAGGTAGTGTGGAATTGCAAATGGTATTCCACCAACTCCTTGTCAGAATGATCTACACATTGGGAGGTGTGGAGCTCATATAGCCCTTGGCCGAAAGAGAGGGGATAAGGAATCCCTACTTTGTGCTTGCTAATCAAAATATTGTGTGCACATTGTAGCTGTCGGGAGAGATCTAATAGTATTATCTAGTTGTTGGGATACCAGGGTAGTTTTGTATGGTTTCTCCGAGAAACCTTCAGCATGAATGTAGGTAAACTTAGGAAATTGAATGAATAAGAAGGAAAAATATTTGAGGAAAGCATTGGCACTATTGGAGACTCTTCTTTCAAAGTCACCACTAAGCAATCTGATGATGTGGCCTATGAAAGCATTGTTAACTATGCAGTAATCCCTCTTGAAGTTCCTGAATTGCAATTGTGGGTACCTATCATAGACTTTTAACTCCCTACTAGGGACCTCATCTAGAGCTCTGAATAAGCCTCAATATTGTGTTTTGTCAGCCAATAAATAGACAAGGTAGGAGGTCATATAAAATCTTGAGGTCTTCTTGAAAACCACAAATTGTTCATGCAAGCAATTGGTGATGATTGTTGGCCAATAGAATTTAATCTTGCCTCTAATGATCTCCTCCACAAAGTAGAACATCCACTCTTGGAAATAGATTGAAGTAGGGAGGCCCATGACCCTGCTTAATAAGGTTACCAAATTGTGGTAATCCTCATAGAATTCACTGTGATAGAGTTCCTAAGGAACCTTAGCAGCACTACCCCTTTTTTCTTTCAACCAATATTGATTGATAATCCTTTTGCATTCGAGGGGATCTAAGTCCCATGTTTCCTTGGCATCATTTATTTTAGCCTCCTCCATTTCTCCAAAGGTAGGGATGTGAAAATATTTCCCTATTGAATTGGTTGATAGATTAGCCAGTATGTTCTCGTCCCTATCTACAATGGTTCTCGTTTCTTCTTGGTATGCCTCTCTGCAGGCCATCACTAGTTTAGGGGCAATGAGAGTGGGAGGGAAGCCTGCAGCTTTTTCCAATCCACTACTTCTTATCTTTCTAGGATTTTCTATGGTGGGGCTGATCCAGACTCTTTGCTTAAATTCATCAATTTCCACTTGCTTGATGTTCATGTTAGATACCTCCTTCCAAGTTGTGGTGACTTTGGAGTTTAAGAGGTTCCCCTTGTGATTTATACTTCATTTGGTCTTTTTCATCTTTTCTGTAGGTTGTCTTGGCTGTTTCCTTCCCTTTGTCCTTCTCCATGGCCGCTCCCAAAGTTCCTGCACTTGATTCCATATATCCTATAGGTGAAAGAGAGGTGAACACATTCAAGCATGAAAATATGGAAAAGTTAGCCAAATCCCTACAAAACGATGTTAGATTGGGTAAATCACCATTTAAGAATCCTAACATTTCTTTCAAATTGACATTAGTTTTGTTGAGAGGGAGTTTCAAAAATTTAGGTCCCAAGCATCAGACATCCTTACGTTGATGGTTGTTTGGAGGAACTGTAGGAGGGATGACAATTAGGGCATGGCAGCTTGCCTGTCCTAACCCGCCTTTAGATTTGGGTAGTTTTTGGGGTCCATTAGGGAGGATGCCCCATTTTGGCATGTGGGTCTAAGTCACTTTGAAGATTTAAGGGCATTAAGATCACCTTTTGAGAAATTAGGACCAGGAGGAAGCTTTGTTGTTTAGAGTCTATCATTGAGAATGACTTTGGCAAGATGATGTCCTATAGGTGGAGTTTTGTCGGGCAGGACCCACGGCTCTGGAAGGTGGTCAATAGTTCAGTTGTCATTTGAGCACTTCAGGTTGGAAAGAGTGTAAGGCCACTAGGTCATCTTCGTTTGAGGCGGCAGAATTCACACGACTTTTTAATGGAGGTGGCCTATGACATTGGGTCTAGATGGAGATGGGACTGTCATGTTTTACTTTGTTTGCTATTGGAGGATGCAAAGGCAATGGAGCATTCAGGTTCCAAGCATCGGAAGGGCAGAGGTAGTTTTCTATTTGAACATGGTAGAGCATAGATGGAGTCCTGGTGAGGACGACCCAACAGGGGAAACCCACTGAAGGTTGACCACTTAGCAATTTTCACATTTTTCATTCAAACGACCGACATGGAGTCGAGACCTAGAGGGTAGAAGGTTGTCCTTCAAAAGCCATTTGAGAATGGCGATCTCACTGTGGTGGCCCGTAGGAGGAAGTCTGCGAGGTGGGGCCTAAAAGGATGATGTCACTTGGTCATTTGGAGGGAAAAATGAAGGTAGCCAGCGAGGGTAGGTTTGTGACAAACAATTGATAGATGGATTGTCAAATCCACTTTGGAAGGAAAAACATCGATGAAGGTTTTCCAACAAAAGTCCACAAAGCGAGACCCAAGACAAGCCATGATTTAAGATTTCACAAGAGTTTAATCATAGGGCAAGTGGAAGAGCAGGGTCTAAAAGTCATTTGATATGGTGGGTCATGAGCAGCGCCTCGGGGACAAAATCCTATGGGGGTGGACCCAAATGGTTTTGATGACTCCTCATTTTCACTCATGAATTTTGCTAAGTTTTGGGCGGAGAAGGAGGAGTGTCCTCCCACCAGGGCAGACCTAGAGGGGTCATTCGTCGATTATGTTTAGTTCAACTTTATAACATTTGTGAAGGCAATGGGAGTTTGTGGGCCCACAAAGCATGAGTGATCTGGTTGAAGAACGACACCAGGGAGTCAAGGTTCTGAGATCAGATAATGGGTGATTTGTGAAGTTTTCCAAGATTTTAACATATGGGTTTTGTGCAGTTTGGTTTTCTCTACCTAGTTATCATGTTTTTTCTCTCTTCAAGCTCATCAATATTTTCAAGATCAAAGAAAAAATAATGGAGGGGGCGGAATGAAAAATTCACCTTAAGAATCTAATGGAGAAGGCAAAGAATCAGTTAGCAAATGCATTGAATTGACTGTGAGACTCGTTGGGCTCGAAGACAATGCTAGAAGATCACTCTCTGACTCATTCTGATAAACTAATAGTATGACAATGATAGCTCAAACTTGGCTATTTATGGAAAATATCACATTAAATTCCCTACATTAATGACTGTATAATAGACACTGGATTGGTAGGTTGTCTTTTGAAAACAACGGTGGGATTGTCGAGACCCGCCAGGCAAGTGATAGCTGGCTGATGCCCATTTGATAGTTTGGTGGTAAATAGATGAATACAAGAGCTCTAGGTTCCAATGGGAGGAAATTCTCTAGAGGAAGGCCATTTGAGACAATCGTAAGGCAATGGAAACCTGATGGGGGTGGCTTGATGGGCTCCAGGGACGCCAACTTTGGAAAGTAAGGAAAATAGCTAGTGGGATTTTGCAAGGACTTAGAACCTTGAAAATTTGAGGGGGAAAAAAAATGGTCAACTCGAGATGAGTTACCTAAAGCTCACTGACCTTTTTGAACACCAAATAAGGGGCACACAAAATGAGGCAGTAACAAAAATGACCTAGTTAGGTGAAGGAAAGAGAGGGTCCCCATTTTGAACGGGGCATGTGTGTTGAAGGCACAACAATCATCATCCTAGATTTTTCTTATATTAACATTGCATTAGGGTTTGTATCAATTAATTGATATCCTAGGGTTTCTAATTTTGCATTAGTGAAAGTGTATATAGGTTGGATTTTTGCATCTCAAATAATTGAAAATCATATAAAATCCACATTTGCATTTAGTTTATAGATCATACAAACTAAAAAGCATAAAAATCACTTGAAATTTTCTGATTTTTTTTTAAATAACCCTCATTGGGACTCAGATGCCCCTCTACATGATTTAGTTCTAGTGCAGATTTTGCACTGCATTTTCCAAAATTTAAAAATTTGTTTTTGTGCTCATGTTTGCTATTAAAAACTTGTTGTTTCAATTTAAATATTTTATATTTCATTTAGTTCATTGCATCTAGAATATTTGATTTAAGATCATTGCATAGTTACCTTGTTAGAATCTGAGATTTGCATTACATTTCATTATGGATATGTGCTTTGGTAAACTATGGATGTCCTTGAATTTATTATTGGATGTGTCAAGTTGTGATTTTAGCAATGAACCTAATGAAATTGAACTTCCTCATGCTCACTCAAATCCTAATGCATGTCCTCCTTGTGATATTGACATCATTGGAGAAGATGATGACAACATGAATAAGTTCCTAAATGATTTCCTTAACAACCTTAAAGCTAATGCATCATTTTATCCATCAATGTGACAACCAACACCCCCTAGAATATCAGCATTTGAGATGTTTAATTACTTACATCCTAAAGTTGAGACAAAAGATGAACCTAAGTTCCTTGCAATAGGTGAACCTAGTTCCTCTAAGCATGCAAACACTCAACCATTCAATGTTAACAAAGTAACAGACACTCCCATCAACCTTGAAGAGATATATGGTAAAGGATTCACAATCTTAAGAAAACAAGGATGTGACACAAGTGAAAATGAAATTCATCCAATCTTAGAGAAAATATCAATTGAAATTACTAAAGGGTTAGGCTATCAAGATCTTCCTAGCGATATGAGTATCCTCCTTCCTAAAGAACAAACAATGATTCGTAATGATTATAAGGATGATAGGATCATCCTAGGTCCTCCTCAACAATTAAATCAAGAAGTTAGTGAATCAAGTAAAAACAAAATACCTTACAAGCTCAAACCATTACCATTCGTACATACTCAAATAGCAATTGAATGAAAGATGGAACACCTTATCAACACATGTCGACTTAAACTACCACCCCCTACTAGAAGTAAACTTCCTAAGGATAACAAGAAGTATTGTGCATAGCATCAAACTCTTAGAAATATTACTAATCAATTTCATACTTTAATAAGAATCCTTTAGCAATTTGACATCATAGAAATAGTCCCTTGAAGTGGGACCCTTCTACTCCTTGCCATGTAATAGTTGAAGAATAATAAAATTCTCCCTATTACAAGTTATACATTTATTGTGAAAGATTTTAAAATGCAAGAGCTTTTTCCCACCACCTACCTCAGCTCATTCTTTTCTTACACATAGTGGGGGAGAGAAGTAGATAGCCTTTTCCTAGAAGTGCATTTATCATTGTCCCTTTAGCTAGGTTGACTCGCATGTGCCTTACTAGTCTTTTACATTATTTATTTTTAATTTTCTTTTGTGAGATTGCATGTGAGTGATGTGATCCCCAATGATGTTTTTTTTTGTTTTCTCTTTCTTTGTGACATTCCTCTATTTGTACCTTCGTTCTTATCTATGTCGTACATCTTTTCACTTTTATTTTTTTCCATTTCTCTTGTATTTTTCTTTAGGGGGTGACACAAGGAATTGGGACATTCATGTCTCTTCAATGTTGAAACAAAATCTTTTTCTTTTATATTTTTCATTTTTCTTGTGTTTTCCTTTTGGAGATGATGCAAGGCATCAATACATTCATTTCTCTTCCATGTTGACCCAAAATCTTTTCCTTTGCTTTTCTTTATTTCTTTTTTTTGTCTTGTGTTTCCCTTTTGGGGATGATGTAAGGCATTGAGACATTCATGTCTATTCCATGTTGACCTAAAAGGATTTTCTTTGTTTTTGCTCTCTTCGTGTCATTCTTCTAGTTCTATGTGTATTTGGGGAATGCTGATAGTTCTGAGCTCTCTTAAGAACATTGTAGCAAGAAACATATTGACCCCAAATCCATAGATCCCTCATGTGTTTGGAGTTTCATTTTGGGGGAAACCCCTCTTCTTTCATATGTCATAGCTTTATTTGGAAACATATGAGTTGGAATAGGGCTTTCCAAGTTGGATATCATGTCCTCTTTAGTGTTAGCATTTATCATTTACTACTTTAAAGTAATTTCTCATAGCATTGTGTTTAGAAATTTCTTTAAAGTGGGGGCATACATTGAGATTATTCCTTTTGCATTTTTCATGTTTCATGGTGTAGTCTTCTTTCTTTATGCAATGCGTCTTTCTCTTTGTGGTTGAAATTGAGTGTGATGTCCCTCAAGGGTGTGATCTCTCTTAGCATATTATATTCCTCTTAGTGGCTTGATGTGACACATTGTATTCCTTAAGTTTTGAATCTTCTATTATTTGATTGGTCCTCTCTTGGAGACATTAGGCACAATGTTCCCTAAGTTAAGACCTCACATGAATTAAGTAAGACTCCTTTGAATGTTCCCTAGTGTTGCATATGCAATTTTAGTTATATGGCCACCTTGCATAATACAATTTGCATGCTTGTAGAGCCATCATTTTTGTTCATGAGTTCCAAGCATACAAAGCTTTGCTTGCATCATGAAGCTCAAAGCTCATTATTTTTTCATGAGCTCCAAGCATACAAAGTTTTCTTTCCTCATGAAGCTCAAAGTTCATTTTTTGTGTGGTTCCTTATCAAAGTTATTAGAAGGTATAACTTTTGTATGGTTTGACGAGAATCCCAACTGAGATATGAATTTCCCATAGCCACTCATGTGTGAGTATGAGTGCATATCGATCATGTGTGTATGTGTCTCACCTCTTTCGAATCTTCACCCAACGAACAACCTAAAGTTTCATTGTCTTAGAGTGAGTGTGCATTTTTTGATAAAAAACCTTGATCGGATCCACATCATGATGGACAAATAGTTAAAGCTTGATTTTTCCCCTTTTTTTGTTTTCTTTTCCTTTTCGTCTTTGGCAGTGTATGCTTGTACCTTTATGATGCTCTTTATATCATTTTCATGTGTGTTATTTTGTGCCTATGTTGGTTTTCCATGGGATCTTGATCCCGGGGGCTTGATCACCCCTCTTGATCATTGTCATCCTATCCTAATGGCATTGGTGTGTTTGGACCCCTCTTGATGCAATTTCATCTACTTTAGTGTGATTTTGAAGCAAGTTCATCCTCTCACTAAAGTGGGGGCTAAATGTAGTGTCAAAAAATGTCGTCAATGACATTTTCACACTTGTTTGGGCCCTCCTTATAAAATTAATCTTAATGATGCTTAACACACTCACATTAGGTCTTGGGACCTTGTAAAATAAATAAACTTAATCATGCCTTATTTTAAGGTGTTGCAAACTGTTGTAACACACTTTGACACTTTTCTAGGGTTATTAATAATTGGGCTTCTTTATGCTTTAATTGGCCTTATTTTGCATCCACACACCTCATTTAACACATATTTTTAGGGATAATCCTAACACAAACCAACATACAATCATAATTCAGGTGGTTTTAGGTTGTGTGGCCTAGATGTGGTGGTATGGAATCCATACACAACCTTGGGCATATGATTCCCTCCCAGGGTTTTGCGTCTCGATCCTAATTTTACACCTTTCTAAGGAATTTTGAATTTGGCCTCATAAATTATGCCTAATGGGACTCATATGCCACCTTGGGCGTATGAGTCCTTTGTGGCCCAAAACTAAAATAAATTCAAATTCTTGGCAGGATTTAATCCACCTAGATCTGATGTCGGCTTGTAGTGTTGTAATTTCGAGTATTTTGGCATAATTAAGTATAAATACAAGTCTCTTTCAATCATTTTACACCTAGAAAATTGAATGAGCATTCCTATAGAAAATTTGAGTTCATAAGATCATACAAGTGTTTGCAATAGAATTCAAGGGTAGATTGTCAAGCATTTTAGAGAATCATTCAAGCATCATGTCAAAGTCTTCATGCATCATGTTTATTTTGGAGCTAACTATTGTGTTGTAGGGTTTTATGATTCAAGCTAGTATTTCATTCAAGATGTATGCTATTCAAGTGAGAGTTAAGATCTACATCCATTGGATCCATCTCATACATGTTTGCAACCTCTTATTTCTAGGGTTTGGTGAGTTGCAACATCATATTTTTTTAATTCATCTTTCTCCATTCCTATTTCATTTCATTTCAAGGTTTGATTACTAAAATGGGGTTTGACCAAAGCAAACCCCTATTCACTAACCAAACAACATTTTTCCCTCTCTTTAGTGTGTGATTTGTAGGTTTAGGTTGAAGGAACATTGAAGAGAAAGATTGGAGAAAGTTTTCAAAGTGTCTAAAGTTGTCAAAGTTGTCACCTTGCATTATAGATACTTGGAAGACTTCTACAAGTTACAAATCAGAGTTTCAGATTTGGAAATCAATTAGGAATTGCAAAGAATACATTGAAGACCAAATTCAATCTTTAAAGCTTTAGAAAACCCCAAATAGACTGATATGCCAGTTCTGGTGTTTGAGTCCTAATTTAAGTCAATTTCTAGGTTTTTGCAATTTCAGATACCCATCTGCTAGATTCCAATTTTTGTACAAAAACCCAGATCAAGGACTACATCACTCAAACTGGTGTATGAGTATTATGAGGCCTTAAAATTATTATTTTTAACATTTTATGCTTTCATTTAGTCTTCTATAGATTTCCAGGTGCACACATTTCATCTTACAACTTTCTATTTTGATTTTTCATGCATTTCTAGGTTATCTAGTTAAATATTGCATCAAATTAGGGTTAAGCATTACATATTACAATGTATTTGTGATTCCAAGCCCTGGATTGGTGGTGAATCCCACATTAGTTTACAATCAATCCCTAGAACAACCCTATTGCAAGATCTCCTTCTCCTTTGTACACTAGAGGTTGAGATCTCTAGGGTTTGTTCTTGAATGAGAGTGTTTGAGTTTTGTTGTTCTATCTCCCTACCATAGAAGAGAAAAAAAATTAAACCTTTCAAGCATGATGAGTAAGTCAAGTCTGCTATTCCTCAGTTGTGAGATCATCATTAGGAGCATTGACAATCAGTTGTATCATGTTGGCTAAACCTCTAACTGGGCATCCTCTTGAAAGTGTAAAACCTAAAATATTACTGTTGTTTTCTTGTTGGTTATCTATTGTTTCAACACCATATTTTTTATTGTAATCAATTGAAAGAATGGCATCGAACTTTGAACAAAACTCCTCTATTATGTTTGTGCATAAATCTTCATCCAATTGATCATTAGTTTCTTCATTCATGACATTCTCTAAGATATCTTCATGACTGCTTTTTTGAGAACTTAAAGAAATATCAAAACTCATACCTTGGAACATAGTGTCTTGCTTTTTCTCTTTCTCATCTTGCACAATCCTTGCATGTGCCTCAACCTCTTGATCATTCAAATCAATATTTCTCTCATATATCTTCTCACTAATCAACACCTCATCTAAATGGCTTTCATCATTTTGCTACTCAAAACTTGGCATTGATTCTAATATAGACACACTCTTTTCATTTTCATCCATAAAGCTAGGAAGCTCATCAAACATACTAATTGAAACCTCTTTCACATTATCTAAGTTTGTAAGAAAATTGTAAAGATCATTCCAAAATGAATATTCATAACGTTCTTCTTGGATTTTTGATAAAAGAGGACTATTTTTTACCTCATGGCAGCTCTCATCAAACCTTCTAGACTCCACAAAAGGTTCACTTTTGTACTCCTCTTCATGATCCAAGGCTTCATTATACATTGATTGCCCTCAATCAACAATTGATCAGATTGTTTAACATCTTCTTGTTGCTCTAAAACTAACTTGATGAGAGTGAACTCACACTTTATTCATCATTTTCAATGAAAGAAGGTAATTCATTAAACCAAACCAAAGAATGCTTCTCTTGATCAACCTCTTTTACCTTTTCATCTTGTTGTACTAGCTGATGTTTTGAGATAAGTAATACAATATTTTCATCATCTTCAACAAAACAAGGAAGCTTATTAGTTAAAATATATAGATATTCATCTTGAGAGATCTTTTCTTGTTCAATATTTTCCTATTCTAACTGATACTGCTCCATAGTTGTATGCACTTAATTTATATTGCTAAATTTGTTCATGGTGAGTGAGTTATCTTGAAAGACAATAGGTCAACCCTTATAAAGGAAAATAAGGATAGAGTGAGTTATCTTGAAAGACAATAGGTCAACCCTTATAAAGGAAAATAAGGATAGGCTAATCAGATTCATCTGGTAGGGAAACTTGGGGAGTTTCTTGAGTTTCCTGGAGGGAAAAAGGCTCTTCAAGTGGCTGGTCTTAAGGAATAACAAATTTAGATTGTGCCAACATAGGCTCTTGCAGTGGTAAATGATATCTAATATTTGGAATCTTGACATTAGGAGGGTTAAGAGGCTCACTTTGATTAAAACTCAAAAACTTATACTTATGAACCTCCTCTTGAATAAGCTGATCTTGAATGAAAGGAGCTATTTGGACCTTATGCCTTTGTGTTTGAGCAAACAAAAGCTTGATCTACTCCTTTTTTGTAGCTATTTCCCTCTCAATATTTTCTTCAAATTGTATCCTTTGTGCCTCCAACTCTTGCTCATAAAGATAGGCTTAGAAAGCCAACTCTTGCTATTGCAAATCAAACTTCATCTACATATTGATGTCAGCCAACAACTTATCCATGTATAACAAAACACTTTTCACGTCAGTAATCTCCATATGGTCATGGTTAGGGTTTTCACTTAGATAAAAAAAATGCTTGTAAGGATCTTCTTGAGGCTCATTATGTGAATAACCATGCTTGTTGGAAAAAAAAACTCTTGTTGGGATTGATTTTGAGCATATGTAGGCTGATATGGAGGTTGCATAGGAGTGGGTGGGTGGTAATCATATTAAGCATGTTGGTTTTCTTAAAAAAATCATTGAATTTGAACTAAAACCATTAGCATGGTTGATTTGATATGGCTAATAAGAGGGTGGAATAGAAACATTTTCATGATATGATGGATGATATGATATATTCCCATGAAACATAGACATGCTTATTCATTCAATAGCTGAAAAATAAGCAAAAATTAGAATTTTTTGAAATAAATTGACACTTGATCACACTGAAACCAGTAAAATTACATTTCAAAGTCACCAGGTGTGTTGATTTCTTGCCTCCAAAGGCAGATATCACTTACATACACACCAAATATCAATGATATATGAGTAAAATTTGGATTGAAACAGTCCAATGAGTCCCACTAGGTGTGCCAAAAATTATTGACACAAAGGATTGAACCCCAAATGCTAAGCTTTTAAGCTCGAAAATCTTGTATAACATGGGGACATCCTCAGGCTTGTAGGTTGCCTAAGATGAGGGTGAACCTCAAGATTATGGGTTGGTTTCCTTTGAAAACCTCCTACAAACTACTTCTTGGCTGGGAAAAGGGATAGAAGAACTAAAATTGGATAGATTTCGTAACCTTAGGAGGTGATGCACCAATGAACTAACACCTATACCTAGTACTTCAACACACAAACTATTAATTATTTAGCTAGTGCTTCACAAAATTCAATGCTATATATGTTCACACATCAATATTTCATAAGTAGGTTAAATGCTTGTAAGTTTAGAAGGAAAACTAAGAGTGTTCTCATAGCAAAAATTCTAGTTTTTATGACACAATCTTAGGATCTGCCTATCATACTTTCCTTCTTAAAGGAATTGGAATGAGACATCATATTTGAGGATTGGTAACAAATCACAAAATATGTATATCAATCACCCATGCACAGACAATAGAATATAAATTGAGAAGGTAAAATAACTGGGTGAGTACATAATCATGGGGGTCCAAAAAGTGGCAATATGACCTAAAAGTGGTTGATGACATTTTTTTTAATTCAAATTTGGTGAAATGATAAGGGTTTATTGATAAATTTCTTAGCTTTCCACAAATATAAGATATGCTTTATTTGAAATTAAATAGATAATTATTATCAATTTTCTACATGCATTCTGACAAAAGTTCTGATTGAAAAAAATCTATAATTCTTAAACAATTTCACATTTCTTGAATCCAAAAGATGTGACACATTCTATGCTTCCCATGCTATAGGATAGAAAAAGGAAAAATATTTTAAATAAATTTTTGACCAAGTTATGGTGGTCAGACTAACAACTTTTAATATGGAACATCTAGGAATATGCACTCATATTGAAAATTTCAAAAAATAATATTAATTTTTTTTTGTTCTTAGTTTGGTCAGACATACACCTTTTTATTTTTTCCCTAGAAATTTAGTACTACCATATTGAAATTTCAAAATTTCACCAAATAGATTTACCTTATTTCTAAAAGAGGACTATTGTCTTAGAAATTACATTCAATTTTCTAGAAATTTTGTTCTTACATATGTTTCAAATTATGTTAATAACCTATTCAAATTTTTATGTCAAGTTTCCTAACTCTATTTTTTAAAAATTTCATTGCCACTTAAGGGCCTAGTTTGGACCCCCATGATCCTACAATGACACATCTAAAATTTTATTGATAATAAGATGCTTTAGCTGATACAAATTCGAAAACTAATTGAGAATATGTAATTTTTCTATTCTATATTTCTCAAAAGGAGTTACAATGCCTCTCTTTTGCCTAAAGCAGAAAGAGGAAATAAAGAACTTGCTTTAGAAAGGAAGAAAAGAAGAAGATATAGAAGAGAAGCTTAACTTATGATTGAAAAGGGAGACTGAGGATGAACTAATTTTCCCCCTTTCTTGAAATCTCCTCCAACTTGCGTGATGAATCACCCTTGGGTTGTGCAAAAGAGAAAACTCTACAAAATGCCTTAGAACTGTTCCAAACTGGCTATTTGTAGGCTGAAAACTTGTCTTAACTGATACTATACCCATGTGGGGTCTTCAAATCCACTAGAAGTACTACATTTTCCTCAAAATCCCTTCTTTTTAGGCCTCTAACTACTCTTATCTACATCTACATGATCCAAATCATTGTTGGGCGTATAAGGGAAAAAAGCCTTATTTTAAGGGCTCCAAACTACCCCAATTTGCATGATTTTAGGATCTAACTCCACCTTACTTCAGTTATAGCCATGAGGGTCCCTAAAATAGGCCAAAAATGCATGTAAGTTCATGATGACTAAGCATAAAGATGACTCAAATTGTGAGAACTCATAGATACCCTTGTATGATGTTGTGATTGTGAGGAGATGTTTGCAAAAGTTAGTCTTTAAAATTTTCTTTGACAATAGGTTCCCCCTGTCCTCTATTCATGGTAGATTATTCATTTCCATTGCAAAAAATCCATTATGTCCTCAAAAACTAATGAATGTTTTGACCATTAGACTAGCTTTTATCTTACGTGTGACTATCCTAATAATTTTAATAGTTGAGTGAATGATGGTAATTACCCCTTTAAGAGTTACTCCTTATGAATATCTTCACTATTTTGAGTCTTTTTCTACCCTCTTATATTCATAAGTAATTGGTCATTTCTAGATTAGATTGATGCCTTCTTTGCTCCAGGGAGAGTGATTTAGTAGATGGTGAATGTTACTCCTTTCAATGCTATTCAAATGCTCTCGAAACTCTATATAATTTTCCAAACTCCCTTAGACAACCTTGCTATATTTTTCCAACTTGTGTATGACTATCTTCTTCACTATGAATTGTCCCATCTTCTTATGGCCTCTTTATACCATAACACCTTGCATATTAGGACTGCTTAATTTTATCATTTGTTGACTCTGCATTGTGTTTCTTTCCATATCTTCATTAGTATTTTAACCTACCCTTTTGAGAAAGTCAAATATCTTAGAATCCCAATATGTTTGTAATGATGAAATTGTCTTACTATGGTCTAAAACCTCATATAGACTATCATATATAACTCTTTCTATTTTGAGGGTAAAAGCACAAACCTGTGTCACACTTTATAAAGAAATCGGCCAACAGCAAAAAAAATTCTGAACTTCGACCACATAAAAGTGGTCTTTATGTTTTGAATTTCAAAATGGTGTAAACTAATGAAATGTAGAAATTTTGATGAAGTTTATTGTTGTAATTTTTAAAATTTTAAAAAAATTTATTTTCATTATGTTTTTATCAATTTAAGGACAAATTTTGGAATGCTGAAAATTTCAGAAAAGAGTGACTTCATGGTCAAGAAACAAATTGAAAAAAACTTCATTTCTCATAATTTTTCTTTCTCCAAATAGGTAACTTCAATATCTTGTGCATGGAAAAGAAAAATCAAATTTTGACGTATATTTTTCTTGTAATAACATTTTAAAGTCAAACATGATAGAATTTGACAGTTTTCACGGGCTGTCAACTATTTTCAAATTTTTAAATCATTTTCAAAAAAAAATTATATCCTTTTGAAGAAGACTCTCTCTCTTGTGCCCCATATAAGATTTAAATTTTTTTAATAAGTTTTACTATCTTGTTTTTAATTTGTAATCAACTTTTTTTTCATTTTGAAAACCTACTTGCATTATTTTAAAAATAAAATATATTAAAACTAATAAAAATATTAAAAAAATTATATATTTGGATTCTCCACTCTGAGCTCTACAAAAGGGTATTTTTTTTTTGCAAAAAAATCATTTTGACTAAAGAAATACTTAGCTAAAGTTGAAAGTTTCAGAAAATTCTGAAAAAAGCTGAGTTGGCTGCCAACCAGGATGCCACATAGACAGTTTCGGTAGAAACCGTTTCTATAGAAAGGGTTTCGGCCGAAACCCTTTCTATAGAAATTGTTTCTACCGAAACCCTTTCTATAGAAACCCCACACATTAAAAAATCCAATTTCGAAGGCAGTTTTAAAGCGGGAAAAGGAAAATTTTGATTTTTTTGGATTCGGGCGAAACTTATTCGATCGAAACCTATGTGCCATGTGATACGCCACATGGTTTCGGTCGAAACCTAGTCAGGTGAAACCTTTTCGGCCGAAAATATTTCGCTCAAAACTATTTATTTGGCCGAAAGTGTGACACACCTTTGTGCTTTTACCCTTGATCTTTTTGACATAGTCCTTTGTTGCATCCTTCTTAGGCTCTCATTCACTATCCATACAAAACCTTGCATTTATCTCCTTAATTTTTTTTGGAAGAGTTGTAGGGTTTTGGTAGGGGTCTTTTATAATGATGCTTCACTATTGTAACAACTGTGATATTGGTGAATATCTACCCCATTTTTTTAACAATCCTCTCTTCATGATGGTTAATGACTATTCAAAAGGAATTAATCTCTAATTTCACATAACCTGACCATTTGATCTTCAATTTTTTCTTTCAAGGTGACTTTATGATTGTTGTCCTTCTAAAAATAAAATTCATTGTTATGCTCTTGTGGCTCATAACTTTGTCCCATCCATATAATGTCCACTTCATACATTGCCTTTTCCATGGATATAAAAATTATGAATGTTGATTTTTTATATATGGACTATGTCTTCTGAGTTAAAATGCTCAGGAATAAAATGACATATTTCAAATAAGGTGCAGGACTTCCATGATTTTCAACCCCCTTATCAATACAAAAAGACCCTTGATTGAGATCTCTTACTGTCATTTAGCCTTCATCATTGTGGTTATTCACTACCACCAAAGGGGTACAAATGACTTCTCATTTCACTATGAAACTGTTTAAGTACATCCTAAATGATTGTTTTCATCTTCCCCTTCATGTGATCCATTGCATTCTATTTTCATCGTGCTGGGTTTGTTTGCTTTGATACATTTGACTATCACCTTCATTATTATCCCTATTCAAAAATAATGATTGTGCAATAAGATTGTTTACCCCCTTTGAAGGAAAAGTTTATTTGACTAAATAGTTAGACATGCAACCCTATAGAGTAGGCTATTACTTTCACCAATGCAAGGTAGGTTGGACCATGATTATATCAACCTTACTATCTTTGGACCTTGCTTTTGTACATTGATTGCCTCGATTTAATGCTATTGAAGTCATAATGCAATGGCATCTTGTCAATGTTTTGGTATGGTTATACATTGAAACCCTTGCTTTAACATATCAAGGTTAATCATGCCTTTGACCTCTTTGGATATTCTCCTTCTATCCATTTAGTTTGGTGCTTCTCTATACAACCTAGAATCTATTCCAAAACTCTCATCATTGGGTGACCTATCTCCACACAAACCACCATTTTGAAATAAGGGTGTGTCATTTTTTTGTGTGTTCATATCTATTTCAGAATACAAATAAAAAACCCCACAGTCCTTTCCAACTTTCTAGTTCTCTACAAAGGATGGTTGCAATATCACCTGTAATGTTATACCTTCTTGAACTTTTCCCTATTTGACTATGCTATGCCTTGATTGTAATATTCATAAATGCTCCATTTTTTTTTTTATCTTAATTAGATTTTAATGGAACACACTTTCATGGATCTCATCTTGATTTTTTAAGGTTGAGGACACACTACCTAAACCTTTATTTTGACTTTCTTTTTATGCTTTTAAAATTTGTATATGAACCTTGAAAAGTTTCGTATGACTGTCAGGCTTGTTCCTGAGTGATTGTCCATTCTTCATTGTGCTTGATCTATTACTTTGGAACTACCCTTATTTATGTTTTGCAAGCTCATTGTGTCTTAATTGCAATGGTATCATTTCTTTTTGACTACTCACTAGCTTCTACTCTTCCATCGGTTAGCTGAGTTCTTTATGCATTGACATTTCACATTGTCATCCAACTGTGTCTATAGGTTTGTGAGTATAGGTCTACATCATGCTAGGGTATCTATCAACATCACTACCTTCTCCAAGAATGTTGTCTCAATCTTGAGACTTATGCCATGAGAAAAACACAACCATGCACCTTTTTCCCGCCTTATATACTTAAGATCTCATCTTATGACAATTGTACATTGTCAATGGTTGTGTTTTCATTTTCAATGGTCGTGTTTAGAATAGGGAGCTTGTCTTTGAGATAATCTAGTATGCTCACCCTTATCAAATCATTGATTTCCTACCTTATTGTCATGCAAAAACCCTTTAAAGACTGTCATAGTAAATATGGTTATTACTCCTTTCAATTTCATTGCTCTTCAAACTATCTTACTCCTTCATGAATAGACTAGGTGGATGTCCTTTAATAGCATTAGTGACTATATTTCTCTCCTTGGATTGGTTGTCCTAATAGTCTACCCTTGGTGAAAGCACATATAAACCCTTACATAGCTACTATTCTTCAACCTAAAAATCTACCTCTAGAGATAATGACTACCCTCATGTATTAGGTTCTTTGATAGATTTTAATGCTATCTTCTTCCCTTATTGAAGATCACTAAAAATGAAAAACCTCACAATTATTGAGTTTTAGAGTCCTTTATGAGATTTTATGACTTTTTTCTAACATCTTTGGGAATTCAAAACCCTACTTATATAGGTAACTAGCATTTAAAAGATAGTGAAGATGAAAATAAAATTTTGCATATATCTAACCTAGAAACTTATCTTAGTGTTGGTTTTCATGTCATGACCATAACTCAAACCTCCTTTCATGTAAAGAATTGAAGATTGTGGACATAGAACTCATGGTATCACATTTGCATGGCTCTCTTTCTCTTGTTGGCCACCATAAAAACCTTATTATTGTTGTGTAAGGAGCTCAATAGGTAAAAACCCTTGTAGATAAACCTCTTGATGTGCATGATAACTGAAAGCTCCTTCATTCAAGCTCTAACCATCTTCAATTCCAACATCAATAAAACCCTAATTCCACTTCAATGTGAAGATTTTTTTCCATATTTTCTCTTTTTCCTTTTATCTTTAGTAATTTTAAATATAAGCATTTTCTTTTTTCTATGGAAATTTTAGGAAAGCGCATTTTGATGAGCCGGAGCGCCTTTGTATGATGGCAATTTTAGATAATTTTACCTGATGCATGCCCATTCAAAACGCCCCTAACGCCGCCCTCCAGAAGATAAATTAAATATCGCACGATGAATACTGGTATTTGTGCTTATAATAGAGCACTTTAGCCTTTAAAACTTTGGATTTTATTTTACTTAGGTTCCTTCCCTTTCTATCCTTTCTTATTCCCACTCCATTATTTCATCTTTGTTCTTTTCCTCTTCTCGACCTCTTTTCTTTATCGAGCTTCAGTAGCCTTTATCGCTTTCCTTCTTTTTATTATCCTTTCGCTCTGAGGTCTCCATTCAGATTTAATTTCTATATTTTCCTTTGTTCTAATTTCAGTGCATGACGTGACGCGGACTACTGACGCTTCGGAGATGAGCCAATTTATCGAGACCTTATCACATCCCTATTAGCTTTCTCCATGGTGGATATTGGAGAGCAAATAAATTTTAAAAAAACAAATACTTGGGAAACAAAATAGTCAATGCCCAATTAATGAGGCATGGCTACGATATTGGTTTGTTGTGCAGGCATTCAAACTAGAGAGGATAGGAGGAATGGGGGACTCAAAGAAGGACACAGACAACACATTTAGTGAGGCATGGCACCCTTCACCTCCCACCATATTTTCATCTGATTTTCCATGTGAAATGGTTAGCAAGGGTAGGTAGTGTGAAATTCACCCCTTATTATGTGGGAAATTTCATGGCATAATTAAGAGTATTAAGAATTCTCCTCTTGATGTAAGTATGAATGGATATGAACTTAAAATTCAAAGAGATTAAGAAGTTGTATTTTTGGAAGGTTTAACTAGTAAATGTGTGTACCTAATGGTACAATATTGACCTCTCCTAAGAAAAATCAACTCGTAAATTAAAATGGAGAATAGGATTGACAAAAATTCTCAACTAAAGCTATATTCTAATATGCACCCCCTAAAATCTTACAAAAAAAAGTTCTTTCAAATGTGATCAAATTAGGGAAAAGGGGATCACCTAAGACATAAGGATAAGGGTACAAAGGTAATTAACTTGGCTAATAACATAAAAATCTAAAGAATTCATCAACACAACTTCCTAATAAGTTGAGACGACTTATTCCAAGGTGGGAAGGATGTCACATCCCTATCAGCTATCTCTGCGGTGGATATTGGAGAGCAAAGAAATAATAAAAACAAATACTTGAAAAACAAAATAGTCAATTCCCAATTAATGAGGCATGACTACGATATTGGTTTGTTGTGCAGGCATTAAAACTAGAGAGGATAGGAGGAATGGGGGACTCAAAGAAGGACAACGACAACACATTTAGTGAGGCATGGCACCCTTCACCTCCCACCATATTTTTATCTGATTTTCCATGTGAAATGGTAAGTGAGGGTAGGTAGTGTGAAAAGAAAGGCACATAATAGTCTTTAAACCCCCATGACCCCTCATTCTACGAGGGAAAGCTTTGTCTTTGGGAGAAGAACACAGGGAGAAAATAAAGGTAGAGATAATGCGATGTTTGATAGAAACTTTCAGAATGCAAGAGCGACTGGGGAAGAAAAATGTGCAGAGGAAGAAGAAGGTCTCAATGGTGATTTCTTGGGAAATCACATGTAGAAAACGGGAGCTGACATAGGGCACAAATGTGGACACAAGTCTCTTGAGGAAATGCCATCTCAAGGGACTTCATGGATTACTGGATATACAAAATTAATCTGCTGGAAAAGTATTTAGATATTTGCGAGCAATGTGATTGGCAGGTGTAAAGCCACATTCCAAAACCACGGGCAGTATCCCCCTTGTCTATGCTAAAATGAGAGTTTAAGGCAAGCTACAAACATTCTCTAAAGATTAGGGGATAAACAAATCTGAGGAGAGGAACAGAATAGCGTGGAAGAAAGTGCGGGAAAGAAAAAAAAAATAGAGTGGGCAGTTATGAAGAGTTTGGCGATGGTATTTTTCCCAAGACTAGGCATGGTGTGATGCGACGTACAAGTGTATGGCACCTTCATCATCAGGGATCAGTTGGTCTAAGAGCTAGACTTCACAACCATTGATAGCATCCTCTCTTCCTGCGTTGGAGATCGAATCTCAGAGAGTAACAACAGATTTGAAAAAATTGGGGATACCTGTGGATTTATTGAAACGATAGGCTATATGCAAGATAAGTTTCTAGAAAAGCTAAGTAGTTTATTCAATTTATACATTTCTACTATAATCTCATTCTTATTTGTTGCATAAATTGACCTGCAAATATTCTCCTATGTTATAGAATAGTTTGATTACCATGTTTAAAGGCTATCTATGCAACTCATTCATACTATCCTTTCATCAAGAATTTCACCGTAGTAGTTGATCTAGATGCAATTATAATTTCTGTAATCAAGAGAAACTAGTAGTGGACTTTTAAATTGGAATACAATAAGCAACTATGATAGACCTTTTCTTCCATCTCAATACAATGCAACCTTAAATGGTCAAAGGAGACCCCTCCAAATAAAAGAGCCATGTAGCATTTTTATGTGTCTAATACTTTAATATGTATTTAATAGTCCTTTACCATGATCATTGCAATAGGTGTAGGAAAATGATATGTGATGTTTATTCCATTGGGTTATTCTTATCCATGAATTTGTATTAATGAGTTTTCTTATTAGTGACTTTTAGTGGTTCAAGACATCAAGATCCAATACATTGGTGATATCCAATATTATCAAATCAACAATTGTTATTAAAAGGGGATTCAAGTTCTTATTAATGTGTGTGAGATATACTAGATATCCTTCTCTTGATAAGAACTTGACCGAATGTAATTGTTATGTATGCAAACATAGGTAAGTTAGAAGCCATGATTTGATAATATACAATTTTCCCAACTATATAAATTAGAATCTATATAATCTTGCTTTTATGGAACCTTGAGTTGTTTGCAACAACGACAAGATAGTAAGTGAACATAAACGAGACATGTGATCTATTTGACAAAATTCCTCAAGTAATGTGACATTGAGAAACACTCTTGTAACGAGATATGCTCAAAATATGTTTGTTAAAAAGGAATGGAATTGAAAATATTAATGCTAAGGCTTGTTTGAAAATTTGTATAAAGGTATGGATCCCTAATATTATAAATAGGGGGGATATGACTTGGTAACATGCATATTGATCAAACTTTAGAAGTTGACACTCTATCAACTTAGTAAAGAGGGAAGTGTTGTCATGATAGTTATTAAATGAAGTTTATTTCTAGACTTAAGAATTTGGGTTTTCTATCTCCCTAAACCACAAAAATCTTATATGCTTATAGGATGACCCCTCAAGATTAAATTATTTCATATTCCAAAGGCTTGAACTATGAACTATACAAAAGGAGAGGGTCTTGTATAATGCTACCTTAATATTTTACATGGAATGAGGTATAACTGTGTAGACCTATTCATATAGTATGGACTATGAACATAATTTGAGTTCTTGGTTATGGTGGAGAAATAATGTAAGTGATAATGATCGATTTTAGTGGGCAATGGAACCCCAAAATATTAAACATATTCTTAATACTCTTGGTAACCCACTTGAGATTTGAGGGTAAAGGCTTGCTATGACTGTATGATGTCTATCAACCTCTTAAATATGAGAACCTTGCTCTGGAAATTATCCGGTGAAAGAAGGATATTATAGCTCTAATGAACCTTGATATAATTAATTACATAGTAAATGGAAGGCACTATCATCCCATTTGACAATGTTGTTGAGAGTGGGTTATGAGATAAATCTTATTTAGCATCTCTTGATACCCAACTGATGACCGTTAAGGATGGGATTAGTACAACTAGCAATACGAATAAATTATCCAATCTATGAACTAAATTATTAAAAGAATATGAGGTTGTGCCATGAGGCAAAGGAAATTAGAAGATCAAGAATATTATTAGTAATATTAATATTGGATTACTTCATATGTTGTCCCAATAAATATAGTGTTGCCAAGTTGCTTAAATAGGATTTGTGTATGTAGCATAGATGTTTCTGGCACCCACTTGCTTTCTAGCTCTCTTAGAGTTTTCACCTAGAAGGAGAAATATGGGCCAAAAATGCTCATGTTACATTCAAAGTCAATGAAATATGGATAGGATAAGGATGAAATATTCCTCGATATAATGCTTTAATTCTAGAAACAAATGAGATTGATTGACTAATGAGTAGAAACTAAAGGAAAACAACTTGTTTGAAAACACATTGTAATACAAAATTACCTAAGAAACCATGGCCAGAAATGAATCAAATTGAAAGTGTGCTCCCAAGATGGATGAGACCGGAAATGACTTCTAGAATGCTGTAATTTAGATTCCGGCACCCATTTGCCATTCTCGGGTTGAATCCTCCTAGTTTTAACAAACTATATCGGAACCCATTTCAAATAAAAGGGTATCTAAAAATGTAAAAATCCAAAAACTAACCTTGGGGTGGGACTCATTCCCCACCCATGGAGAATGAGTCCACTTTCAAATTTCTAGATTTTCAAAGGTGGATTCCAAAGCTTTTGATATGCACTTTGATGCCCTATTGATGTCCACTTTCGAAACTTTGATTTACAAGTTTGAAAATGGATTTTTGTTGATATTTTGACTTGATGAATGAGAAGAAGACTTGAGAAACCTTGAAACTTGATCTTCAATGATTTCAAAGCTTCCAAGAGACCTAAATTTGCAAACATACAATACAAAAGAGAGAGACTTTGAATGTTAGGGCATGGGGGTTTGCCTTGGTCAAACCCCTTTTAGGTAATTAAACCAAAATGATGAAAGAAAGGAATGAAACATGCAACAATGGAATGGATTACCTTGTGTAAGAGAGGGGGACCACCGTGTGTAAGATCTTGGGCCATAGAGGGCCAAGATGTGAGAAGCTACCCTAACTTACTTCAGCTAAGTGTAATGCAAGGGAATGTGAGGTGAGAGTAACGAGGACCGTAAGGCCTCTCAGTCACTCTATAGACCTAAAACAAGGAAGAGGCTAGGCGATCCAGTTTTTGGGTCTAACTCTATGCCTTAGAAGGATCTTTGTCCAAGGAAAGAAGCATGATCTTTGGACGTTAGCGCAGTGCGCTAGCATCTCAAAAGTGTGTTGTCATCTGTGTGGTCAAACAACAAAGAGGATGAGGTCAAACCAAAAAAACTAGATAATGAACCAACTGACTAACTAAAGGGCCAAAATTATGTGACTAAACAAATTAAATACTCTCTAATATTATAAAGTAAATGTGCAAGAGTGGTGAGAATAAGGAGAATCTCACAAAGGAACTCGTTCGCCAGCTGGTTCTCTAAAAAACATCCACACCTACACACAAAAAGAGGGAAAATGTTGGGTGCCTATATAGGGGCCTACCTCAGTTAGACCCCTGTTTAGGTGTTTCCACCTGGATAGAAGGAAATGATAAAGGAAATAATATAGTGAAGAGAAAAGAAGCACTACAAACAAATGTTATGCTACTCAACCAGTGATAGAGGAGAGGAGAGGGAAGCTTACCACCTCCACCAAGAGCACTCAAGGCTTCTTGGGGGAGAAATGAGAGTACTCAAGCTTCTGCTGCAATGGTGTGGTCCCAAACTTTCTCTACCGAAGTGATGGAGTGTTGCTTTGGCTGCAATGGAATGCTTGAATGCTTAGAGTGAGTGAAAGTGAGCTTGAAGAGTGAATGTGAGAGTGCATGGAAGCTTGATTTGAAGAGTTGTGTAGAGTTGGAATGCAAGTTGGAAGAATGAATTTGAAGAGAGAATAGAAGAAAATGACCATATTGTGGGTCGACGAAGGGGTGTTACAATTTCACCTCCAATGAGAAGAGTAACACCTCACAAAGGTTCAACCGCAGGAATCAGAGACATAAGGCCGGATGGAGTCTACACGCCACGCGGCTTAGGTGGAATTAAACCTCCAAACTTGGTTTACTAAAGGTGGGTAAAGGTAAAAAGGGGATTTGCACATAGGATGTAAATTTACTCCTATACATTTTTTCCACACTTTAGTGAGCACAAATACTATGAGTGCTCAGTAAAGTAGATCAAGAAGAGAGTAGCTTTAGAAATTTATACCTGAACCATCGAGGAAGCAGTACTCAGTCTAACATACCTAAAGGTGTAGGAAAAGAAAAGGACTACATAGTTGCTCAGAACTATGAAGTTGGAGAAACAAAGCATCTTACAAGCCTACAATCCTACAAGGAGGCAACCCCCAAGATATCTCACATAAAGGAATCCTCGTAAAGTGAGTGCCTTATAGGCCCGTAGACCTACAAGGAAGGTATTCCCCAAAAACTATAGCATGAAGGAAACCCCAAGGAAGCGGACTTCACAAATTCAAGAAGTGGCCAGATAGGAAAGTAAGCAGATAGTCACGTAGATCGTCAATGATTTGGATGTCTTTCAAAGGAGTCCCTCAAGAACCCTTCAAAAGTAGAGGGGTCCACTCAAGGGACACATTGTTTCAAAGGTAAGGTCTAGTGAGGTTGCCCCCAAGCTAGACATGAAGATATGAAATAGGTCTATTCAAGTTGCCCCTAAGCTAGACATGAAAAGAGGAATGGAATAAGTCTAGTCAGGTTGGCCCCAAGCTAGAAGTGAAGGAATCCATTCTAGGTAAGGAATTTCAAAGGAGGGTCCCTCGAGAACCCATCATCAAGAAAAAGACGGGTCCACTCAAGGGACACACAACTCGAAAGAAGATGTTTGTTTCATCTCAGAGGGATCCATCATCGAGGAATCCTTTCAAAAGATGTTCATTTCATCAAGGAATTTGAAAGGAAGGATATGCCCCCATGCGAGGGCAAGGTCAAAGATGTTCCCGCTTTGAAGGAATGTTTTCAAGTCCTTTCTTTCTAAACCCATGATGAAGGAAACATGTTCCGTTAGGGTTCCAAGTTGAGAATGCAATTCCAAAGAAAAATTGTGTGACTTTTCAAGAAAAGATTCGTTGAAAATGAATGCATTTTTTGAAAATTCAGAAGTTAAAGAGAGAATGTTGTCACACATAGGAAGGACAACTCAAGCAAAGAAAAGAGAAAGATAAAGGGAAAGAAAAAGAGAAACAAATGGCACAAAGGCATCTGGTTTAGCGAGGTCAGATCTGTCTGAGCTCATAATAATAGGTAGCCACAATGCAAGGCGAAAGATCATCAATTCCCAACTAGATTAGGAAGAATGCACAAGAAGACAAAGTAAAAATAAAAAAATGGGTCAACATGGAAGGGAAGCCTAAATTCCCCCAACACTTTGCATTGTCCCCAATTTATCGAAAACCAAGCACAAACATGGAATAATGATGATACAAATAGAAGAAGGTTTATAACAAAAAAACCACACTTGTATCCAAGCACCAATAGGGGTGACAAGGGTCATCCAAGCACACATAGCATGAGTACAGGGGAACACATCACAAAGCACATGCACACATACATAAGATCAAGAAAAGGGGCCTCCTCCTAACATTGATCAGCCAAGAGGTTGTCCGCTTCCCAATCTAAATCCTCATAAGGGGAAGGAGGACGAACCTATAATGGTGGGATGTTAAGAGGAGGAGTATCCAGTCCTCCCACAACAAGGGCCAAGGAAGAGGGCCCCTCGAGGTCGACCTCTCCACCGAGATCTTGTGGAGTCAAGGTCAGCGACTTAGTGAAGATCGCCATCAAGGCTAGAACTTCATCCATGGAATTAAACATGCACCGCACAGGGGCACCATGTCTAGTTTCGATAGATGAGATGGTTTGCACCTAAGGTTCACTGCTAGGCTCGCCGAATCACTCGAGAGTGGTGAAAAACTTAGGGGAAGATGGGAAAGGTTCCATCACTAAGACAAAACAAGTCAATGTGGGGGCTACCTTGCAAGTGAGGTGGACTATTCTTACATCCTTCATTGCTAAAAGGGCCACCCTCTATTTCCTACTTCATCGGAGGAGATGAACTCCCCACGGACGAGGCCAAAGGTGCAGAGGAGGAAGAGGAGAGAACTGTAGTGGACACAACTGAGGTATTGACCATCTCCATGGACTTTGGGAAAGGCTAGATATTTGAAATGGACATTAGCAAAGGCAACTCCACCGAAGGAACAATGAACACCTATAACCGTTTAGGGTTAGGCACATTTGTACTTGCAATAGAAGCCAGGAGTAGTATAGGACCAGACTGCAGAGAATCGAAAGGAAGGGAGAAAGAAGACACTATAGGAGGCCCTAAAGTAGGGGCAACCATTTCTTCCTCCTTTCTTTGTGAGGTGGCCTGCTCAACCAAGAGAGCCTTTCGTCGGCACTTACACTTATGCACAAAGTAGTTTCTATGGCTCTTGGAGTTAGAGGCCAAGATTTGCGAAGGGACAAAGGGTTCCTCCTCAACCATGGGAACATCCACCATGGCTACTTCTGGCGGAGGGATAGATTCCTGCATAGGAGCAAGAGGAACAAGATGAGGAGCCATAGGAGGAGTCAACTTGAGAGCCTCAATAGCGGGCCTCTTTTTGCTCACTACCTTAGGAGTAGGAGCAATAGGAGACTGCAGATCAAATTCTCTATGAGAACCTTTCTTTCTACCGTAAAAATAATACCACAATTCAGGGTATTCATTGGGGAGATCCACGATCCTGACCTTGGGCCTACGTCAAGGGTGGATCATCGAACTTAGTGGATAGCTACCGGGCTTGCTCATCTAGTACTCCTCCCAGGAAAGGGGAGAGGAAAAGGCGGTCTGGGGAAAAGTCACCTTTTCTTTTCCTTTGTAGGAAGGAGAGGGAGTCAACACAGGCTTCTCTTCTTTCTTTAGGGAAGATGGAGTGGTTAGTGTATCCTTCTCTTTCTCTTTATGGGAAGGAGTGGTCCAAGCCGGTGCAGACTTCTCCTTCCCCTTAGGGAAAGGGAGAGTAGTCAATGCAGGCTTCTTCTCTTCTTAGGAAGAGGAGGTGACTGATTGTTCTGTCATGGGAAGGGTCAACTTTGGCTCCCCGTTGCCCACAATTTTATACTTTAGATAGTTCTTATAAAGTAGGTATGTTCTTGGAGGAAGCAGACCAACCAGGGAGGGCCAAAAGTGATCCAACGAGTATCCACCATGGGACACCAAGGGCTGGTATCCATTGTCATACACTACGTGCATGACACCTTCATGAGAAAACTTTAAACATTTGTGAATAACAGAGGAGATCTCATTCATGGAAGCTAGCCAAGGAATGCCTAGCTTCACCCTGAACATATTTGACTCCAAGATGAAATCAAAAATTGTGTCAACAGTTCTGTGTCCAACTAGAACGAATAAGGTTATTGAGCCATAGGGTTTAAGACATACCATCATGCGTACAAATGGTAGATTTTTTTCTTCATATTTTTCCTTTTGTAATGAATTTAATACTAATGTTTCTTTGGTGATAACATTCACATGGCTTGCGGGGTCTATTAAGACTCATGTCACAATATTAAAATTGACATGGGCGGGAATGTAGAGAGGTGAAGGTTTGTTTTTTAAGGGTAAATCATGTGATGTGACTGTAATATCCAATGAATTGGGTGCAGGTGGAGCAGTGGAAGTTACTGTGAGCATCTTAACATAGGCCTCAGGTTGGGTAACAAAATTAGTGGGATCAATAATCATATTAGCAAAATGTGATGGAAATGGGTCCATGTATATCTGCAATTCACTGTTAGCCTTTGCCACTGACTTGTTAGAGTTTTTCCTATTCCAATGGAGACAAATGGTACCATCCTCGATGTGGTCTTATATCTCATGACGCAGCCACATGCAACATTCAGTATCATGTCCATTAACACGATGGTGTTGACAATAAGTGCTCCCATCATACCAATTAGGGTAGGGTTCTTTAATAGGCTTAGGGGTTGGCAAAGTTATGATCTTATCCTTCAACAACTTTTGTAAGATAAAAGTATAAGATTCTGATAACTTTGTGAATTTTTAGTTGTGTCTGAGGCCATTGTCATTAGCAGTGGTTACTACATTCACAACGGATTTACCTTTTCTAGAAATTGATACGATAGATTTCCCTTCAGAAAGGGAGTGCCAGGATGATCCCCTGAACTGAACAACTGTCTGCTGGTATTCTCATAATGCTATGCACAAGTGCGTGAAAGAAGGGTATTTCATTAGAGAAAACTTCTCTTTCCAAGGCCTTTATAAGTTCCCTATGAATACCTTTTGTACATCAGAATCAGGTAGCTGATACGAAATTTGTGAGAGGAGCGCTTGGTAGCAAGCTATGAAATCAGTGATCTTTTCATTATCTCCTTGTTTACATCGCACGAGATTCAAAAAGATCATCTTCGACCCAATGTTTGATTGGAATTTTCTAAGGAATTGATTAATAAGTTGTTCTAATGAGAAAATAGAGTTGGGTGATCCCACAATAGTGGTTTACAATTTTTGGCCAAACTGGACATTGAAATTATTTTTTAAAACTAAATCTTCACATTCAGGCACCTATAGTGGCTAAACTGTGAATAATTTGAAGATGATGCAAACTAGAGTCTCATTACATTTTGTTTCTAGATTCTAAAAATATTTTTTTCAAAAATTTTGGAGTCAAATTCCACTTCTTTTTCCATCTCCCACGAAAACTGGTTTTTTTCAAAAAACAACATATTGAAAAAGTGATGCACACCATATAACGTATAACTTTTTTCCTATGAAGGATAAAATTATAATTCTTTCGAATTTAGATTCGTAACTCTGATATCTAGTGCTTCCACTTGGTTAGATTGTTTTTTATTGAATATTTTTTCTTTAATCAAGTTTCAAAGTAAAACCAATTATAATTCAAACATAGCGCGACCGTATAGCACATAACATTTTTTGCACATATCGATTTTTTTTTTTTTCTATTGGATCAAGGACTTCAATATCTGGTGCACTCATATTTTTCAAATTTTTTTAATAATATACTATTTTTCTATATGTGCATAACATAAACCTTCATTTTCGATGAAAAACCTATGTTTAATAAAACTAAAAAAACAAATACATAATAAAACCAAAACATATTAAAATTATATTCATTGGATAGCTCATTCTGAGGACTACCTGATTCTAGTTGGTTTTCTGAATATTCCTCCATTTTCATCATCAAACCAAGCTCTAAAGTGCTAAAATTCTAGTTTTTTTTGTCTTAGGGGGGCATGAGGAATAAAGGGGGTTCGAACAAACCCCTAGGGGTTCGAGCGAACCGAACCAGGGTTCATTCGAACCCCCCTTCTATAAGGGGTTTTGACAAAAATTTTGGCGGGAAATTATTAAGAGGGTTTGGCCAAACCTAGGTTCTACCGAACCCCTAATTGGTTCAATCGAACCAATAGGTTCGTAGGAATCCCTAAAATCAAGTTTTTTTCCATGTATTCATTTTCTGTGAGTTTTCCTTCCTCACTTCAATTGTAAACCACTATTGTGGCTTCACCTAGTTGTTAGGCAAGGAACAATACCAATCGAGTATTGTGTCCTTAAGGGATTGGGGAAACAGTTTAGCCATCAATGCATCATGATGGAAGAAGTCATTGCACATGGCGTTAAAGGTAGACACATGTGTCTGTGGATCTCCCTTACTACTATACTTCTCAAATTTATGGATCTCCATTCCTTGAGGGAATGGAGTGTTCAAGATGGCCACCGAAAATGGGCTATGTTAGAAGAAAGGCTGGAAGATAGGTTGAGCAGAGGTTTGGGAAAGGCTTGCCAACTAGCTCTACATCTTACCCATATTCTGAAGAAGAGTATTCAAAATAGGGTTGTTAGAAGATAGAGGGCCAAAGTAACCTCCCTCAGAGCCACCACTAAGGCCACCTCTAGAACCGCCACCAGTATGATGTCTACCAAAACCACTACTAGATCCGCCATTGCCAGTAGGGCCTCCGTCGAAACAACTACCATGACCTCCACTAGAGCTACCTCTGTTAGCACCACCACTAATAAAGCCTCCACCACTAGAAGCAACATGAGTGGAGCTAAAGCCCAAATGGACCTTATTTACTTTGATAGTTTCAAGTTGTTTAGAGGCAGAAGGGATACTGATAGAAGGGATTATGTTGGCCATGTAAATGGAAGTGGGAGGCATCGACACTCTTAGCTGTCTTTCATGCTCCTTGAAAGTGATTCCTTGTGCAAAACTAGGGTTTCTTGAAGGAATGCATGCTTCAACGAGACCGAGGAGGCTAGTGAGAAGCTCTATGTCTATTCAATCTTTACACATCATATGTTTTAATTCACTAAGAACCCAAACGGCCCTAGCCATCTTAAGATTTCTTTCCAAGTGATTTTCTAAATTTCCCAATCCTTTAGCAAGGGCGGACACATATTCTATAGGAATCTGAATGGCCTCATGTTCATCCAACGATAATGGCCTAGGAGATGCATGAGGAGTGGGAATGTGATTAGTTTTGTCAATGAATCGGGTATGTGCAGGATCATGATGGGCCAAAAAGTGGCAATATTATGGGTATTTGTTCTGATGTGGCTGATGACCTTTGTTTTACCTAAAATTGATGAAGCAAAAAGGGTTTTTAGAGGAGATTCTCAGCTTTCCACCAATATAAATTATTCTTTAATTTGAAAATAATAAATAATTATTATTCATTTTCTATTAAAATTATGACTAAAAGCCCTAAATGATAGGCTAATTGAATAAAATCTATAACTTTCAAATGGTATCACATTTTTGAATCCAAAAGATGTGTCACATTCTATGCTTCACATGCTATAGGATTAAAAAAAGAAAAATTAAATTTCATGAAGTTTTGACCAAGTTAAGGTGGATGACATGAGTTTTTATATTTTTTAAAAGTTGTAATAAAATTCATAATTAATTATTTAAGTGGAAAATAATTACAAAAAAATATGCATCACATCCAAACATGAGTCCTCTACTTATAAATAAAATCTTATAAAAAAATGTTATCATTTTATTATGGTTAGTGTGGTTAGACAGACACCTACTTCTTATTTTTTCCCTAAAATTTAAGTACTACTACATTGAAATTTCAAATTTTCACCAAATAGATTTTATTTATTTTTAAATAAACCTAGTAGTTTAGAAACTACATTAAATTTTCTACATATTCTATTCTTACATATTTTTGAAATAATATAGATAACTTATTAAAAATTTTACGTCAAGTTGCCTAACACTGATTTTTCTAAATTTTTGCCACTTAAGGGCCTATTTTTTCCATGATGATCCTGCACATACCCAATCCCATCTTGTTCCTCAACAACTACTCCTACGTGGCTACACTAATAGTGGGACCTGACAAAAAGGCCTGTAGATAACCCAATAGAGACCCTTATCCTTTCCATTGGGAGGTGCCATACACTTCTCCTAATGATATACCCATAAGTTGTTGATTGGGTTGTGATGCTCATAAACCTTCACAACACTCAAGAGCACAAGAATCATAGAGTACCCAAGGGAAGCTTCAATACCAACGAATGAACAGACGTTGGTTCACATCGAGCTCACCAAAAATGTAAGAGAGAGAGACCACCGTGTACAAGACCCCAGGTCATGGAGGGTCAAGACACAAGAGGCTGCCCTAACTTACCTTAGCTAAGTGTAATGCGAGGGAATGTGAGGTGAGAGTAATGAGGACTGTAAGACCTCTCAGTCACTCTACTGACCTGAAACACAAGAATAGGCGAGCCAATTTTTAGGTCTAGCACTACACCTCAGAAGGCTCTCTATCTAAGGATAGAAGTGCGATCTTTGGATGTCAGCATGGTGTGTTGTCATTCATACAGTTAGACAACAAAGAGTATGAGGTAAAAAAACAAAACTACCTAACGGCCCAGCTAACTAACTAAAGGGCCAAAATGATGTGACTAAATAAATTAAATACTCTCTAATATTATAAAGTAAATATGCAAGAGTGACAAGAATAAGGAGAATCTCACCAAGGAACTCGTTCACCAGCTAGTTCTCCAAAAAACACACACACCTACACACAGAAAGAGGGAAAATTTTGGGTGGATGTATAGGGGCCTTCCTCAGTCAAACCCCCATTTAGGTGTTTCCACCTCCACAAAAAACCAAGGAAATGAGATAAATAAAATAATATAGTGAAGAGAAAAGAAGCACTACAAAATAGTGTTATTCTACTCAACTAAGTGATAGAGGAGAGGGAAGCTTACCACCTCCACCAGGAGCACTTAAGGTTGCTTGGGGGAGAAAATGAGAGCACTCAAGCCTTTGCTGCAATGGTGTGGTCCCAAACTTGCTCTACCGAAGTGATGGAGTGTTGCTTTGGCTGCAATGGAATCCTTGAATGCTTGGAGTGAGTGAGAGTGAGTGTAAGAGTGTGTGTATGGAAGCTTGATCTGTTGAAGAGTTGTGTAGAGTTGGAATGCAAGTTGGAAGAATGAATTTGAAGAGAGAATAAAAGAAAATGGCCATATTTGGGTCAGTCAGTAAGGGGACATTACAACTTCACCTCCAATGAGAAGAGTAATGCCTCTACAGGTTCAGTCGTAGGAATCTTCCTAGGACATAAGCACACTGTGCGGATGTCTGTGTGCTGCATGGGTGTACCTAATAGAAATGCCTCCATTGACACTCAAAACAAGGGCCAAGGAGGATGCAAGCAGCAGGTTTAGGTAGAATTAAATCTCTAAACTTGGTTTTCTAAGGTGGGTAAAGGAAAAAAGGGGATTTTCACATAAGGAGCAAATTTACTCCTATACACCTTTCCATGATGATTGATCTTGAAATTATACAGCATAACATGTAGAATCTTCCCTTGGATGTCTTAGGAAGCTAAATGTATGACTTGCAATGTAAATTCCCTAGCTTGCTTGACTTGAGATAGAAGATAGATGATGAATGAATGATGTGAATTTGTTAATGGATGAATAGATGTAAAAATGAGTTTAGAGAGGAGCTTTTATAGGCAATTCACCTTGTTTTCCCGTTAATTGGATCCCTAAGGCCGACATGTAGAAAAACTAAATTTAAAACATTATTTTTCCCTCTCAAAATCTCGAAAATGGTTCAAATGGGACTCATTTGCCACTAATGTTGAATGGGTCTAACCTAGATGGGACTAATTCACCACTAATGGCAAATGAGTCCCACAAGGGCCATTTTTTCTAGCTAGAATGATGAGAAGTAATAAAATCAAGCTTATATGATGACTATGTTAGTTATTTGATCAAATTATGCCTTGAGATGCACAATATGGGTTAAGAGGGGCCTATTAGTGATGATGTCAATGTTAAATAGGGCTTGGGACACAAAATTCAATGTGAAAGTGTAATTCAATACACTTTACAACACTAAAATGAGGTCCACACAACCTAGGAAGGCACAAGAACCAATGTGAATGTGCAAGACACATTACAACACTAGTTTATCATTAAGTTTATTTTAGAAACCTTATAGATTGATGTAATAATGTTATTAAACACATTTTATAATGTCGAATTAGGGAGAAATAGGTTTATTAAGTCTAGAAAAGTGTGGAAGCATCTTACAACACTTTACAACACCTTTACAAGACATCATTAAAAGCATATTATTTGATTTATAAGGGTCCAAGACCTAGTGTGGACACATAAAATGCCCCACAACACTAGATTAAGACATCATTAATTCCATTTTATCATGAATTAATGTCATGTCAAGCAAAGGGTCTTTTTTTCTATGGCACATTTAGCCCCCATTTTAGTGAGAGGATGAACTTGCTTGAAAATCACACTAAAGTAGACATTCAAGAGAGATCCACATGTAGGTCAAGCCCCCAAGATAAAAAAAATCATGCAAAGGAAAGATGGAAAGAAAGGCAAGGTGGAAAATATGTACTCAATCTAGGGTGATAGAACTCAGGACGGTCTGCTAGGTGAGAAGGCCCAAATGTACTCACTCTGGGGCCACAAAACTTTTGACTATCTACAGGGTGAGAAAGCCCAAAAGGTAAGATACATATGCTAGTTGGTATGCACTCACAAACACAAAGGTGGCTATGGGGAGAATTCATGCCACTAGGTGGGCTTCCCACTCAACCATATTAAAATTACACCTCCTAATAACTATAACAAAGCGCCACAAGGGAAAATGATATCGTTTCGAGCTCTATGAGGTAAGAAAAAATTTGTATGCTTGACACTCATAGACATTGTTAATGCAAAATAGTGTAAAGATTGTTCAAAAGGATTTTTCTTAGTTCATACAATGTCTCATCTTAGGGAACATCATGCTCAATGTCTCTACGAGAGGATAAGTGAAAAAAATCTCATCTTGTTTCTAGGAGAGGACAAGTGCAAGGTCTCATCCCAAGGAACATTGTACCTAATGCTTCCAAGAGAGGAAATCGCAAGAAAAAGAAAATCGCACAATGAAATGTGATTGGTGATGTATGCCCCCACTTTAAAGCGGTTGAGAGCACCTGTACTGTGAGAATTTTCTTTAAAGTAGAAGAAAAGGAGAACATGAGAACTTACTTGGAAATCCCTATGCCAAGTCATATGTTTTCGAGAAGCTACGTCATGAAAGAGAGAAGTATGTCATATGCAAGCCAACTAAAGCCAGGTCGTCCACATCTCAAGCTTGCTCATATGTATTCATGAAAGGTTAACGACTAGCCCAAAGGAGGCAACCACAAGTGACATACAAGGTCAAGTCTATTGAACCCCTTTCCCCCACTTAGTGTAGGACAAAGGTGAGCCGAAAAAATTGATGAAATGCATGCTAGAGTGAAAATCAATAAAAAATTAGAGGAATTAGAGGCCCCCACATAGGGAAGCATACCAAACTCCTGAAAATGTTGGATTTTACGACTCAAAGCCTAACATTCATTAGTGGAGTGACTGAGAATTCGATGATATGCACAAAAGGAAGTCTTGGAATTGCATTTCTTGCAAGTTCTAGGAGGGAGGGTGATCAAGTGATCTTGGAAGAGTCCTAACAAGATACCCTCTTCATCAATAGTAGAAGGGGATCTTGTGGTTGGTGTTAAGGATATATCTTGCTTAGTAGTATATGTCATACTTACACTAGTTTCTTGAGATTGCAATATTTTATCCTCCCCATTATAGGAAGGTATAAAATCTAACGAATTCAAATCATGATTATTTCCAGAGATGACATTGCCATTAAGCGAAGGTGTAGGTGTAGGTGTGTGTTGTATGTTTGGTAAAGGATGATTTTCAAGACCACTAGTTTCTAAGGATGAGTTACAAGTGTTTTGTGTGGGGTTGTTGACTTTGAGTGCGGTTTTGGAGATCTCGATCACACGACAATAGCCAAGACCATGATTCATTTGTTGTGTGTTAAGCTCTATAGGGTTGTGTATACCTTGTTCTCAAGCACCACATCCTTTCCCACTATATCCTTGTTTAATGAGTTCATAATGTTTTCCATAAAGCTTCTTCATTGATTTGGAATTGGGTGGTTGTTCATTATTATGTTCATCAAAGTTTGTTGTGTAGTTTGTGGATTTGTCTAAAGTGGTTGAAGATGATGCTTTGTTCAAGGTTGTTCGAATTTTGTGTTGACATGATGGTTGGTTTTTCTTGTGTCTCATATTTATTTTGTGTGAATATGTATTTTCCCATAGATGATGGCATGAATTCTAAGGTTCCCCAATCATCACCAAAGAATTTAGGTTACCATTCCTCAATGTTGTGTTCAATTTCTATGTTGGATGTAGGAATCAATGTTTTTAGGGGATTTTTAGTTCCTTTTTCAAGGTGCAAGCAACTTTCAAGCTCGGGGTCTATTTCAAATTGATAGAAGTGATTGTTATAGACATATTTCATGATACGATGAGGGTTTGAAGGAACTGCATCCATCTCATGAATCCATGGTCTACCTAAAAGAAGATTATACGAAAGATCTTAAGGGATGACATGAATAGGATTTTGCAAAGTAGCCACCCCAACTTTAATAGGAAAAGTGATTACACCAAGCGGTTGCTTTGTTGTATTACCAAATCCTTAGATAGATATGGAATTAGGCATTATTTGTAACCTATCAACACCTAATCAATCAAGGAGAGTCACACTACACACATTAAGGGCATAACCATTATCTATGAGAGTGTGTTTTATCCCTGTCCGATTGAATCGAGCAATGATCATGAAAGCCTCACTTTTTTTGTGCAACTCTAAAGGAGGGAGCTCATGTTGATGAAAAGTAATGTCAAGATTAGTTTTATTTGTTTTATAAGTTAAATTTTCCACATCATTCAAAGTTGAACCAGGAGGAACTACAATTTGGTTTAAGGTTGTTTGAAGAATAGTGTGGTAATTAGGTGAGTTTTGAAGTAAATCCCAAAGGGAAATATTTGTAGGAGTATTCTTTAATTGTTAAAAAGCATCATACTCCTTTAATTGTGTGGGGGGTAATGAGGAGCACTAGGAATATTGGGTTTAAAGGTAAAGAGGTTGGGATTGGTTGTGGTGGTTGTGGATTATATCAACTGTTATATGTATGAGCAATGATATTATAACTCAGTTGCTGAGACACATTATCTTGAGGTGGGAGGAGGGTGTAGTGAGGTTTATTAGAAGGATGAAGTGGATGCGAAGGTGGGTAAAGTGTGTAGCGAGATTTATTGGAAGGATGAAGTTTATGTGAGGGTGGGTAAAGGGTGTAGTGAGGTTGGATTTTGTTAACATCCCATGACAAGTGATATTTTTCATTGTATTTAAAAGGGATATTATCTTTTTCTTGGGTCATAATATCCTCCCTAGAAGGAGAGTTCTTAGGAGAACAAAAAACCATATGTTCATGAAAATTAACCTTTTTGTTCATCCAAAATAACATCATTTCCATTAAGAGAGTTATTAATGGTTGAATGTGTTTGATTATTGGTAGTGGGGAGATTAGGGGAAAATTGTATTTGATTGTTGGTTTTTTCTAAGCTCTCATTCTCTTGTTCCATATTATCTACCCTACTAAGAGAGCTTGTAATATGTTCATCCAAGTGTAAGGTTTATAAAGTGGCTTCATCACAAGTAGGAGAGGCATCAAGAGAAGGATCACTATGGTTTTCAAATAAATTATCCCAAATGGGAGGAGCATTAGGGAAGGGAGGATCAAGGGAGACATGATTCTTAATAGGGTTGTATTCTAACACCAACCTATCCTCTTTACATCAAGGAAGGATATTAAGAGATGGACAAGATTGATTGTCATGGTTATGGGGATTAGGTGATGTGGTATTCAGGAATGTTTATATGTTTTCATCATCTTGTTTGCTAACATTATCCAAAGGGGAATAAGAAAATGGACAATCAAGACTTTCAATGCTTGTAACTTCCTTCACCAAGATACCTTTGTCACGAATAGGAGAGGTATTGGGAGAAGAACAAGTATGTGTGTTATGATTGTCTACACCTCCATTCACACCAATGGGCAATGTAAGATTGAGGAGTGTACCAATGATTTGATTAGGTTTCTTAAAGTATTCATTGTGGTAATCAAAATTGAACTCATAAGAGGGAATGTTGTACTTATACAATCCACTATTAACAAAATCAAAGCCACATCTTTTGAAGGAAAAAAAATTATGATGGAAAGGAAAGAAAGTATAATGAAATGACTTAAAAAGGAAATGCAATTTTCATTTTTTAAGTAAGCCAATTTTCCATTTACACAATGCAACAATCTGAAAATGAAATGTTGTGAATGCAAAAGTGAAAATAAAAAATACATGAAATGAGCTAATTGAAGCGAGATTTAACAAAATCTATGCTACAGAAATGTAACTGATTGATATATACAAGTTAAGGCACCAAACAAAAGCCTAAAAATAAATTTTTGAGTTTTGTAAAATGTTGTTTCAGGGGTCAAAAGGGACTGATTCGCCCAAGGTTGTGAATGAGTCCCAGTATGGACTTTTTTCAGAATTTTCAAAAAAAATTGACTGATTTTGATGCTTTTTGAGTGCTAAGATGTGGGACTAAGTTAAAAATGCATAATTTTAGAAAATTTAAATGAATTGAGATGCTAAGAATGCCATCTAAATGCAATTTTGTATGAATGCAAAATTTGAAACCTAGTATGCTAATGAAATAATGCAAACCCTAATGAAAAGTTAATGCAAGGCTAGATCTATGATGAAAGACTCTAAAATCATATAAGAAAGTGTTTGAAAAAGCAAGTTCACCAAAAATGCTTATGTTACATTCAAATTCAATGCAATATGGATACAATAAGTATGCAATATTCCTAGATATAATTCTTTACTAAAAGAAATGATTGAGATTGATTGACTAATGAGTAGAAACTAAAGGAAAACAACTTGTTTGAAAACACATTGTGTAATAGAAAATCACCTAAAAACGAATGGAAAAATGCAACAAAAATGAATCAGATTGAAAGTGTGCACTTGAGATATGGATGAGGACTGTAAATGACTACTAGAAAGCTACTGATTCTAAAATTTAGGCCTGGTGGGACTCATTCACCATTCTGGGTAAATCCAATCCCAGTTATACCAAACTGTATCGGAACCCGTTTTGAACAAAAGGGTATCTAAAAATGTAAAAGTCCAAAAACTGACTTGGGG